>JAQFVV010012775.1:0-375000 GCA_028023455.1 Epiperipatus broadwayi | reverse complement strand
GAATATATACTATGCATAGTAAATTTTAATAACTATTAAACCTTAACATTGGTATTTTGGACTTCCAGGATTGTAATATTATTGAAAATTAATTCTTATAAAGAGTGTATTATGGGTGTAAGTAAATCTATTCTTTGGTTTATTGAAAAGTAATTAAGATTGGTTTACTGACAATAATCTTAATATTAGTAATTTGATTAAACTGGAAAATAGACATTTTCTGCTGACAAAATAATAAACCAAATATGGAACTTCATCTAGAAGTCTGAAGACAGAAGTTTAATGATTAAGAAAAAGGTTTAAAAGTGAATGACAAATTAAAACTACAAAAAGTGTTCAGAATTTCATTGATGGTGATTATTCTAGAACTTTTTACTGAAAGCAATGATTTCATATATAGTTCCACAATACAATCAATTTGCTCATTTAGAATTTGGTCAAAATATGCAATTTAATGAAGTCAAAATAAGCTGAAAGTCCTGATGAAATACTTGAAGTTTTAAAATATAGTGGTGATATTATTAGCTTCAAAAAGATTGGAACTATTTTGAATATTGCTGCTGTATTAAAAATAAAGTCAATATACATTTTTATTAGATAAAAATTTTATACACATTTGGAAAAAAAAGATCTACAATTTATATAGATATTGTAATATATACCATAAAAAACACAAATTAAATGGTGTGTTAATTACAAAAGATACATTTTGTGAATATAGCAAAGACATACAAAAGTATATAAAAAGTAATGGTAAGAACTATCTACTTATAATGGGGACAGATGAGCAACCAGGCTCCATGTAGCATCAACAATATCTGGAAGTGCATGCACCCTATCTCTATTTTTAGTTTTTGAAATTTTATTATAAATGAGATTTAGATAGTTGATACATGAGCAATATAAAAACTTCAGATCACATGAACATATGTTGAAAGTAAGAATATATTGAAACAAAAACTAGAGTGAGAAAACAAACATTGATATCATTGAAAACAACTACATATCAAGAAATTGTAAACTGGATGTCAAGAGATTTCAAGAGACATAGAAGAAAAAAATCAATATATTAGGTGAATGAGTGAGATAAAGAAGTTTGTGTGAGAAATGTATAGAAAAGAAGCTAAAGATTAGAAAAAGGCGATTCAGCTTGTAATGGGATTTTCATTCTTCAATGGTATAAGTACGATTGAAAATGAAAGTAATGATATAAATTATATTTTGAAATGATAACTCTAACCGTATCACCTATATAAAATTTAAATAAGTTTAATACTTAATATAGATGACATTTGGGAGAAGAGTTCATCGTTCCAAAATGTTACATATTAATTAACGCTATTTAATTTTAGTATTATTTATATAAAATCAACATGTGGAAAAAATAAATGAAAGAATTAGAGATAGGCAAAAAATTAGAAAGAAGAATTCTAAAAAAAAAAATAATTATATTAAAATATACATCTAGATAATATAACAAATGTAACAAAGAATATGTAAGAAAAAATAAAACTTCAAAATATGAACAAAATCTCAAAGTGTAAGCGTAGAAGCAAGAGCAGAAAGAAAATACTTTTTTAAATATTTTTTCTAGTACAGTTTCAAAGAAAAAAGAAAAAGCATAAAGAAAACAATTGTATGTATAAAAAAATGTGAAAAAAAAAAAGGAACAAGTCATAAAAAAATGGGGAGAGAAAGTTATATATAAATTTATATAATAATCTTTTGTTTTGATACACACATACATATATACACGCACCCATTCAAGTACATCTGTTTGGGTTTTATAAAATAAAAAAGGCTTGCTTTATTAATTCTGTGTCAAGAAAATGGTATTTATTTGAAGTCAGTCTGACAAATGTTTTCTTTTATACTTTGATGTAAAAAAAAAAAGTTGAATAAAACTGAAAAGAAATCAATTGATTTTTATGTGAAGTCTATTTTTCCAATAGTTTGACCAAGCTCCAGGGTCTCTTTGACTCTTGAAATTGATACAAGTGGCTTTAGTAAGATTGAAAACAGGAAATTCTAGAATAAAAAAATGTTCAGGGTCAATTATATCATAATATAACATTGTAATATAGTGTTGCAATATATAATAGTATATATAATATTCTCTGCAACAGAGTTTATATTTTAATACACTAAAATAAATATTAAGTTATAAACTCTGTTGCAATGGCTTTATGTTCCAAATATAATAGCAGAAATTTTGTCTATTAAAGATGTACATATTGAACATATTAAAAAATTATACTTTATAGTAATGAAAAGGAAAATGGACAGATATATAGCTGTGTGAAAATATATATTTTTATTTCTAATTGCCACTTGTTGCTCACCATTTTATGTAACAGAATAAAAAAATGAAAAATATATACATTTTTGTCACATTAACAATGAATTATTTACCAGTATAAAAAGATGTAAAATACTTTTAAATGTATATTTTATATTTCGTTCTCTTATAATGATTAAGAGAATAATGATAATCAAATCATATATTTTCATTTTGTGAAGATCCTATGGAAAAATTTTAAAAGAAATACAGATTATATTTTCTCACCATCATTACTTTACAACCATCTACATTATGGGTTATGATCAACATTATCTACTAGCTGTATTTATAAATACAATATACCAAATATGTTCTGGGAACATTATTTTCTTCTATAGTAGTCTACATATACTGAATTACTACAATCATGTTATTTTTCTAATTGTTTCTGCATTAACAAATTGACATTATCCAATTTAGAGCCTAAGCATAGCACAACATTAAATTAAGTTTTTTAAAAATATATATATTAAGACAATTTTATTTATTATAAAATCAACCATTACTATCTTTACTATATGCACACAGAGGTATAATAAAATTTATCTTTATATATATATATATATGATAAACATATATATAAGATATCTATATATATATATTTATATATATATTTTTTAGACACGTAATATATATATATATATAAAGAGATATAATAAAATTTTATTCTTGAATCTGACCTATCAAAAAACTATTTACATGTTGCTTTTCAACTAAAGAGAAAACAAAAGTAATTTACAATGAGTTGCAATATCTAATCATCATTACCTTAGTTAACCTGATGAATATTGCTGAAACACATAATTCTTTACACAGTAATATTTATTAGATATATATGTAAATTTCCCATGATTCAAACTGGTTCTCATCACAAACAAAAGAATAGCGCCTGTCAATAATTTTCATCACTCCAACTTCTTTGTTTTGATTTTGAAAATGAAATAAATGTTTTAGAGCATTTTTAAAGTATTTTTAATATTATAACATATTTTTATAAAATATGCTAAAAATATAATTAATTTAGAAAAATAGTAAAATTTTAATAAAAAATTCTTTACTTTTACTCTAACATAAATTGATAAAAAAAATCAATGATGTCTGCAGCACTTTCTAATTTCTTATGGACTTCTTTTTAGGTCTTCCATTATCAAATATTTTTATAATTATAAATATAAATTTATTTTTGAAAAAACTGAATCACTTTCATAATCTGACAAATTATTAATATACTTTTTTCAAATGAAACTAAAATAAATATAATATTAAAAGATGAATATATATTTACTGCTGATTCTGTAATTGACCAATCAAAAGTTTAGAGTTTTAATTCACTCAGCCAAACAGAATTTATACACATTATGGATTAATTTATATAGATATATTGCATCAATAAGCAATGCAATATGTACATTTAGACTACTTTATTAATATTATTTCCACATAATCAAATCTTGAACTATAAATATTACCATTATTACAGGAGTTTTTGTTACATAGAATCATTTTATCAAAAAATATTAATTTAGCAACACATGAAGTAACAATTTAAACAGAATTAATATATTGTTTTATGAATATCTTTAATAAAAATTTATCTCTAATGCATAAGTTAGATTACATTTATAGAGCAACATGATAGACAAACAGTGATTTATAAATTAACTGAATAGAAATATACTTGTCATCCTTCAATAATTCTTTACATAATTCTAAGAATTGAAACATAACCTTCCTTGACATGATGGGTGGTGTAAAAAAAACTAAGAAAAACAATTTATATATGCATTATTATTACTTTTAACATTTGATAGTTTTAATTTTAGCTTTTTCTTGGCTCATTCCATCCCTTGGGATTTTGGGAGCAGAGAAACATAAACACCTTTCATGAATTGAAATTTAACTCCCTCCATTATTCAAGGTAATATACATAAATAAAAATGTAAAATAGATGTCTAATTTATTAAATAATTAAGCCAGTAGATATAATATTAATTACAATATATAGATGATTTATAAGATTAAGACTAAGTAATGAAATATATTAAAGAAAATTGAGTTACAGTTAAAACTTTGAATAAAATGAAAGCATTTTACCAGCAATAACATGATGACTTCAGGACTTCTTCTGCACAGATGGATATATGGATGGATGTTTTTCAGACTAGCATGGATAGTAGGATGTGGATAGATCTTTAGTTTGATGGAACTTTTCTGGACACCAACTTCATCATGACTGTGGATAAGCTGATGCTCAACTATTCACTCATATAGCAGGTAGTTTTAACATTTTCTATTTCTTCTTCCTTAGTAACCAAATACTAAGTAGAATTTTAAGCAGGATACAAATTAGAAATACTGCACCAAATATATTTTCTATATTATACATATATATATATTAAAATGGTCAGTTTTATCCATGTGCCTGTTTCACTTATTTTACCCACACATCCATCGATATGCAAGGTTTAAACCCTCTCAGCATACCCATTTAAATAACATTAAATTACTATATATGCAGAATCACGTATATATATATATATGAGCAGTATGTCTGTAATTTAATAGCATAGGTATACATTACAGATATGTATCCATTTTATAAATATTTCTAATTTAAGAAATATTTTAGTTTAAATTATTGTTATGCTATTGATATATATTATAGAGATATATTCATTTTATAAATATTTCTAGTTTAAGAAATATTTTAGCTTAAATTATTTAGCCAATTTTATTGCTGTATTATTGAAATTGCATACGTATATTTCCTGTTATTTTGCATGTATGGTTATAAAATTAGTTTATACTAATTATCAAACAACTTTTATTTGATGTTTGCAAACAATTTTCAAAGTAGGTCACACATTGGTTTTAAAATAGCATGAAGTTGATTTTGTAAATATAAAATGTGAATAACAAAATTTGCAGGAAAACAAAATCTAAATTACTTGTTATAATTAAAAATGTGTTTCTAAAATAAACAAATGAGATTTTCTACTGGTTGCAGCTATTAAATATGTTTTGCTAAAATAAATAAATGGACTTTTCAGCTACGGAAAAGCTTGTAAATATTAACAGGTGGCTAGAATTTGAAAAGTATAAATACTTAAAGTTTTGTCACCAAGAATCGATCATATATATATATATATATATGCTCGATATCTAGGTATCTGCTTACAACTCACTTATATATATATATATATATATATATAAGTGAGTTGTAAGCAGAACCTATGCCCATTTTATCTTCAAAATGATTGAGTAGAATGGCAATAACTCACCCCTCTCCTTGACCGAGGATGGAGAAGAACTTTGGTCTGATAAAATATAATGCCGTACACCAGAAAAGCAAAGCAACCCATGGAAAAACACCTATTAGCTTTAAATCATTGCCAAAAGTGTCAACTTATTATCCTCTCAAGTGCTTTAGAATTAACTGTAGTGAAAACAACTATAAGGTACATTTTCTTTCAGAGCTCTGTTTGTAAACTGTGACTTTCTGCCTTTCCCAAACATCTTTACTAAAATCTACAAAGAAGATTGTTCAATGCTAAATCTTGCCTGATTGTAAAACTTGAATTCTCCTTTAAAATGTAATACTGGAATTCTCTTTTAAAATGTAAAACTCTAATAATCTATTTTAAATTAAATGTATAATATTCTGCAGTCCTTTTATGCCTATTGCTAATCTATCCAATTTATTTTATGATTTTATCATTTTAATATTATATGCATTTAATATGCCAAATGACTTGAAACCACAACTATTTATAAATATAATTTTAGCTTATCAATATGTGAAGATAATTTCAAATCTTTGCTATAATAAATATTAAATAATTGAATTATTAATGTTCTTTCTCACTAGCTGTTTCAAGATCATATTATTATTTTACTGATTAATTTTTGCGTATTAATATTTTAATAATCAGTCATTCACTAGTTAAAATTGTGGTTTGCTTAATTCCAGTTATCAACTATAACTATTTATATATGTAACTCATACATCATAGAAACTACCACAAAGATATTCTCCAAGCATATTTTAATGTTTTATTCATAATTACCCCACAAATATGCTTTGTCTTTCTTAGATTTATATAGGTTGAGATGCAGGTGATAATCTTAAACTAGATTACTAATTTTAAGTTAGTTCCTAAATAGTATACTTAAAATACTAAAATTGAGAACTGGATTGTATAGATATGCAAATAGACACTATCTAATTTTAAGGCATGATAATATAATTTCAGGTATTTGCGTTATATATATGTATAAGTTGCAGATGTGTCCTTACAAAAATGCAATGTACAATTATCTGCTTGCTGCATGATTATTGATGAGTTGTTGGTGGAGGTCACTCTCATCAATTTTAGTTCGGGTAAAGCACACACATTTAGAATTAGGTCGAGGGACCTAGATTATTCATAATTAATGCTTATCCGACTCCCTGAACTACTAAAGTTCCTATTTGTGGCAAGTTGAGTGGTTTTAGGGCAAACTAAGCATTCAATGCTGAAGCCTGTGAATAATGACGCTTTCTCACCTTTTTGCTCTATTAATATTTTTAATATGTGCCATAGATTATATAGATAAACCTCTCATAAACCAGTTTTCTCTCCTTTTATATTAAATGCTTATCTACCATTAGAGTATATCCTAATCTAGTTTAACACACTAGCCTGCATATCTCTGAGCCTAATTGCATACTCGAATTAACTTTGTATAGATAGACGCCATAGGAACACTATTAAGTTAGTTATACAACTTTGGCTATAAAGTTATATATGATCTAGCAGATTAGAAAAGAGCTAGAAATTTGGCATATTAATATAGGCATAGACTCCAATACCACACTACACTTATTAAACACTTATAATGAGATATGTAACATTAATCTCATTAGTTATATAACACCTGCAAGTGTAATATCTTTGTTCCCATCACATAAGTATGTATATATTGATTTACTGATTGTCATTGTTTTATTAAATTAATAATATTTAAATTCATAACTTGTTTTCATAATTTTATTGTCCGTGAGTTCATTTTATCCAACTCTAGATTTAATTGCACATACATCATTTTATCTATAGGTAGGTCATTCTATTATATTTTATAAGCAGTCATTGATATATTAATAAATCACTTAGACTTATGTGTGTATATCTACCAAATCAGTATTAAATTAGTTAAATTATGAGTCTTTTGTTTTATGCCGAGTGACTGCCGGATCGAGGATAAATTGATATATCTGTGTAACTTGAGAAGTGTCATCCATAGGGTATTAGATCATTGAGCAGAGGTGAAAGGATTGAATGTTGGTCGGATTCTGAATCCCAGTATCTATACTCGATCAGCTTTACTGTATTTTGCCTGTGTTCTATATTTTGTTATGTGGAGGGACAATTCTTACCATTACATAGGTTTTTTTCCCAGGTTCTGATCACCCAAACATGGGGCTTTGTTACTTATTTACATGACCCTGAACAAACTATGAATGTATCTTCGGCATGCTTGGGCAAAAGAAAAAAAATGCATATGTATTTTTTTTCCCGACATCTGATCATCCAAACATAAGGCTCTTTGATTACTTCCATGGCCCTGAACTGAAAGCACATTGGCTATATATATATATATGAATTTTTTTTCTGAGTTCTGGCTCCAAAGTAGAATAAGTTTTAAAAGTATTTTTCTCTTCCCCAAAATATATATATATTAGTTGTTGTTTTTTTAGCCTGGTTTGTTAATTATTTCCATGACACTGAATTGAATATATGTGGATGGAAAAAGATATATATGTATTAGTTTTTTTTTTTTTTGCTTTGGCTCAGATTTGATAAATTAATATATATATATATGTGCTCTGCGCACACTTAATGAAGCTATTAATAAATTGTCAAAATTTTTACTGCCAAGCACTTTCGGGACAGTCTACAATCCCATATTCATGGTGAGTTATTCTGTTAATAATTGTAAAACTATGCAAATTTTATGCAAATTTATATGCAGATGTTACATGGACCATTTACGAGATAGGAAATAGCAGGCCTCTCTTATGTTGATTGCCGATGGGTCAGCCACCTTGAATCAAGTAAATGTGGAAGGAGATATATACATATACTATGTACTAAATTTTTTCCCCAAAAAATATGTATTGATTTTTTTTCTCCTCAATTTTGACATGTCACTGTGGATTTTTCTAATGTAAACACCCACATACCTAAATGATAATTTCGGTTTAGAGAAAATAATTTGAGAAAGGTTTTTTTTTTGTTATATATAGGATATATAAAGTTTTTAAAATATATATACGTGGTATGGTATAAATTTTTTTTAATATATTCTGGATATCCAAGCACGAGGTCCATCAATCTATTTCACACATTGAATATGCATGTATGTGTGTGTAGAATTTTTTTTTAAAATTGATTCCATAATGCATGTACAATTTTTTTGTCCGGGTTTGAATACTTAATTGAGAATACACGGAGTTGGTATGAAATTTTTCCAGATTTTTTTTATTATACCATGACATTTGTTATCTAGATATATGCATGTTTATAAAATAAAATATTGATGCAGGATAAATCATGTAAGAATAAAATTGTTTTTTTTTTGTTTTCACTCTTGTCAAATCGTCAATCCTGTTAGTCGTAGGTTGAAATTATGAAATAGTATGTGGATATAATTTTTCTCCCATACTATATATATATGGAATATTTTTTATTGGCATATACTGGAGAGGTCAAATAAATTTTTTGTTCTCTTTTGCTGGTGCAGAGTTGATATATACACATAGGGCTATTTAAGTGAAATACTTCATTATTATTAGAGTGGTCTAATAACACAATTATTTTTTTTAAATGATGTGCATATGCTTAATTTTACTTGCTCATGGATGGCTGGCACTTGAGAAGACTATATGTCTCTCATAATAAATGTTGTCATCAGGAGTGAGAAAAGCATAATAATAATAAAGGAAATCCAATGGTTTTTTTTAAATATTTTTTTGTAATATTTTAGAGAGTTGGATCCAGACAATGAAACAAGTTGGGCAAGATTAATAAACTATATTAGTGTATGGGTACTCAAATAAAGTTAAAACTGGCATAGCAATAATGATAATAATAATAAATATGATAATAAATCTTTATAAATTTTTTTTTATTAGTAGAAATGATTGCAGTTAATTTAAAAAGGAAACAGGCACTTTGTGGTAAGAATTGATTTTATTTTATTAAATTTTGACTCAAATTTTATAGTTTTTTTTTTTTTTTTTTTGCATTTATAACTATTGTAATTTATGAACCATATATATGTTAGGCAGGAAAATTTAATAACCATTTTGGGCGTAACTATTGTAATTTAACTAAATTGTTTTAGAGTTTAAGTGTGACACTATATATTATAATGGAGATAGGGTGAGTTGGTAGTAAGCTAGAGTGGTCTGAGGCTATTAGAGAATAGGACCATAGGTAAAGTCATTTCCAGAGGGGAAAAGCAGTGAGGAGCCATAGTAATTAAATATTGTAAAACTTTTTAATCATAATATAAAAGTAGAGATTGTTAGGGACCATATAACAAAATAATGGGTCTTGGTATGGAGATAAAAAAGGAGGGCTACATGGAAAGCCCTGTATATTTTAAAAAACCCTTCATGGTACAACCAGCCATGAATGTACAACCTGTCATGGATGCAGGCTCTCTCACTATGTTCTCCTAACTGCAAAAGTGGATGAAAGAGTTAGAAGAGAGATATAATCAAAGCCTAGTAGCAATGAGCCAAAGTCTAGAGGAAAAAATCAGTGGAGTTTTGAAAAGGACTGGCAGACTATGACAAACTCCTGGAGGGTTTGGAGGCCAGAGATAGGGAAGGAGGCAAAGGGCAACAAGAAGGTTTAGGGGGGTTAAAGGCAGATATAGCCTTAGAGATCCCAGGAATAGAACAAAAGAAAGAGCAGGAATGCCTGGTGAAGAAGGTTGTAGATTCAAAGATGGAGGAAGATGCAGCCTTAAAGATAAAAGGGATAGAACAGGGTGAAATAGGAATAAATAGTCAAGATGAGAGAGATAGTTTAGAGGTAGAAGGCCCAGGGCTATTTGAAGTTCTCAAGGTGGAACCTGACCAAGGTATACTAGGTTTGATGGATGGCTGTGTGACAACAAAAGAGTTAATTGAGAAGACTCACAAGGTTCCAGTAAAGAAAGCAGAGATCCAGTGCAATCTATAAGTAAAACCCAATGATTGTGAGACAGTCTGTCAAGACCTTGTTGACCCACCAATAGAAAAAACACTCATGCCTGAGGGGAATGTGGTTGATGAAAAATATAGGGTGGAGCCTAATAATAAGGGATACAAGTGTAAATATGTAGAATCTATAGACTTTACCCCACATAAGATGATTAGAAAGGTTGGAAATGTGACTGAGTCTCCATGGTCACCTGTCACCACTTGAGAAAAATGGAGTGGACATTGGGGCTAACCATGTGTCACCAAAACCTACAGCAGAAAAAGGTGGAGTAGCAGTTGAAAGAAAGGAAGAAGAAATACAGAGGCTAGCCAAATAGGGGATCAGTTAATGGGGATGTCCGAGATATCTAAAGTAGATCAATCCTTGCTGATCACTGGGTTCAGACAGGTTCTGAGTGGAGCTGAAAACCCTCATCCCACTGATCTGCAGGTCTGTAACAGCAGTCCTATGATGAGATGGAGTGTGGCACTGCTGAAACCTGAGTGTAGAATACCATGCTACTCTGGTCAGTAAAAGAGAATTCCGGATATCTTTAAAAAACATCCAGTAAAATTTAAACCAGGTCACACATCCATAAAATACCAACAGTTGGCAGTGTTGACCAATACAGGGGGCAGTTTGGTCAAGGGGAATTTCAGAGGCCTTCAGTGCTGGCAGGGTAGACCCCCCAGAATACTTAGAAATTATACAGCTATTCAGACAGGAGCATAGGTTTGCCCATAGCCAGAATAAGAAGCTAGAAGAGTATCGGATTGTAGCTTCTGAGCTGTGCAGGCATCTGCTTTGCTGTAAATCTTGGAGAACCAAAAAAGCCATTGGGAAAACATTTGTCTGGGCTGATAATATGCAATCTCTTGACAGTGTTTTGCAAAAAGCCACCAGACAAATCATCTACTGGGTATCATGTTTTTACAATTGGATGAATGGAATCAACTCTTAGTCAAAACTTTATCAGCAGAAGGTTACAGATGTAGTGACAGAAGTAGGAATTGGTGCTCTACCAAGATTAAATTTAGACAAGAGGCCAAGAGAATATTGAGGAAAAGGTGTGGAAAGATAAGAGGATGTCAAAAGATAAGATGGTGATGGCATTGAAAGTTAAGATGATGTTCATAGGGGTTTACCATCCTCCTAAACTAAAACCAGATGTCCATAAACCCCCTGATCTTACCCAAGCAATATAAAAAGTACATGGGTCAAACTCCTACCTTTCCCCTTGTAAATTAAACTAACCAACCCTGGGGTTTACTAAAAGTATCTAATTATTTTTATAAAGTTTTCTTTTATAAATTGGTATTATCTAATTAGTTTGGGTAGAAATGTTTTTCCTATTTTTTATATGTGTTCATTATGGTGGGGTACATGAGAGTAGTAGCTAAGCAAGGTGTGGGATATGTTGAGATATGTTATGACAGCAGTAGAATTTTAAAATTTAGTCATTTGGACGAGAACCAAGATCTGATCATTGATAATTACTAATTCAGATTAAGTGTAGGCATTTTTATTTTTTTAAGAAAGTTTGGGGATATGAAATCATCAGTTTCATCCATCTGCCCATTTCACTTATTTTACCCATACATACATCCATATGCCAGGTTTAAACCCTCCCATAGTACCCATTTAAATATCATTAAATTATATGCAGAATCATATATATATATATATATATATATATATATATATATATATATGCGAGCAGTATGTCTGTAATTTAATAGCATAGGTATAGATTACATATTTGTATTCATTTTATAAATATTTCTAATTTAAGAAAATATTTTACTTTAAATTATTGTTATGTTATTGATAAATATTATAGAGATATAATCAGTTTATAAATATTTCTAGTTTTATTGATATATATTATAGAGATATAATCAGTTTATAAATATTTCTAGTTTAAGAAACATTTTAGCTTAAATTATTTAGCCAATTTTATTGACGTATTATTGAAATCACATATGTATATTTCCTGTTATTCTGGATATATGGTTATAAAATTAGCTTATACTAATTATCAAACAACTTTTATTTGATTTTTGTAAACAATTTTCAGAGTAGGTCATGCATTGCTCCTAAAATAGCGTGAACTTGATTTTGTAAATATAAAATGTGAATAACAAAATTTGCAGGAAAACAAAATCTAAATTACTTGCTATAATTAAAAATGTGTTTCTAAAATAAATAATGAGTTTTTTAGCTATTAAATATGTTTAGCTAAAATAAATAAATGGACTTTTCAGCTATGGACAAGCTTGTAAAAATTAGCAGGTGGCTAGAGTTTGAAAAGTATAAATACTTAAAGTTTTGTAGCCAAGAATCGATGATATATATAATACGTAAGTTGTAAGCAGAATCTATGCCCATTTTTGTTCAAAATGACTGAGTAGAATGGCAATAACTCACCCCTCTCCTTGACTGGGGATGGAGAAGAACTTTGGTCCGATAAAATATGCTGTACACCAGCAAAGGCACACAGCCTGTGGAAAAAACCCTATTAGCCTTAAATCATCACCAAAAGTGTCAACTTATTATCCTCTTAAATGCTCCAGAATTATCTGCAGTGAAAACAACTGAATGGTAAATTTTTTCTCAGAGCTCTGTTTGTAAACTGTGACTTCCGATTCTTTCTTTTAAAAGCTAGCTATTTATTAAATCTGCCTTTCCCAAACACCTTTACTAAAATCTACAAAGAAGATTGTTAAATGCTAAATCTTGCCTGATTGTAAAACTTGAATTTTCCTTTAAAATGTAACACTCGAATTCCCTTTTAAAATCTAAAACTCTAATAATATATTTTAAATTAAATGTATAATTTTCTGCAGTGCTTTTATGCCTATTTCTAATCTATCCAATTTATTCTATGATTTTATCATTTTAATATTATATGTATTTAATATGCCAAATGACTCGAAACTGCAAGTATTTATAAACATAATTTTGGCTTATCGATCTACAAAGATAATTTCAATTTTTTGCTATAATAAATACTAAATAATTGAATTATTAATTCTCTTTCTCACTAGCTGTTTTGAGATCATATTATTATTTTACTGATTAATTTTTGCATATTAATATTTTAATAATCAGTCATTCAAAAGTTAAAATTGTGGTTTGCTTAAGTCTAGTTATGAACTATAACTATTTATATATGTAAGTCATACATCATAGGAACTAGCCACAGAGATATTCTCCAAGCATATTTTAATGTTTTATTCGTAATTACCCCGCAAATACGCTTTGTCCTTTTTAGATTTATATAGGTTGAGCTGCAGGTGATAATCTTAAACTAGATTACTAATTAAGTTAGTCCCTAAATAGTATATTTAAAATACTAAATTTGAGAACTGGATTGTATAGATATGCAAATAGACGCTATCTAATTTTAAGGCACGATAATATAATTTCACGTATTTGTGTTGTCCTCGCAAAGTACGCAATGTACAATTATCTGCTTGCTGCATGATTATTGATGAGTTGTTGGTGGAGGTCACTCTCATTTACTTTAGTTTGGGTAAAGCACACACTTTTAGAACTAAGGCATAAGGACCTAGATTATTCATAATTAATGCTTATCCGACTCCCTGAACTACTAATGTTCCTATTCATGGCAAGTTGATTGGTTTTAGGGCAAACCAAGTATTCGATGCTGAAGCCCATGAATGATGACCCATTGGCACCTTTTTGCTGGTTAATATTTTAATATGTGCCATGGAGTATATAGATAAACCTATCATAAACCAGTTTTCTCTCCTTTTATATTAAATGCTTATCTAGCATTAGAGTATATCCTAATCTAGTTTAACACACTAGCCTGCTTATCTCTGAGCCTAATTACATGCTCAAATTAACTTTGTATAGATAGAGGCCATAGGAGCGCTATTAAGTTAGTTATACAACTTTGGCTATAAAATTACATATGACCTAGCAGATTATTAAAGAGCTAGAAATTTGGCATATTAATATAGGCATAGAATCCAATACCGCACTACACTTAATAAACATTTATAATGAAATATGTAACATTAATCTCATTAGTTAGATAACGCCTGCAAGCATAATATCTCACAATTCTATCACATAAGTGTTTATATTTTGATATACTGATTGTTATTGTTTTATCAAATTAATAATATTTAAATTCATAATTTGTTTTCATAATTTTATTGTCCGTGAGTTCATTTTATCCAACTCTAGCTTTAATTGCACATACATCATTATATCTATAGGTAGGTCATTCTATTATGTTTTATAAGCAGTCATTGATATATTAATTAATCACTTAGACTTATGTGTGTATATCTGACCAAATCAGTATTAAATTAGTTAAATTATGAGTCTTTTGTTTTATGCTGAGTGACTGCCAGACTGAGGATAAATTGAATGTCTGTGTAAGTTGAGAAGTGTCATCCATAGGGTATTAGATCATTGAGCAGAGGTGAAAAGATTGAATGTTGGTCAGATTCTGGATCCCAGTATCTGTACTCGATCAGCTTTAGTGTATTTTGCATGGGTTCTAGATTTTGTTACGTGAAGGGACAATTCTTACCATTACAATATATATATATATGTTGATATGAAGATTTTCACAGGTTCCATATATAAAAGACATATTTTGTGGATTCATCCATATTAAAAAAAAATTAAATATTGATATACCGATGTTTTGACTTGTGTGATCAAGTCAAAATGTCGGTATATCAATATTTAAAGTTTTTAACATGGATGAACGTGCAAAATATGTATTTTATATATATATTGATAATTTTTTGGTGACTCTCTTTCTTGATAATCTTTTAATAACTTTTTAATATATTAGCCTATGTGCTACTACTGTTTTATGAACTTGAAGTTTAAACAAAGTTTGAATTTTATTAATGAGCTACAATAATTAATTCTAGATAATATAAATAGTACCATACTGTCTTAAACAATTTCAGCAAATCATGTTTATTACCAAAAGTGATTATATATATATATATATATATATATATATATATATATATATATATATATAATTGAAAAGATTTTACTCCATAATATTTTTCCCTTAAAGAAAAAAAATAACTTTGGCAATACAAATTTCCCTTGGATTATAATATTGACACAATTATTTTATTCTTTAAATCATAAGACAGTCCTGACTAGCTTTAACACTATTTCTATTTTACTAAAAAATAAACTTAAATCTTGGTTTTGAATAACCATTTGTTTTAAAGTAATGTTATAAAAATTTTGATATTAAATAAATAGCATTAAGGTTTTTTTTTTCAATAATACCACATTTCTTAATTTCTTTAATGTTCATGGGTTTTAATTTGTATTACCCAGGCCAATCTTATATTCAAGTTAACTTGCAATATATTTTTATTTAGTGTTACAGTTATTTTATTGATTATCACAAAATAAACAAACATCAGCTTCATTTATAACTTTATTATTATCCTAAGCACTAGATGCAGGTTAACCCAAAATATTAAAAAATTAACATAAAACTCATTATTAAAAATATTAGACACAATATTTGTAACTTTATGCAATTTGATGCATCACTATAGGTATTTAAATGGATTAATGCTTAGTGATGCACATTTCTGAAAAGTTATATATATATATATATATATATATATATATATATATATATATATATATATATATATATTGTAATGGGTTGTAATCTTTTCATCAAAAAATGTCTTTTTTTAAATATACAAATCCCAGTTATTAATGGGGTCTTAAACCATTTATTTACACTATGCATAAAATTATAACAGATTAACATTTTTGATATGACCAAATCACTCCCTCCTTTTCTAATTTACTAAACAAATATTAGGAAAAAATATGATTATATTTCCTAGTCAATCGAACCTTGAGTAATGGTATACCTTATGGTATAAAAGAAAACTAAAGCTTGTATCAGCTTTTATTTATTTATTTTGGGTGCCAGTAACCAGCTAATCACACCACTGAACACACAGTCACAAGATTAAATAATAAAGATAGAATTTCTCTCTCTTCTTTATAATTACAGTATTATTATTTTTTTTATTATCAGAGTTCTATTTATAGAGATTTAGTGAAATAGTTACATGTATTAACATTCTTTCATGAAGGAATGTTTAGGCATCCATATCATTAAAATTCTGATGATCACATGTTCAAATCCTTTGTAATTCCATTTATCTTAAGTATATTTACTACCTTTGCATTTAAATATTACAGATTTTACCTGTATTCTGCCTATCCTAAATATGAGCAGTCAGAATTACTTACAATCAACATGGGTGTGACAACAAAATTGGTAAACAATGAGTTTGAATATGCCATCATCAGATTTTCAATGATATGGATGGTTGTAAAGTTAGACAGTGGAGAAGATTCAAGGATGTCCATTAAAGTTTGATAATTTGCTATCTCAATATAAACTAATCACTGATAATATATATATATATTGTGAATGTTCAGATTGATGATCCAGGTATATATAAAGAAGTTTGTTGATCTTATTTGATTTTTCCTTTACTTAATAGATAGATAATGTAAGATCTTGGAAATGTAAATTTAAATTTGATCACCATGGTAACCTTAAAGCTTTTAAATAGAATTATATACTGTTGATTCTAGCTTTAAAATAAAAATAACTTCACTATAATCAAACTTAAGAAAAACATATAAATAAATAAATTTATTTAAAAAAAAAACAAAAAAAAAACAAACAATTCAGTACAATATAAGTTTATCTAAATAGGATCGATATTATTTTACATATTTCATATATGAATGCAGTCACCATAGTAACATTATTACATACAGTTCAATGTTTTTTTATTGTATATATTTGTTTATAAATTAATTTAAAAAAATATTATTATTAAAAAATATATATGTGTGTAAATTATTGATGTTTATCAAGTAAATAAAAGGTTGTTATCAATTTTGTATTTTGGTTTGTAAATAATAAAAAAAATTGTAATCGAATTTGGATTTAATTTTCATGTATCTTTTTCTCCAAACTTGCCCAAAAACCCCGCGAAAACTACTATAAGAAAATTGATAGAATTGAGTTTTTTTTGAGTAAAATTGGATGGTCGTCAAGATACGAAAAACGTCAGAAAGAGAACATATAAAAAAGACGCGACAGAATATAACAGGATCTTTTTCATCATTTTGCTATAGTCAAGGACAGACATATTTTCTGTGTCTTAACAAATAAAGTTTTTCAATATTTTTTTTTGTGTGTAAAACCATAAGACATGGAAAAATAGTGGAATTATCTGCCTGTTCAATCATTTAGAGGGCAGTTGCGAAAAGTTTCCCCCTTTAGAGGGCAGTTGCGAAAAGTTTCCGGGGAAGCGGCAACAAAGTGTGGAGAAAAAAAAAAGAAACCTATGAAGTAGAAAAAAAAATGCTTTATAAAAAAAAAAAAGTCAGCTATGTTTAATTTAAAAAAAAAATGGATTTGCGTAAACATTGTCTCACGAATAAGGGAACAGGGACCAACTGGATCAATTCACATCATAAAAGGGATAATCAAAGTGCACTCACCTCTTCGGACAGAAAAAGAAAACTTTTAGTGAAGTATCATAAAGTTTGCAATTATTATTTTTGACAAAGAAACTTCTCTTTACACCATAAGAACTGAAGTCAATCAATGGGCCAATAAATAGTGAACGAACAGACTCATATATATATGGTATGATTTTTTTTTATATGAAATGTGCGTGTATTAATTTTTTTTATATGTAATAAAAGGGGATGATTTTTTTTAATTATCTCTAAAAGTAATATAATTTATTAAATGAAAATGATCGGAAAGACTCAAATACATTTATCATTTCGTATTCATTTATCCGTTATTATTTTGATAAACAAATAGATTTTGATACCCTCCTATTTCACATCTTTGGTATCGGTTATATGTAAATTTTTTTTACCAAAATATCCAAAAGCCTTTCCCTTCATTTACTCATTCATTTTTTTTTTGTCGTTATCGTTGTAGCAACACATCTAGAGATACATATAGCAATTTATTATTTTTATTTAGTCAACCAATCTAAAATATAAAGTCATTTCCGATGTATTTTATCATTAATCTTGTTAATTTTCTTTTATATAATCCAACAAATTGAGTTAATTTAAATATCAAGACTAGTTTAATTATTTTGTTTTATTTGGATTGCATAAGACGACGTAGCTATTTAAGTAACAAGATTCAAACTCAGCTTGGTAAGTGAATTAGAATATAAGATAAGGTATGTTTTGCTTATTAGTATTTTATTTTGTTTCCATATGAATTTTATATTTACATTTGCATTTGAATATTAAATATATATATATATATATATATATATATATATATATATATATATATATATATATATATATATATATATATATATATTCTCATTTATCTTAGTTAATATTACAAAGTCAATCATTTCATGTTTGTCTGATTCCGTCATAAAAATCTAAATAGATCGTGATCGTACTTTATCGTTTGGTTCAGAATAATTCGTCTTGGATATTTTTATAAACTCCTATAAAATGAAGAGAATAAACTTCATTGACTGATTTAATTGAATATTGTTTTGATTTGTATAAATATCAATTATAATCATATGTTTTAATTGTTGCCGGTCAATTTTTATTCAATTGTTTAAAATTTCAAACAGATTGTATTAATACTCATGGGTGAATAAACATCCAATAGAAACTTGATATGTCTTTTATGTAATGTGGTTGGACATTGTAGAGTTAGAGATGAGCTAATAGAGTGTTGATATTAAACTCCAGTGAAGTATTCTATTTTAAAACATAAACGAAGCACCAATTAAGCAGCACTTTATTGGAAGATATTTATAAATTATTTCTAAATTATTTTGTAGCTTCTTAGTAAACCATAGACGTATATTAATTTGTTTAAATATTTAAGTGAGTGCATAAATTTTCAAAGTGTTTATAAAATTATAATAAAATCAGTTGACGCCAACAGAAAATTATTAATTAAAGATTGAAGTAGAAAGAATTGTATATCGCTTATTGACACGAGTGTTTATCTTTCTATTTAGCGTTTATTAAAATATATATATATATATATTTGGGTTCAAGTAGTATTTTGTTTTGAAATTTAAATAATGTCTATATGTAAAAAAAATGTTTTGTAAAATACTATTACAGATACTTAGAAGCTTATCCATGAAGTTAAAAAGGCAGCATCTTTAAATAATAAAGTAGATTTAAATTACTGTAACAGTAACAGGCTAATAATATATATATATAGGAATCTGTTTTAGTTATTAATTGGATTTGATTTTGATTAGATTGCCAATCAAGTAGTTAGCCTAATCCTATATTATTGTGTAGGGCAATAGTAGTTGGTTTCACTGCTCTTTGCAATTTATGTTGTAATTGTGATGGATTTGTTGATGTCTGGAGCAGATAGTCTCATTATTCCTTCATTTCACATATAACTTAAGTGAATTAAACTTTAAGAGAGATTATTTGCGCTTTGTGATGGTTTATTACATAATGGCGACCCGATTGAGCTAGACCAGATTAATTTAAATTAGATTGTTAGATTTTTTTATCAGATCAGAATGATCATCCTAACCATCACCGTCATCCATCAATTCAATCAGTTACAAATTGGCACCAACATTTTGGGTCTTCTTTCTTCAATTTAAATGGAATACAGCATTCAACAATTCCAACGGTTACAAAATGGCGCGCCAACTTGGGCCGAAATAACCAATTAAAGACCCAAGTTTGAGTCTCATATAGATGCTAAAACATGGTATTATTTTTATATGCATTGGTGGAGTTATATAACTGATTATATTATATCATAGGTTTAAATAAAATATTAGAATATTTGTTGTTGTCGTTCTTTGGGGATTTTTATTCGCAGCTGTAGGATTGAATGGGTAGATATGTTTTATGTAAGAATAAATAAAAGTAAAGTATTTCACAATTTATTTAAAATAGAGATATTATATTTGACATAAATAGAAAATAAAAATGGAAAGCAATAAGAAAGAAAAATTATCAAAACCTGAAGGAGATTTGTATCCAATTCTGAAAAATTAATGGAAAAGATGGGTGATATGAAAAATGATATAAATAATAAATTTAGTAACATGAGCAGAGATAATAATAAGTTAAGAGAAGATATAAGTTGTGATATGAATAATAAATTTGAAGGTATAAATGCCAAATTTTGTGATATAAATAATAAATTTAGTGACATGAGTAGAGATAATCAAATGTTAAGAGAAGACATGAATAATAAACTGGGTGATATGATTAAAGAAAATAAAGAACTTAGAGAGGAGGTAAATATTAAAATTGGCTTATGCAAAATCGAGTTAAATGCTACCAATGCCAAGTTTGAGGAATTTAAATATGACTTAGATGCTCAGTTAAAAAAATCTGATAGTAAATGTGATAGCAGATTTAATGAGTTAAGGGACCAGTTAAATAAATCACAAGAAAGATTAGAAAATAGATTTGAAAACTTGAGTGAGGAAGTTAAAAATTGTAAAGTTGGGCACAAAGAATTAGAGAAAAAGTACACAAAATTTGAGAAAGCTTACAAGGATGGTCAAGAGGCTTCAAAAGTAGAAGTAAACAATCTTAAGCTAGAAGTTAAGGATTGTCAAAGCCAGATGAAAGTTGAATATAAAGAGGTATGCAAGAAACATAACAAGGCTGATAATGAAATAAAGAAATTACAGAAAGTGTGTAAAGAATCACAGAATAGTCTACTAGGTGTCCAAGAAGAGTTAAGCAACATTGAGCAAGTGAAGGCAAGAGAGTTAGACGATTTAAAGGATAGACTAGATAGTCACCAATTATCATTGCAACAGTTAGAAAATTATGCTAAAAATCAAGAAGAGGTTTATAATGAAATTAAAGATAATAGCAAGATACTGAAACAAGAAATAAATAGGCATTTGGAGGAACAGGAAATAAATCTCAATCATAGGATATCTATAATGTTGGAAGATAAAATAGTAGGAATAAAGGATACTATGGTAAAAGGTAATGATAGTCTAATGGATAAACCATATCAATATTTAGCCACAGAAAATAAGTTAAATAGAAGTGATCATGATATACCGTCAATGTATGGGGATGAGAATAATAAATTAATACATAATCCAGAAGAAAGAAAGGATAGATGGAAACATAGCAAGGTTTATCCAACTCAAAGTCTTCAAGGGTGATTATGATGAAAACTCCATAGAGTATTTAAGCGCACTGGAAGAGCTATTCTCATTAAGTAGATTAAGTGAGATGGAAAAATTGTCAGTGGCTAGTAATCATTTGAGTGCATCTGCCAAACATTGGTGGAAGTCCTTGTTTAATAAGCCCGAAACATATGGGGATTTTAAATATGTATTGTTGAATAGTTTTTGGGGGGAAGACAAACAGGACAACATTAGGCACCAGATTAGCCAAGATAAATATAGTGTTAGTAAGGGTAGCTTGACTCAATTTTGCCGGATGCAGACAGCAAAATTAAAAATGCTGACTGCATATCCGTTGTCGGAAAACCAAATAATTCGTATTATTAGGAGAAACCTGCCACGCCATATTGAGCAAACTCTGATCGCTGCCAATAGGCATACTGTTGAAGAGGTGTCCAATATACTTGGATCACTTGAGGTAAGTGAAGCACCTGCAGGAAGTGGTCATAAATACCACAGAGATAATCCTACTTACAATGTTTCTCCCATTAAATATTATAGAAATAGAAGGACCTCAGATAATAGAAATGATAGGTATTATAGAGGCACTAAATATGCCAAGTCTTTAGCACCAGTAAATACAAACAGGGCCAATCCCAAAAGTTATTATAGAGCAGAAAAGGGTGCATGTGCAGCAGGAAGTTATCCAGTCAGCATATCACAGAATACACCTGTGAAAATGCTAGGGGCTAGGCCTAAGACTAGTCCTTTAAATTAAAAATGGCCTCGTTGGAATGTTCCTCACTGCGGGAGCCTCATAGTATAGTGAATTTGGGGAGCCATGATATTTTTAGTTATTTGGAATCAATAAATTTTGAAACAGAAGATGATGATTATGATAGGGATTTGGAAAGTTATATCATTAATTATTGTCCAGAAATTATTATAGTTATTCAAGGTACCTCAGTAAGGGCTTTACTTGATTCAGGGAGTCAAATTTCCCTTATCTCTGAAAATTTTTATAATAAGCTTGCTGAAATCGATTCTGAAATCCCTATGTTGCCATTGAGACAGACACAGGTTATAATGGCAAATGGTCAAAAGGCAAAATTGTTTACTCAGCAAGTATGGCTGAATGTGAGAATTAATTCATTTACAGTAGAACAAATCTTTTTGATTATGTCTGGACTTATTCATGAGGTCATAATAGGATCCAACTTCATGAATCGTTTTGGATGTATTATCGATTATGCAAATCAGGAAATAATTATAAAAGGGGAAAAGCATAGTTTTAAGAGGTCAGTACCCATTAAGAGTGTAAATATACTAACCATCCAAGATAATTCTACAAAGTCACAATTATATGCAAAGGTCAATGAATCATCTGAGTTAGATGACAACTATAAGCGAAGGTTTTTTTCAGATACTATGTAGATATAAGGATGTGTTTTCTAAAAAGCCTGATGTGATAAAGGGATATGTGCATCGGATATGCTTGAGGGACTATAGCCCCTTCCAATGTAAAAGCTATCCTATCCCTCACCAATATAAAGATGAAGTAAGAAAACAAATTGATCAAATGGTTGAGTGGAAAATTATTAAGAAAAGTCCCTCAGCCTATAACAGTCCATTAGTGGTTGTTCATAAAAAGAACGGGTCCATACGTATTTGCTTGGATGCGAGGTTCTTGAATCAGTTAACGGTTCCAGAACATGATGTTCCTCCTACTGTGCAGGAATTGCTCATTAAATTTAAGGACAAAAAGGTATTTTCTACAGTTGACTTAACAGCTAGCTACTGGCAGGTATATTTGCATGATGAAGATCAGCAATACACTGCATTTAAATATGAGGGCTACTCATATGTGTTAAAAAGAATGCCTTTGGGCTTATAAATAGTGGAGCTGGGCTCCTCAGATGTTTAGACAAGGTATTGTCTGATGAAGTAAAGGGCATCATTACTATGTATGTTGATGATGTTGTGATTGCTTCTAAAAACATGTCAGAGCATTTTCATCATCTTAATATGTTTCTGAGATAGTGTGAAGAGAAACATATTAAAATAAATTTAAAAAAGAGTAGAATAGCTGTTAAGGAGATACAATTTTTGGGACATATTTTAGGATATGAGGGAATAAAACCGCATCCAGAGAAAATAAAGTCTATTCAAAATTTTCCCATTCCCAAGAATAGAAAGCAACTACGTTCTTTCCTTGGTGTCTGCAATTTTTATCATAGATTTTATGAAAATTTTGCATATGACACTGTTCATATATTAAATCTATTAAGGAAAGATGTGAAATGGAAATGGACTGAGAACCACTCTATAGAATTAAAAAAAAATAAAATCAAATTTTCTAAGTACTGTAATCTTATATTACCCTAATTTCCAAGAAATATTTTATGTACAAACTGACAGTAGTGGGTATGGTCTAGGAGTAGTTTTATTCCAGCTGGACCATGAAAAGAAGCCCCGTGTCTTATATTTCTTGAATAGATTGTTGAAAGGTGCAGAATTACATTATACCACCACAGAAAATGAAGCCTTGGCTGTTGTATGGGCTTTTCAAAAGCTTCGACAGTATCTACTTGGATCTGAAATAGTTGTTATTACAGATCACAAGAGTTTAGAGTTTATAAACCGAAGCTATCTAAATAGGGAAAGGCAAGTTAGGTGGAGTCTCTTCCTTCAACAATTTAATTATAAGGTTCAGTATTGTAAAGGAAAAGACAATATAGTAGCAGATATTCTAAGTAGGAATTCTGTCAAGATAGACACCTGTCACTTAAATCTCAATCATGCTTTTATCACTGTAATCTCTCTGGTAATTGATGAATCAGTGGAAAATGATTTAAAGAACTTAAAATTTTTACAATCTGGTGATCCAAAGTTGAGTGCTATTATTCAATATTTGGATGCGGGGATTGAATCAATAGCCATAAAAAGAATAATCAAGAGTAAAGTAATTTTTAGATATAAGATGTGTGAAGGTCTGTTGTATTATAAGGTAAAGGAGGACCATGAACAATCATGGAGAGTTGTGATACCATCATGTATTAGAAATCGATTGATATATTATGTGCATTGTCTTTATGGACACTATGGACCCAGAAAGGTAGAATATGTTGTGCACAGACTGTTTTACTGGCCTGGATTGTATGCATCCATAATGAACAGGCTCAAATATTGTGAGATCTGTTTGAGATCTAAATATGCTAACAAGTCATATGCTGGGGCCTTGCAGCCAATAATACCTGCTCATCCCAACGATCTCTTGGCAATTGATTTCTATGAGCCTTTACCAACTTATAAAAGGTTTAAGTTTGTTTTGGTCACTTATGATGTCTTCTCCAAATTTGTAGGGGCATATCCGGTGACCAGGGCAAATTCAAAGAATGTAATTAAATGCTTGCAAGAAATACAATTTGTAAATATAGGGAAACCCAAGGCTATCTTGACAGACCATGCTACATCATTCCTATCTAAGGAGGGGAAACATTGGATTGAACGGCAGGGTATAAAACATATTCTGTGTTCAATTAGGAACCCACAATCTAACCAATGTGAAAGAGTTATGCGTGAGCTGGGTAGATTATTTCGGGTATACCTAGGAAGCAACCACCGTGCTTGGGTGAATAAATTAAAGGATGTCATTCACTATATAAATATAACACAGAATGAATCCACTAAATACACCCCAATGTATTTGCACTTTGGATATAGAGAGCCCATATTAATTAAAGCACCATTACCTATTATAACTGAAGAAAAGGTAGATTATGATAATGACTTAGCAAAGGCTAGCCAGAATTTGAGAGAGATGGGACAGAAAAGAATTACCCAAGCCTTTCATAAGCCTTGTATATTTAAAGTAGGAGATTTTGTATTTGTAAGAACTCCCCAAATCAGTGACCCACAGAATTATAAGTTCAAAAAGTTTTTGAATATATATGAGGGACCATTCCAAATAAAAAGAAAAGTGGGAGAGAATGCATTTCTCATAGAAACCCCGGAAGGTGAAAAAGGTACCTTCAATGCCCGAAGCTTAAAGCCAGTAGCACCACCCAATTAAATAAAAAGACATTCACTAAAGTAACTTTATTAGTATGTCTCATGATATTTATTATTATGACCAAAAGTCATTAGTAATAGTGTAGATACACATATGAAAGACTAAAAAAAAAATAGAGTGAGAAATATTTATAGTCAAAGTACTTTTGAAGATTTTCATTGTATAGTATGCAAATACTGTTTAAAATTAAACCTTGTAGAATTGACTGATGATGGTGAATGTGTTATTTAATGCATTGGAGATGTAAAGTGTAAGATTTTAATGTCTGTGCTATTTGTAAATTGTAAATATTTGTATGGTTAAGTCTTTTCTTTGAGGAAGTTGGCAGAACTATAGATGGGTGTTGTGGCTCATAACTCTATATAAAATTATATTGAAGTCTGAAGTCGACAGATGTCCCAGACTTATTATTGTTCATTGGCAGGTAGTAAGAAATCCTTAATGGCAGGATTTATCTTTTAATATGAGTTATAATTTTAAAGAGAAATGTTTAGTAGTTTCCCTAACCTGTATAAAATAAAGCTATTCAAACATAAATGTCCCTGATTAGTATGAATGTAGAGCACAGCTTAGTTTGTAAAGTAGTTGTCAGATCCTCCAGAAATTAAAATTAGATTTGATTGACATTTAATCACTTTACTTTAGTATTAGAAGTGATTTAAGAATAGGATATCTCTATTGTTTTGAATCTCCAGCTCACTGTATGAGTTAATTCTCATTTGTTTAGATTATTTTATAGGAAAAGTGACTTTAAAGGTTGATATTTTCAATGTTCAAAGCAGGAATTGAATAAATATAAGATATTAATTAACTAAAGTTACATTCTCATTTTATGACAATATTGAATGTTTAAAATTTAGGCCCATAGTAGTGTCACTGAAGTGAACTACAGATATGTCTAAAGAAAATAAAAATAAAAAGCTATTGTTGAGTTTTAAGAAAATAAAACCGTGAATATATATATATATATATATATTTTAACAATGCAATAAAAATATATGATTATTAGAGAGTAACTAATAATATTTGGCTTATAAATGAATTTTGTTCCGTAATATATTTGGCTTGTATGAAGCAAATACTAAATGATTTTCTTGTTTGACTCTAATTTTAGAGCATTGTTGTCCAGAAAGTTGCAGAGAGGAATATAAAGATGTAATAATTTGATTGTGAAATCCAATATAAAAAAAAAAAAAGAAAAGAAAAAAAAAACATAGAGATGCGATTATACTACATAAATGGTAGATATAAAAAATAAAAAAAAGAAGAAGAAATACATGTAGGTAAACTAATTAGACAAGCATAAATGGAATGAACGAATTCCACAATGCTTCCATGAGGATAAGATATTTGAAATTTTTTACTAACATTTCAAATGATATTAAAATCAAGACAGATGGAAATGATAGACGTTTATCTGTGCAGAAATTAAAATGTTTAATGATTTTAGAGAAGGAAAAAGTGTCTTTATTTTTTTTTTCTCTGTAGAGGGGAGATGTTGTGAATGTTCAGATTGATGATCCAGGTATATATAAAGAAGTTTGTTGATCTTATTTGATTTTTCCTTTACTTAATAGATAGATAATGTAAGATCTTGGAAATGTAAATTTAAATTTGATCACCATGGCAACCTTAAAGCTTTTAAATAGAATTATATACTGTTGATTCTAGCTTTAAAATAAAAATAACTTCACTATAATCAAACTTAAGAAAAACATATAAATAAATAAATTTATTTAAAAAAAAAAAACAATTCAGTACAATATAAGTTTACCTAAATAGGATCGATATTATTTTACATATTTCATATATGAATGCAGTCACCATAGTAACATTATTACATACAGATCAATGTTTTTTTTATTGTGTATATTTGTTTATAAATTAATTTAAAAAAATATTATTATTAAAAAATATAGATATGTGTAAATTATTGATGTTTATCAAGTAAATAAAAGGTTGTTATCAATTTTGTATTTTGGTTTGTAAATAATTAAAAAAATTGTAATCGAATTTGGATTTAATTTTCATGTATCTTTTTCTCCAAACTTGCCCAAAAACCGCGCGAAAACTACTATAAGAAAATTGATAGAATTGAGTTTTTTTTTTGAGTAAAATTGGATGGTCGTCAAGATACGAAAAACGTCAGAAAAAGAACATATAAAAAAGATGCGACAGAATATAACAGGATCTTTTTCATCATTTTGCTATAGTCAAGGACAGACATATTTTCTGTGTCTTAACAAATAAAGTTTTTCAATATTTTTTTTTGTGTGTAAAACCATAAGACATGGAAAAATAGTGGAATTATCTGCCCATTCAATCATTTAGAAGGCAGTTGTGAAAAGTTTCCAGGGAAGCGGCAACAAAGTGTGGAGAAAAAAAAAAGAAACCTATGAAGTAGAAAAAAAAAATGCTTTATAAAAAAAAAAAAAGTTGGCTATTTTTAATTTTAAAAAAAATGGATTTGCGTAAACATCATCTCACGAGTAAAGGAACAGGGACCAACTGGATCAATTCACATCATAAAAGGGATAATCAAAGTGCACTCACCTCTTCGGACAGAAAAAGAAAACTTTTAGTGAAGTATCATAAAGTTTGCGATTATTATTTCTGACAAAGAAACTTCTCTTTACACCATAAGAACTGAAGTCAATCAATGGGCCAATAAATAGTGAACGAACAGACTCATATATATATGGTATGATTTTTTTTTATATGAAATGTGCGTGTATTAATTTTTTTTATATGTAATAAAAGGGGATGATTTTTTTTTAATTATCTCTAAAAGTAATATAATTTATTAAATGAAAATGATCGGAAAGACTCAAATACATTTATTATTTCGTATTCATTTATCCGTTATTATTTTGATAAACAAATATATTTTGATACCCTCCTATTTCACATCTTTGGTATCGGTTATATGTAAATTTTTTTAGCAAAATATCCAAAAGCCTTTCCCTTCATTTACTCATTCATTTTTTTTTTGTCGTTATCGTTGTAGCAACACATCTAGAGATATACATAGCAATTTATTATTTTTATTTAGTCAACCAATCTAAAATATAAAGTCATTTCCGATGTATTTTATCATTAATCTTGTTAATTTTCTTTTATATAATCCAATAAATTGAGTTAATTTAAATATCAAGACTAGTTTAATTATTTTGTTTTATTTGGATTGCATAAGGACGTAGCTATTTAAGTAACAAGATTCAAACTCAGCTTGGTAAGTGAATTAGAATATAAGATAAGGTATGTTTTGCTTGTTAGTATTTTATTTTGTTTCCATATGAATTTTATTTTTACATTTGCATTCGAATATTAAATATATATATATATATTCTCATTTATCTTAGTTAATATTGTCTGATTCTGTCATAAAAATCTAAATAGATCGTACTTTATCGTTTGGTTCAGAATAATTCGTCTTGGATATTTTCTTAAACTCCTATGAAATGAAGAGAATAAACTTCATTGACCGATTTAATTAAATATTGTTTTGATTTGTATAAATATCAATTATAATCATGTGTTTTAATTGTTGCCGGTCAATTTTTATTCAATTGTTTAAAATTTCAAACAGATTGTATTAATACTCACGGGTGAATAAACATCCAGTAGAAACTTGATATGTCTTTTATGTAATGTGGTTGGACATTGTAGAGTTAGAGATGAGCTAATAGAGTGTTGATATTAAACTCCAGTGAAGTATTCTATTTTAAAACATAAACGAAGCACCAAGTAAGCAGCACTTTATTGGAAGATATTTATAAATTATTTCTAAATTATTTTGTAGCTTCTTAGTAAACCATAGACGTATATTAATTTGTTTAAATATTTAAGTGAGTGCATAAATTTTCAAAGTGTTTATAAAATTATAATAAAATCAGTTGACGCCAACAGAAAATTATTAATTAAAGATTGAAGTAGAAAGAATTGTATATCGCTTATTGACACGAGTGTTTATCTTTCTATTTAGCGTTTATTAAAATAGATATATATATATTTGGGTTCAAGTAGTATTTTGTTTTGATATTTAAATAATGTCTATATGTAAAAAAAATGTTTTGTAAAGTACTATTACAGATACTTAGAAGCTTATCCATTAAGTTAAAAAGGCAGCATCTTTAAATAATAAAGTAGATTTAAATTACTGTAACAGTAACAGGCTAATAATATATATATATATATAGGAATCTGTTTTAGTTATTAATTGGATTTGATTTTGATTAGATTGCCAATCAAGTAGTTAGCCTAATCCTATATTATTGTGTAGGGCAATAGTAGTTGGTTTCACTGCTCTTTGCAATTTATGTTATAATTGTGATGGATTTGTTGATGTCTGGAGCAGATAGTCTCATTATTCCTTCATTTCACATATAACTTAAGTGAATTAAACTTTAAGAGAGATTATTTGCGCTTTGTGATGGTTTATTACATAATGGCGACCCGATTGAGCTAGACCAGATTAATTTAAATTAGATTGTTGGATTTTTTTTATCAGATCAGAATGATCATCCTACCCATCACCTTCATCCATCAATTCAATCAGTTACAAATTGGCACCAACATTTTGGGCCGTCTTTCTTCAATTTAAATGGAATACAGCATTCAACAATTCCGACGGTTACAATATATAAATATATATATGGATCACCTGATGAGTGCTGATTCAGCACAAAATACATTTGTTGGAGATTATTTATCTTTTTCACATATATTTGGTGGTGCACATCAATTGTATAAGATGAAGTGGATGACTGAAAGGAATTTAAAAGTTCAACAAATACATACTCAAAGACTTATGGAGTATATTAACTATATGTGATAGGATCTAATTCATAGCATTAAATATCAGTCACAAGCTCCTATTGAAATCTTGAGTTAAAAAAGGTTATACTCTTTTTTGTTATAATGGCTTTATTATAATTCTTAATTTTGATAATATTGTACATTTATCATCTTATTTTTTAATGAAAAGTTTGTTTAATAGAATGAACTATTTTTACAACTTTTATTGATTTCAAATTACTGCGGAATATGGCAAAAACATGTTCACATCTATAAAGATCAGTCTCTAAATGAAAATAATATTGAGGCAAACAATTCATTAAGAGATTAGTTAAATACTTTTCCTAAATATAATTCACAAACCATTAATGATTTTAAAAAAATAAAAATACTATATTTAATAAAAGAAATTAAAATTTTAATCAATAATGATTATTTTTAATAGCAAAATGTTTTGAAATATTTGTTTGTTCATGTATAAAGAATAATAGTTAATAATTAAAATTGCCATTTATTTATCAAATATGTTTTTGCAAGTAGTAAAAATTATTTTTCTTTAATACTGTACATATTTTAGCAATATTTAAAAATAGTTGTGTTTGTAATGTAATAGAAACATGTGGCATTTTGCCAATATACTGTCATTAAATTTAAATAACTAAAATAACAATAAATTCATGTATTGTGATGTAACGCTGGTAAATTTTATATTGAAAATCAGTTTTTGCTAGACAAATTATGCGCGATGATTCCAACAATGCCTAAATCAATTCAGTATCAAATAATGCATTGTTTTGTCAAATAAATAGCTGATATGCAAATGGTTTATATCCTCAATTGTTGCACAGCCAATGTTTATCACCATGTATAATTATGGTCAACAGCTCTATTTTTACAGAGTTCCACAATGCATAATGGTAGCTGACAATTTTATCAGGCAATCATATAGACACATTCACACATTGTCATATCCGCTGTTATTACTATGTTATTATTCATACTGTATATGAACATGGATGGGATTCTCATCAATGTGAATTAGCCACTGTGGTGGGTTTATTGGTTTTTCTCCTTTTGAGTTTAAGATCAAGAAAAACCATCGTCTTTCTTTTTAGTTAGCTGATAAGGAAGAATGAATATATGTGTAAATGATAAATATTTTTCCAATAGATATAGACAATCATGACAGACAAAAATTAATCATGGCCCTTATTCTTGGGAGGCTGTAAAGCCACCAACCAATGCAGCAGTTGATAGTCAAAGGTGGAGCCTGCTAAGGATCCTCTGATTGTGGATCTGCACTGCCTTTTGATGACAACATTTTACTTAGGTACTTACAACTGCAGATCACTTTCAAGAGAAGAAAGATTGCAATAATTAGAAGAAAAACTATTGTATATTAAATGGGACATTATTATACTTTGTGATGTTAGAAGAAAAATTAAGAAGAAAATTGATTTAAAAAGTGGACATGTACTCTACTATAAAGCACAAATATTGGAAATACAAGTGGAGTAGGATTCATTATAAATAAAAAGTGGAAGAACAACATTGAGGAGATTGATGGTGTATTGTACAGAGTGACAAGAATAGTTATACAACTTAATAACAGATACCAAATGTAGATAATTCAGGTTTATGCCCCAACAAGTTCTCATAGTGATGAAGTAGTAGAAGATTTTATATGGATGTACAAAATGATTTTGATTAGAATAAACAACATTTTAAAATTGTTATGAGAGACTTTAATGCTAGAATTGTAAACAAATGAAAGATGAAAGTGCTGTAGGTAATTTTGTTTATGGTAATAGAAATGAGAGAGGACATAGAGTTGTGAAGTTTGCAGAAAAAGAAAAACTTTATATTATGAATTCTTTTTTGAGAAAAATGTTAAAAGGAAATGAATATAGAAGCATGCAAATGAAGCTACAGCAGAATTGGATTATATTTTAACTAACAGGAAATACATATTTCAAGATTGTAATGTTCTTAAGAAATTTAACACAGGTAGTGATCATCAATTAGTAAGATGTAAGATACATGTTAATGCAAAACTAGAGAGATGAAAATTATTAAGAAAAACAATATTTACAGTTCATATTCCTAATTCAGAAATATTGTAATGAATTTAAATTACAACTTGCAAATCAGTTTCAAGTATTAATAGATTTTGAACATAATTCAGATTTGAATAAAATTAATATGAAAATAACTGATACACTTTTAAAAACTGCAATAAGGATAGCTGATAGAAAAAAAGCAGCAATTGACCAATAAAATTTTTACTGACACAAAAGTATTTATGAAGAAAAGAAGAAATATGAAGATATACAAAAATGACACATTAAAAAAGATTGAATATCTCAAATTTTGTAAAATGATGTGGAAAAAAGTTGAAAATGATATAAGAAAGTATAACTGTGATCTAGAAGGAAAGTTGTAGAAGAGAATAAAAGTCACAAAAGTGAAAAACAACATTTTGGTATTGGTGGGAAATTTATATCGGCAATAAGAAAAAAAGATGGAATTATTACTAAAAAGAAAGATGACATCATGAAATGGGTAGAAGGCTTCAATAAAGAATTATATAGTAATAAAAACAAGTACCTCATATATCTATAATATCTACCAAATTGTCCAGAATTTTAAATGAAGAAGTTGAGACATGCAATTAAATTTATGAAGAATAGAAAGTCTCCAGGTAATGATGGAATTATAATTGACATATTAAAAGAAGCAGGTGAAGAAATAGAAAAAAATAACAAAGTTATATACCAAATGTATAAATGATAAAGATATGCCAGATGATTGAAAAAATGCAGTATTACTATTTAAAAAAGATGATAAAGAAGATATTAGAAATTACAGACCTATCAGCCTTTTATCAGTTTTATATAAAATTTTTACCAAGATAATTACAACTCATCTACAGAGAACATTGGATTTCCACCAACCAAGAAAAGAAGTGGATTTAAAAGTAGTTTTAGTACTGTAGATCACAATCTAGTATTGAGAGAAGTTATAAAAAAGGCAAATGAATATAAGTTGTTATCATGCTTTGTATTTGTAGATTATGAAAAGGCACTTGATTCTATAAACATTTCTTCAGTGATTAAGCATTGGATCATCAAAGTATAGATACAGAGTTCTGTCATATTTTAAAGAATATTTATAAAATGCAACAGCAACAATTACATTACACAATGATACTACAAAAGTGAACATCGAGAAGGGTATAAGATAGGATGACTCCATATCTCTAAAATGTTTTACAGCAGTCTTGCAAGAAGTATTTTGTGAATTAAAATGGGAAGCTAAAGGAGTAAGAGTAAATGGAGATTATTTAAGTAATTTAAATTTTGCAGATGATGTAGATGTTTTTTTGCAAAGAATGCTTTAAAGCTGCAGAAAATGTTGTAGAAGTTATCAGACAAAATTAGAAAAGTAGGACTAAAGATAAATGTTAAAAAGATTAAAGTAATATTTAATGGACTTTCTCAAAATATGAAAATAAAAATTCATTATGATGAGTTAGAAAAAGTTATCAGCTACAAATAACTTGGTCAGATTATTAATACAGATGGAAACATAATGGATGAAATTAATCATAGAATTAAACTTGATTGGAGTGCTTTATGTACAAATAACTTGATACTAAAAGGAAATATGCTTATGTGTTTGAAAAGAAAGGCTTTTAATAAATGTGTTTTACCAGTTCTTACTTATGGTTCTCAGACTGTAATGGAATAGCAATAGAAAAACTTCAGACAACTCAAGGAAGTATGGAGGGATACATGTTGGAAGGAACAAGAAGAGATCAAAAATGCAATATATGTGTAAGAAAACAAACAGTTGTTATTGATCTCATTGAAAAAATTAAAAGACTGAAGTGGTCTTGGACTGGACATATTGCTAGAAGAGATGGTAATAGATGGACAATTAAAATCTTAAACTGGATTCCAAGAGTTTGTAAAAGACCCAGAAAGAGATCACATGTGAAATGGATGGATGAAATAAGAAAGTGTGTAGGTATGATGTGGAGAAGGGAATCTAAAGATCAGAAAATATGGATTGAACTTGGAGAGACCTTCATATCTGAAGTGGATTGATAATGCTTGATGGTGATGATATCATACATAATATGTGAGAATATAATCTACCAGAGTATGTAGAGTTGTCAATTATTATGGTAATAAATCTTAATAATATTTCTCAGTTTGCTGAGCTTGTTTTTTGATACAGTGTCACTTTATCAAAGTAAGACTACAATGAACATTAGCATAATATACACAAGTATATCTGCACACATATACACCTAAACTAATCTAATCACTAAATACCATAAATATTAGTATTTTTCCATGTGTAAAACTGTAAATTGAACTAGAATTTGCCTATGCAATTAGATTAAATAACAAATTCTTGCTGAGAGAAAAACATAAAATAAAAAAAGATTGGTACTTAATTAATTCTAAGAACTCTATAAACATAAGAGCCAATGACATTTCTCTCAGAAATAACTGTCATTTAATCTAATGACATAGACAAGTGCTATGTCAATTTACAGTTATTCACATGCTAGTATGCTCATGTCTTTGGTTATCAGTAACTAATTTGGTTTATGTTTATATACATGTTGATATGCTAATGTGTATATGCTAATGTTCATTGCAGTCTTGCTTTGACAGACGTATGCTATATTAAAAGTGTGGCTTAGCAAAATAACAAATATTGTTAATATTTATTACCATGATAGTTAAATATTGTCCACATAATCTGGTAAAATATACTTTCACACATGCATATATATTTAAAAATCTGATTCGCTAAACTTCTGCATAAGATCACATTTTTCCTAAATATAATTAAAATTTTGGATCAAAAAAAAATAAAAAGCAAAAGTCAAAGTAAACAAAAAAACAGTATTTAATAAATAGTAATAAAAATGATGATGATAATGATGATGATGATGATGATAATAATAATAATAATAATAATAATAATAATAATAATAATAATAATAATAATAATAATGATGATGATAATAATAATAATAATAATAATAATAATAATAATAATAATAATTACTACTTATAATTTAACTTATGAACAGAAAATAATGGTATACAAATATTAAGATGAATATTAATGATTATTAAAATATCATTTTTATGAAAACGGATTATAATCCAGTCACTAATATTGATAGGTTTATAACATTACCATAATTAAATAATATTATAAAAATGTGTATCAGAATGTCATTCTAATTAATGGTTTATTTATGTAAATATTGTTTGAACAAATAATTCTCATAAGAATAAAAAAAAATATGAATAATGTATTCTACATAAAAAAAAATTAAGTCAGTATATAAAATAAAGAGATTGTATCTTATTCAGAAATTTAAATAAGATCATTTTGTGGTAACATTTGCTAGGCAATGAAACTTGTATTATTTTTCTTTCTAGTTTAAATTTTTTAATTAATAAGTTTATTCGCAATAGTCTAACAGGGTTTTTTTTTTTTTAATTAACAATTGAGATGATAAATTTTTGCAAAACTTTTGTGCAACTTTTAGTTCAAAACTGGGATAACTTTTTGTAGAAATTATATGCAACTAGCTTCTTAATTAATGAAAATAGTATATATTAGATAATAGACATAAAGAATAGTATTAATAAAATTAATTTCAAATATTTTTAATAATATATGATCTTAAAAATTATACAATTTTAACAACTAATGATATTAACTGTAAAGCTCATCCATAAGAACTAGTGGTTATCAAATATTAATAACTAGACACTTCAACTACCAATCCCCAACTTCATCTGACTACAGCTTAACTGATTTAATATGAATTCAAAACTATTTATAAAATAACTTGTTTATGTAAAACAGAAAATATAATGTTTTTGTTACAATTATCTCTTATATAAAATCCCTATTTTGTCTGTCATCTGAATGTTGTCCACAATGCTATTTAATTGGTTGCTTTAATGAATTAATTTTTATTAATTGGTTGCTTTAACAAATTATAAAAGAGATCAATTTGACAGCATCAAAAATATTAATAAATAACTATACTGAACTAAACCTTAATTTATATTATAAGCATTTTATCTATAATATTTTATGCAAAGGAAATAATTCTGCCATTAATAAAAAATGCTCAAGAAAAAAATCAGTACATGTGCTTTTAACTACAGTATAGAGCTGAATAGGTATAGTACTTAAATCATGAACAAAATGTGATTTCAGTACATAAATTCATGTTTGAAATGTGATATTTAGTGAGAGAAAAAATAATAGATGCTTTAGAACCATATTTACATTTTGTTTTGTTCAGCATATAATTGAAATAGTATGAAATAAAATGATAAAAAATCAAGTCAGATGTCACATGACTTAATTTAATTAAGTTTGTATTTACAAATGTTATATATAGACTTTGCAAAATAAGCTCTTAACAAGCTTTGAGAATATCCTCAACCCCAGAATGGTTTCTGCTTCTAGCATCATCAGTCAGGTGCCAGGATATTCAAGCATTAGATTAGAAATACTAGGCCAAGCCAAGCACTTTATTTAATGTATAACTATTGAGCAGAAAATCTGAAATTGTCAGACATCCATATGGATTGGAAGACATGTGAATGTCTGACAATTTCAGATTTTCTATGGATGTCTAACAATTTCAGATTTTCTACTCAATAATTATACATTAGATAAAGTGCTGGGCTTGAAGTAGTATTTCTAATCTAATGCTTGAATATTATGTCATCTCACTGACAATGCCAGAAGCAGAAACCAGTCTAGGGTTGAGGATATTCTCAAAGCTTGTTAAGAGCTTATTTTGCAAGCTGTATATATAACAATTGAAATAGTGTAGTTTGATATCATGTAATTTATGCTAATTCTGCTATTAATAGTTGTCCTGAATATTGTCAAACATATCAAATAGGTATATTAAATAATGTACATTTTAATTAATAGGTTTAGTTTAATTATGAGCATTTTATTAAAAGCAAATAATTCTGGAAAGCCAAAAAAAAAAAAAAGTGTTAAAGCAACCAATTAAAAAAATATTACAAAAATGATGGCCACATTAAAAAAATAGTGGCCTTTATTTCCACATTTATTTATATAATATGAAAATCTTTTGTTTAATTTACATTAATACTTAAAAAAAATTATTAAAGCAACCAATTAAAAAAAAACTGTGGCTTATTTAGGCACGGTACATCTGGCCAAATATATGACACTAACTTTCATAAATACATAGCTGAACTAATTTAATAATTTGAAAGTATATAACTTATTTAATTTAATAAAATCTAGAACTAGTTTTAAACTTAAAAGATACCCTGTTTTTAAAACCAAGTTTACAAGGATAAGCAAGAAAATAAGTGGGGAAAAAAGTTCAGTCAATAATTACATGTTTATGTTTTAAAGTGATGTTATTATAATTACAAGTATACTTTTACTTTTCATTTTATTTAAAGTGAAATATAAAATGACAAAATTTAAAAGAGAACATAGCTCAGGTTTATATATATATTACTTATTATATTTTTGTCATTCTAATTTTATAATAAGAGATACATAGCTCAGGTTTATATATATATTACTTATTATATTTTTGTCATTCTAATTTTATGCATATTTAAGGCATTTATTTTATTCATCATTGAGATCAGATCCTCTCAATATTGTGACAATCAGGACCATTTACCCTCTATCTGTGCTACGTATGAGTAATTTTTTTTTTAAAATGTACATTTTCTATTCTATTGTTTATGTAAGCATGAAGGGTAGAATAAACATTATCATTTTGGAGAAGGTATGTATTATTACCTAAATATTTCATCACGCTAAAGATTGTGATTTTAAATTGTCTTTAATACTTTATATGATAGAATATGGTTTGCCAGTACATAACAAACATATTAAAAGTAATTAACAATATTTTTTTTTCTGCAATAAATATTTCATCATTACCATTGCTTTTAAGTTTTTACTATATGTGCTTTGGATCTTAAACCATCACATGATTCAGATTATAATCCCTTCTTATATTATGAAGATTAATAATACTTCTATCCTGACTTTACCATAGTTCAAATATAACTTGCCTTTTATTGATCACATATATTTTATTTCTTTATATTCAAAATGACTGGTCAATTTATATAAATTATAGGTTTGGAGAAATTATGCACTAATCATATTAATAAATGTATTCCAGACACTTGTAATTAAAAACACCACATTTAATAATAATAAAAATAAAAATACTATTCTTCACAACTAATAATAAGAAAAATTTAACTATTAATAGCTTCATACATTACCTTCCCTTTATTATTAATGGTCTAAAAAGTTTTTACATGATGTAATAATTTGTATTATTTGTAATATGCATACAGATATATTTTTTGCAGATGCAATTTATCTCATTCATACAATCGACATCTAAAATAAAATAGACTGTCAATATTTAATTTGATTACTCATATCTTTCTACAGAAGTTAGTTGAAATAAGAATTTTAAAATCAGATGCCTAGAATGTCATATTGTTGATAAAATATTAATAATCACATGGCATGTTTGATCCTTTTTACAATTAATTCTAACATACATATCAAATTATATAATTTACCAAAAGTAAAATATGAAAATAACTGGTATAGATTGAACAACAGTTGGCCAATGGGTATCCCTCTGAGTGGGATTGTTTCCAGCATTGTTCTAAATCATTTCAAACAACAAATTCTTCCAAAATTCCAAATAGCAGTACCAGGTACAATTTATATCAGATATGTGGATGACATATTTATAGCAGCATTGGAAAACACAACCAAAGATATTTTATATGAACTCCACACTCTTTCTAGCCTGATTTTTAATTGTACATATGAGGATGAGCAAAATGTAGTCAAGTACCTTGATTTAAAAATCAATAGAAAGAATGCTGCACTCAATTATTCCATGATGATCAAGCCCTTGTGCATTAGAGGTTATCTCTATTCACTCTTGAAATCTTCCAAATCACACAAACTTGCAGAGTTATCTGCTTTTTTACTTTGTAATCACTATCTATTCAAATTAGAGTCGGACAAGAAAAAGAACATCACCAGCTACATCAGGGATTTAATAAGCATGAGCTTTAATTACAGAACAATAGCCAACAGGATTGAAGGCTTTCATAAAAACTTCAGCAAAATAAAAAAAGAATACAGACAACATCTGACTGTTCCATATATATCTGCAGTGGCAAAAAACTTCTATAAAACTTTACAGAAAGAATTTAAACTAGGATTTAGAACTCCTCCAAACACCAATGGGCTTATTAATAATACCAAAGATAAAAGAAATATTGAAGCAACCCCCCAGGTAGTATATAGAATTGTGTGCTCTTAAACAGGGTATGATGCTGTTTATTATGGTGAAACTCATGCCACTATTGGCAATAGATTTGCTGAACACAAATACACATATACAAGAGCAATAACCAAAAAAAGAAGGCAGCTCTGTATTTGCTGGCAAACAGCAAGAGCTCAACCACAGTTTGTTTTATCACCAATGATATCAACTCAATAAATAGAAAAGACACTTGTTTTGCCATTTTTGTGGTTGGCTCTGAGTGGCACTACTGTATGAAAAGTTTTGCCTGTTTTAATAACAGTAATGCACTAGCATGAAAAATAGTGATCATGTGAAATATAAGAGAGAGTTTTGCATACATTTGCATATAATGACGTTAATAATCTAAGAGACTATGATTATGGAGTAACAAAATTCTGAAAGCACTTAGTCTGCAGAAATTATGATATTGAAAGCCTACAGAAATTATTATATAAAAAAGTTTCACAGCATCAGCATGTTATTAATTACAAAAGAAAAATAATACATACTGTATATACTAAACTATTTTATTCAAGCAAGTTTACATGTCTAAACAAAACTATTGTTTATCTATACTGAAATTTCTTTAAGTATAGTGTTTTTTAGCAGCATATGTGGTTTTCTGAAATTCTGTATCTGTATCTTAACTAAACCATATATTTCTAATAGCACAATAATTACATTTGGTTTTATTTGATATCTTATTTCTCAAACATTGGCTTTCAATTTAAATAATTTTACAAAGGAATAATAAAAATCATTTTAATGAGAAATTTAATCAATATATTTTATTACAAGCATAACTATATATATATATGTATTCTAATTTGTGTAAATGCCTTATCTCACCTTGCCTTCAAATAATAAAACTAGTCCAGATTCCTTCCTTATCGCGATCGGATTGAACATTTATTGGCGCTAATCAATGCGTATAGACAAAGATAACGCAAATCGATGTCAAAAACAGGTCAATAAACAATTGTGCCCACCAAATGTGAATGTTTCTAATAGGGTTGGGCATCTGTCAATAAATAGTCAGCCTTTTCTAAGGTAAAGCAAAGAATGATTGTCATATTTGAAAGATGGTGTGCATTACTTGAATAACAGTAGTCTAGGTCTCAATATATCGTAAAAGGAAACTCCTGCTAACTTAAACAGCGGTGATTGTTTTTCAGACTTCAGATATTTAAGCTAATAATTAACGCAGCGAGACAAATCCACGTTCAGGACCGGAAGCTGACAGAACCAAAATCGTCTCAAGGCAAGCTGTAAATACAGGCGAGAGAGTTGCCATATCTATTAACGAGGCAAGCTGTCGAGGACAGCTGGAAGTGGGTAGAGAAATCTATAACAGCACACACAGTCTTTTTTTCAACAGTTCACATTAGAACTAGTAGCAGTAACTGCTAGACATCAGCAAAAAGAATATTGCCACAATTACTTAAATCTGAAATATTGTAATATATTAGACATCGAGTATATGTTTGTATCTATATATTATTAATAAATATATTATTAAAACGTATATATATATATATTCGTTTGTGTTTATATGTGTAATCCAGACTATTTCTTGTCTTGTTTAAATATTTAATATTTTAGTAAAACTTGATATTATGGTTTTAATTATAGATCGCCTAACCTTAATATTATTTTTCTTAAGAATGTAAATTTCAGCAATAGATTATAATATTTAAGAAAATTTTAACCGTGAAAAAATATATTTCCATTCGCGCTTTTCGTTTCAGCTATATAATAAACTTTATTTTAATTAGGATATGCATTTTTTATTAATCATTCAATAAAATAATATTTGATCATTTCATAAAAATATACATATATACATCTCATGCTGCTTACACTAGAGTAAAATAAATAATACATAAATTTTAAATAAAAATAAAAATTTAAATATCAGAGTTGATTTTACATTTTTTCTTGATTTTAATTTTAAAAATGATTAGGAAAGTTCTTTATTTACCTTCAAAATATTTCCCTTTTAAATATGACACAAAAGCGATATATATACAAAATTACTAATATAATATCATACTCATCGCTTTATTTATATTACTAGCATCGTAGACTCTGCATTCTATGTTTTCTATTTATTTTATTTCTTTATTTTAATCTGCTTTAAATTTTTGTACTTTAAAAGTTGTTTAGTTTTTTTTCCTTACTATTATTTAGTTACTGTGGGTGTTTTTTTAATAATTAAGTTGCATCGCTTTTATTATAATAAAAGTATATACCAAAACATTATTATAATAAAATCAGTTCGTATCATATTATTCACTTACTCGTTTTTATTATTTACTTTGCAGGCTTTCAATAAAATGAAATCTCAATAAAAATAACTTGTTATAAATATTTTTTGCTTAGAAAAATTCTTGGAGTAGTTTTAATCTTCTTATTTATCCATTAAGAAAATTGATATTGAAAAATGAACCTGAAAATATTATGGCTAAATTTTTTTTTTTTTTAAATTTCTCATCAAATGTTTAATTTCTGTAAATAAATAGTTTTTATTTTATTTTGTTATATATATACAATAGGCTACAGAAATTGGATCTGGTTTTAAACAAAAAAAAAGACCTTTTGAATCTTCTTTGAGACCTTAAAACAATTGATTAGGACAATTTCTTAATGTTCAGTACATATATTTTATTATTGCAAGGATTATTTCTGTATTACTTGTTCATATAATAAACAACTTAAATGGACAGCTTAGTAGCTTCCATCACCCAGCCTCTATGCTTATAGGCTTTTTAACTCTGAATTTAAGACTAAGAAACCCCACAGTTTTTCTTTTTAGTTACCTAATACTTCTTAACTGAAACAAAAGTTGGATACTGGAATAATGTGGAGATGTAGATTAAAAAAATTGAATTAAATTTGGAGAGACTTTTATTCTATACTATAATGATAATGTTTGAAAATGATAATGGTATTTACATATATACTTAAAGGAGGTTGCCTTGACTACAGATTGAGATTGGGTTTTATTTGTTATATATATATATATATATATATATATATATATGAAACCCCTTATGGCTATATTATTCACACACCCATTTTAAAAAAAAGAAAGCTCAATTTTAACACACTGTTTTGAGTACAATTTTTACATTAAATTTTGTTTAGGAAAAAAATCTCATGGTATAATGGTACAGTGAATCAATCTACTATATTTCGTGATTTGGGCTTGATTTCAAGTCAAATAAAGCCACAAGAAGTTTGGATTTTTTTCCATGTAGATAGCCCAGTCACTTAGCCATCCAGTATCACTCAACTATGATGCCAGATTAATCTGGTTTTAATCGGATGAGTATTTTACTGCTTTTATTTTTAAATATAAAAAAAAAAAGAGAAAGAAGTAGGAAGCTACTGAGGATGTCTGCTTTTTTAATTTCAGCTAAAACCAATATATATTTTCTCATGACATAATGTTTTATTTCACTTTAAAAATATGAATATTTTTTTTGTTTTACCCACACACATATCTTGAATACTCATATAAATATATATATATATATACAGGATTTAAATTTAAGTAGAACTTGAAATTTTATTTTATTTAACAAGTCTGTAAACAATCCAACTAACTATAAATAGTAAAAAATGTTAACTTTTTTTAAAATTAAAGAGTAGAACTTCCAATAAAAGTACAAGATTCAAAGTAATTAAAAGGTAATTAATTGTTTAGAAGAAAAAACAATATTAAGGGAAATATTCAATTTAGCATTATTAACATGTTTAGATTGAGGTCCTTTTAATAATTTTATTTAACTTAATTTTGATCTAAGATTGCATTACTATTACTTGAAACATCTGTTAATTGAACGTCACTAAAGCTAATCTTATAATTTAATAAATATTAAAGAGAAAGTTTATTTTTAAATGTTAAATAATTACTAAAATAACTTTAAAAATCAATAAAAAATAGATATAATTTCACCTTTGTTGGATTACAATTTATACTGCATTTTGTACAAGAATATTAAAATTAATATATATATATAGATATATATATATATATATTATATATATATATATATATATATATATATATATGACAATAAATGTACAATATATCTATAAAGTTAAATTATATAGACTTCTCATGCTTTTCTGAGTTATATCATCTCCAACTCACACAGGCACATCCACATGTATATATATTGTAAAATAATATACATGTGAGAGCATAGGTAACATTTACACTTTAATAATTCTGATAATTTGGGGAAATCTATTTTGAGACATTTTCCTTTTAATGCACATTTTTGACTTAAATAACACCGTCTTTGACTTCTTATATTTTGTTTGCTGGTAATACTAAAATATAAATAAATTAATAAATATAAATACAGACAAAACAAAGGGTAGGAGGAGCCTACAATTAACTTTAAACCAATGTCTCTAAAATATGTAGAAATTGATGTAGTATCAGATCTATATGATTATGGAAATTGGTTTGACTTTTTGGCTCTGGAATAATGAAAAATAAACTCTTTAAAAAAAAATGAACGGTATTATTTTAAATAATTAAAGATCGTAATAAGTGTTCTCAACATTTAAAAATATATTAATAATTTTATTTTCAAGCGTCAATTTACTCCACTCCCAACTTTTATATCTATGAACATTGTTACCTTTGAGTTATATTTTAATTAATGAGATTGTAATTGTGTGTGCATCAACTTCAGGGCTAAACTTTGATACTTAAATCTTTTTCAAAAACTTGTTATGATTATTTTATTTTTAGATAGTTTTTCCAACATTAAGTTTTAATAAAAGATTCTTTATTGATTTTTAAAATAAATTAACTATGAATATTGTCTTATTTACAGATACAAGATTATTTAAGAAATCCCAACATGTTTAGAAAGATCAATCTTATAAATAAAGGGAACATATTTTTGGAATTCTTAATTTAAATCACTTAAAAACAAAAACAAGAACTTCATTTTCTTGAATTCTGGATTCACAATAGGCTGTAATTGTGATACATTTGTCAGTTTTAAAGATGATTTGGAAAATTATCTCAATGCAACATATAAAGACCTCAATTTATTAATTAATGTTAAAAAAAACTTGTGCTTTATCAATAAGTGATGGAAGAAAAATTCTCAGCAACTTTTACCTTGGACACTTGTTAGCTTGAGAATGTAAACCAGTTTAAATACCTTGGCAGTTTTATTATTAGAAGGGTGGACTTAGATTTTAAGATCCAATACAGACTGTAATATGATATAGCTATTTTTAACAAGTTAAAACATAGAATATTTCATTACAGGGAAGTAACTACTGCAACTAAGTTAGCTGTATTTAAATGTTGAATTATTTTTATCATCTAATATTAAATATCGGGTGTCTTTAGAAAAATTTCACATTATTTAAATTTTCAATTTCATTCAAATGTTAGTAATAGCACACAAATATTTTGATTACATAAAGCTGTTATTTTATCTAATTTATTATATTGATGTCAGACATGGACGCATATTATCACAATATAAAGTCATTTGAAAAGATTTATTTAAGTTTTCTATATAAAATTTTAAAAAGTCAATGGCAAGATTGTAATACTAATCAATAGGTTCTTTATGTTGTAGAATGTGATAATATTTAGTTCACTATTATAAAATGATATCACTTATGAGATTTGAAGTGTAAAGTACATTTACAATGTAAGACTTCCTAAAAGAATATTTTATGGTGCACTTCAATATGGGTTTTGTAAAAGAGGTAGACCCCAACTACATTATAAATATTATCTGAAAAATATCAATTGTATCCATTAGAGCAATATGGCAGAGAACAGAATACATTGAAGATATATAATTAGTCATGTTGTTGAATTATTTCATAAATAAAAGTTTTATGCTGAGAAAAGTAAAAGACAACATTGTAAAATAACAAGTAAACAAAAAATTGGACAAGCATGTTCTTTGGGTGTGCGGCTCACAGATTGATAAATATATATACACACTATATAACTTTTTTTCATGTATCAAAGCATCGGCCAAGAAGTAAACCCAGGACAACTGCTTGTAAGGCAGCTGTGCTAACCACTTGGCCACCAACACTGAGTAGTTTTCTCTCTTTATTTTGGAGTTGGATTGGCCGTACTCTTTTTTGAGTATCTGTTTATTATTACAATTATTATTTCCATCCATCATATATGTATGTATTATTTTAGTGTTTTTACTTTCTTTGGCCTAAATTCACTGCAATAAAATACATATATATTGTAATGGTCAGATTTATATGCTTCATTAACATAGTGCAGAAATTGATTACCACACAGAAGAGCAGCATTTTATGTTAGTAAAAAGATATTAGATTACTTAGAAAAAGCTCAAAGGGAAATAGGAAGACATGAATTGGATGCAGAAGTATGGACAGCAAGGGAGGAAATTCAAGGAGAAATGGGATGGTCAAGTTTTCATATGAGAGATGCAAAAAGTAAAATGAAAATATTTGGTAGATTGCAGTTTATGGACAATAAAAGAATAGCTAAAATAGTATTTAATTGGGTTATGAGTAAAGGGCAGGTAGCAAGATGGGTGAGAAAACTAATGCGGTATGCAAAAGATTTGGATAAAGAATTTATATCAGTATATTTGTAGGAAAGATGGGATGATTGTGTTAAGAGAATTATTGAGTGTTATAGTAGTAAGGAATGGGATAAAAGAAAAAATTTATTAATAAAGACTAGGGAGTTAGAGAGATGGAAAAATAGTACGGAGAGTAAAAACAGTTTATATATATATATATATATATATATATATATATATATATATATATATTGTAATGGAACGTACTTGCTGCATTCCATTTAAATTGAAGAAAGAAGGCCCCAAACATTGGGAAAGCCAAATATAATGGAATGTATCTTTATATGATCTCAAATGAAAATAAACATATGAACTTTTGCAACAATAATCATTAGTTAACCAAGCCCCTAACTTTGATACACCAAATGTAATGAATAATTAAATGAACATATTATGCTGACCACGTTGTGGCGTTCAAATGTAATGGAACATACTTTTACTCCATTATACCAATCATCAGTTAACTGGGACCAACAGTTTGTGGTGCCAAATGTAATGGACAATATATCATATAAACATATTATACCTCAAATGTAATGGAACATCAATATATGAGAAGAAAATAATGCTTCAAACATTGGATGATAAACATAATGGAATATATATAATCTAAATGAATCCAATTGTTGAGAAAGCCTAATATAATAGATTGTATGATTTAAATGAAGAAAAACAAAATTATCCCAGTTATATTTAAATAAATTGTTTATATGCCCTTCCAACTAGCTATACATGAAATAAATTTAAAATCATATAGAGCAATGAGATCTATCCTTATAATTTATTTTCAAGGTTGATATGACTAACTAATCAAATATATATCAGAAACAAAGGGAATTCTATTAAATCCAATATACACATCTATTATGTAAATTTATGTATATCTAAACATATCAATGAATAACAATATGTGTAAGTGGCCTAAAGACTAAACAATAAGTGAATATGAAGTTATCCTCTATTAAATTGTGAATTCAATTAATTTCATAATGACTCTGGCATTAAAAGAAAAATAAGAATAAAATATTAATAGTCTTTCAAAAAAATTACAAAGGCATTACTTATAAAACAAATAGTACATCCTTTATTTTATATTATGGTTTAATTTTAGGTAATATCAATGTTTTAAATACAAACCCAAATAATAAATATACATATATACTTGCAATAAGTATATATATTAAATATATAAAGACATATCTGTGCTTAACAAGTAGATATCAATATAAATACAAATCCATATTTATATTTTTCAGATATTTAAAATAATAAAAAAAAATATTATATACAGCAAATACATATAAATTATTGTTTTGGTATGCATAAGAATCATTATATAAAGTAAAAAAAAAAAAAAAAAGGAAATAAATTAATAATAAAACATTTTTTTTTTTATAATAAAAATTTGCGAATATAAATTTACTTATTAAAATATACATAACAACTCATATGCAACCCAAACTTATAAGCCATACTTTAAGATTTTAAATTACTTAAGTGTTAATTTTAACACCTGTTAAATGTTTATTGCTGTTAGAAAACAAGACGCTTGAATTGACTATTTATAAAACGTTATATTTTTATAATGAAAAATAAAAGAAAACAAAAATATCAATCTCAAAAATATATTTATATATCATTTATACATATAAAATTATTAACTACCTTTCAAAGTTCACATGTCCAGTTTTCCTTCAAAAGTCAACTTATTCCTTTGTTTTATTTCTTTATCCGTTTAATATTAGAATGCATTCTAGTTAAGGTGAGGAAACTATCACGTTAGAGAAAATTGTCAATTCTTGGATATATGTATATTTTTATCCTTCTAAAATTTCTTTCCTTGAAAAATAAATAAATAAATTGAAATGTTAAATCCAATATATTAATTCTAGTTATCTCCAGATTATTATTAGATTGACCATTATAGATTCCAGATAGCTATGTCAAATTTCGGCTTCAGATGCGATGAAATATATGTATTGAACTTTTCTTAGTTTTTTCTTTTTAAACTCCTTTGGAATAAATGAAAGAAAATGGTGCAGCCTCTTGGCTGTGATATATCTCTATTAGCCTGTCATGATTTATGTATTTACCATAAAAATCTATCTTATTCCAATATTCTGAAGAATGGTAACTTCAAAGAAACGAAGTACAACAAAATTTTATCCTTTTGTTTTTTTAATCACCATCCTAATAATAATAATGGCTTCCTTTTGTTGTTGCTCCACGTGCTAGCAAATGCTGTTTTGAAAACCCTCGTTACACATGTTTTCTTTTAAACAATTAACATTAAAAAAAAAAATATCAAACATATATATATATAAAATATTAAATTGAAAATTTACTTGACAGCTTTAAAAATATACATAAATAATAATATTGCATTTTTTTAATAATCACTGCAAATAAAATAATTTTTTTATAATCAACAATTTATATGTCTTTATTTATTTATAATAATTAAATATTCATAATGATGTACCATCAACATATAAATAAGATAATAACTTCAAACAATAACTATACTTAATAACCATAAACAATAATACTTCATGTATAAACATCAACTCAAAGAGGTTTTTTTTTTTATATATAACAAATGATAATTTTTAAAATATAGATAGACTTATCGATATTTACAATATATATATATATATATATATATATATATATATTTATATATATATATATATATATATATAGAAATAAACAGAATATTAAGTGTGAGTTAATATATGATAATAGTAAGGAAAGTAGTTTATTGTTTAAGGCTCAAACGGGATCTTTAGCTACAAAAGAATATACATGTAAATGGGAAAATATGGGTGATTTATTTTGTAAATTATGTAAAGAAGAAATAGAAAATATTAGGCATTTGTTAATTGAATGTAAATTTTTGAAAACAGAAAGGGTACTTATAATGAAGTTGCAGAAAAATAAATATGAAAAAAGTGATTATACAGAAAGTGAATTATTGTTTTTTATGCTGGGTTTGGGAAAAGATAAGGGGGATTTAGATATAAAGGTTATAGAGTTGACAAAGATTATGTTGTGGAAATGGGATAAAGCAGATTATGGGTAAATTTAGAGTGGTGAATGTAAAATAAAGTGGCTAACAGATTTATCTGGGCATAATTGCTGAGATATTCTTGACTCCGTTTAAGGAGAAGGCATAATACATCACATCACATGAAAAAAGTGATTATACAGAAAGTGGATTATTGGTTTTTATGTTGGGTTTGGAAAAAGATAATGGGGATTTAGATATAAAGGCCATAGAGTTGACAAAATTATGTTGTGGAAATGGGATGTAGCAGAATATGGGAAAACTTAGAGTGGAAAATGGAAAATAAAATGGCTAATAGGTTTCTCTGGATATAATTGCTGAGAGATTCTTGACTTCATTTAAGGAGAAGCCACAGTACATCACAGCACATCACCAGTAATCATACAAATACAATTATGTCTTTAATTAAAATTTTTATAAAAATATCCAACGGTTAACAACTAAAAGAACTGTGATTAAATGTAAAACTAAAATAGAGAATGCATTCATCAATGTTGATACTGAGTTTGAACATGGTTTATCAGTTCCACAATACACTCTATGAAACAATGCATCTGATGCTACATTAATAAATATTTCTTTAGGCACAGAGATCAGGGAGATGTGAGAGACACATAGACATTATTTTCGAGTTAGCTATATATAATATTAATATTAGACATTTATATTTTAAATAATCGAGAAGATGGTGCATTCAATATGTGTCGAATAAATAAATATGTAACAGCATATCATGCCTTCAGTAATTTAATATCTTTGCAATGCACAAGTCTAAATTAGGATTGATAATAGCAGATGCAGATAATATATTTTATTTAATTAAATAAGATATTTATAAATGATTATAGACAGACATTTATTTGAGAATGAATTTATGTCATTAATGCAGAGATGGAGTCGTACATTGAATAATAAAATTAATAATAAGAAATACATGGTATGTTTAGAGTTGTGATGTGAGGTGGCAGTATATTAAAACTGTGAAGCCAATGGCTAAATTTAAATCAATGGGCTGGTGTTAGCCCTAGGCTCAAAGATGTCACATAAGCATAATCAGGTGCAAAGTATTCATGCCACACTTACACCCTGACTGCCTGATGGGTGTCAAGCCCTACAGGAACATTCATTATGTCCACTTGTGTAGGATGACTGGGATTCAGTAAATCCTGTATGATCCAGGATATCCAAGGCTTATAATGGGTTATCACATCTCTAAACCATAACACATGTATAATTCACATAACATTCTGTTAAGATTTAATAAAAAATTATGAATCGGTCCTCCATTACCAACATTTAATAAATAATTTATTTGGCTCTCAAAGAAATGCACTTAATGGATTTATTATTTAAAATTAAAAACAAGTATAAAAAGCAATAGGTAATTTGTGTGGGTATTAAAAACTATTTGTCTGCCACTTACTACATAGTAGACTCCTGCATTTACAATAAATGAAGCACTGAGTGCACATCGATTAATATGAGAATAACAAAACAATTTAATAGAAGTAAATATTAATTATATGACTTGCAGGATACACATCCACTGTTTCAGGCAATCATGTATTTGTGTTTTAGAGAATTATGAATATTTCTGAGCTGACCAGCCAACATGAGTATATATAATGAAATATATTAGTAGGTCACTGTACAAGATGGCAATCATTTAGATTAGGATTTATATTTCAAATTTGGTGAGGTCTGATCGGAAATCTTATAGGCATGCTATCATTAGATAATAAAAAAAATGTAAAATTAAAAATACATACACAAGAAATAGATAAGAGTTAGGTAAGCTAGATTATTAAAAGTTATTCACATAATAGATTAATAATTAAATTATAATTGTATAGTTTATATAGAGAGTGAGATATAGCTTGAATAGAATTTAAAGTACTCTAGAAGGCCTTGGGTACAGGTACCTGTTTTATAAGAATTTTTCAGTTTTCATGTTCAGTAGCAGATTGTTCATGAGTTTAAACAGTAGCAGTTATTTCCAGCACTCAGGTTATTAATTCATTTCAATAGCAGCAGCAGCTTTCCGATTGTTTGGGCAGCAGATCCTCTTGGTTTAATTGGTGAAGGGCACATGTGGAGGTTCAGGCATATGATTGACCATTTGCAGGGGGAAAATAGTCTGGGCACTTCCTACTTGATCATCTTGCAGTGGACAAATTAAATTAAGATTTGGATTCTCTCAACCAAGCAAGAGCATAGCCAAAGTCTAACTAAAAAGTTCTTAGAAATCCAAAATGTCCTCTTTTCTTTATATTATCTTTTTAATTTTATTCTATTTTATTTTTAGTTCCATTCATTTGCCCCAAGGAGAATCAATGCCTTTTTTATAAGTTTAATTAATTCAGCAAGCTGCATTCCTATTGTTTAGGTTTATTTTACTTTTTAACATTTTCGTAATTAAAGCTTTTAGGGAATTTTTTCTAATTAATCTATTATCTCTCACCAACCATTACTTGCAAAATTTCAAGTACAAAGGGAATATATAATTATTTTTACTTTTCTTAAACTTACAATCTAATTTTCAAAATTATTTAAAGTACGATTTTTTAAAAACAGCAATAAAGTAGCGAACGTTTATAATTTAAAATAAATAGTTAAACTTATATAAGCATTATATAACTAAATGAGAAATTTAAATGATATCAATTATTTTTATTTATTGTTTTAAATTTGTTATCGAAGTGTGTGTGCATTTATGGTGAATTTTACAGATATTTATACATTTTTAATATTACTACACACACAATTCGATACCAAAAAGTTTAAATTTGGGTAGGATAAGGTGGTGGGTGAGAGACGATAGAAAAAGGTGAAACTTAAGATTTGAATTCGAATCTTACTGTTTCAATGTTATGTACTTAATAAATTCATCATTTTATGAACTGACATCTTTTGTCTCTAATATTCACCAATCATGATAAAGGACATTATTATTTTCATGAATATTTTTTAATTAAATAAATAGCTTATAATTCAAAACTTGCCTTTTTTCTCTCTCTCTTTTTTTATTCATTATAAACAATTAATTTCCTACCTTTTTTTTACTTTGCTACTCATTTTTAAAAAGAAGATTTTTATTTTATTTGTTCATCTGCAACATTTGCTTTTTTTAAAAAAGTATTTTATTTTAAAAGTTTTATGTTTTCATCAATTGGTTGAATAATAAGTTCTTTTTAAATAAATGACAATTAATTGTTCTATTTAAAAATTAAAAACAAAGTACTTTTTTATCGTAAATTAATAATTAATTAAGATTATTTATTAAAAAATGGTATCTTATATAATCATTATAATTAATATTAATTTTTAATCAGAATTAATATTAATTAGTTTAGTTTGAAATATATATTTACATGTTATTAGATTTATATATACATATATATTGTATTTTATTTATATATATTCACATATTATAAAAATAAATAATGGAGAATATTTTTAAGTATAATAAGTAAGGTGTACATAAAGTTAATAGTTAGTTGTTCTTTGTGTATACAAAATTTCAGAGAACAATACTTAAACTGTTTATTATCTTTAATTTTTGAAAGGTTTTCATTCTATCATTTTTATATATCTAACATTTATTCTATCTAATCTCTTGCAAAATAATGGATTAAAAGTTTATTTCATATATTGAGATAAATGCTCACATGCTTGTATATAACATTTTTTAACAAAAGCTTTAATTTAAATATCTTTTTATAGAATATTTTTTGATATGCTTATATGTATAATAATAATAAATGAAAGAAAATATCTTATATTCTTTAAAAATATATACTTATGAGTACCATTTCTGATTTATTTATTGTGTAAGAAAGAAAAAGAACACATTACATTATTTTACATTTTATAAATTTAAAAAAAAATCAGTATTTCAAAGCAAGGTTATGCACTTAATATGTATAGTAATGGTCATATTTGTACATTAATGCAACAAAATTAAGAGTTTTGGCAAATTATACTAAAGCTGATACAGATGAGGGGTTAAGACCTCAAATCTGACAACACTTTAACTTCTTCACCAGTACTCTCTGATTTAATACCTTATGGATGACATATATGAGGTTACACTTGGTCTCAATTTAATTCAGGAGCCAGCAATAGAACAGGGTGGAACATGAAACTTGGTAATGACCAATAAAGTACTAATAATATTAACTAAATACACTTATGGCTAAATAAATGAATATATATATATATATATATATATATATATATATATATATATATATATATATATATATATATATATATATATAAAATATACAATATTAATATATATATATATATATATATATATATATATATTGTGCCCTTTTGTATGGGTCACCATCTAATTTTTGTGCTAATCTATTAAAAATTTTAAATTTAAGATATATTTGAATATGTGATGTTAATTTTGCTTATGGTAATATTTCAAAAGGTTTAATTAAAGCAATCTATGAGTATTTGATATGTAAAATTGTGCTGATATTGAGAGAGACATTTTAAATGATGATGATTATAATATATGGTTGGAAAAATGGCCATAATCAATACTGCATTAATAGATTTAATAAATAAATATTTAAAGCTAAAGTATTTAAAAAGACAAGTTAAAATTAAATGCATATATTTATTGTTGATGAAATAATATTATAAGAGAATATAAATATTTTAATTATTATAAGTACTTAAATAGAAGATTAATATTTGATTTTAATAATATCGAATAATTATTTTAAAATCTATTATAATATCTTGTTTATTTAAAAAATATTTATTTTAAAAATGCAATTGTTAGTTTATTTTTAGACGATGACAAGCGTTTCTTGTGTTGTAGAAACAGATGTTAGTTAAATATTCACACACATGCTTGGAAGTTATTTAGTAAAGTTGCAAAACTATTTTAAAAATTATGTTGTAAAATTTATAAATAATACGTGAGTTATCACGAGATAAAAATAAAGATATTCAATGTAAAATATTAAATCTGATTTTAAAATATTGTTTTAAAAATATGACGTATAAAAAAGACTTAGTTTATTTAAAATAATGTTATAAAAGTTAAAATTAAAATCAAGTAAGAGAATATTTTTAAAAGAATGTTTAATAGATTTAAATAAACGATAAAGATTATTTTAGAAATTTAATAATGTAATAAATATTAAATGTTAAATAAGTCATTATTTATTTTTAAATTTTGTGTTGTTGGTAAATATGTAAATAAGCCAGCAAGTTGATTGTTTAAATGTACCAATCAAATGGGAAGTTTCTTCCGGTATAAAAGCTCAGTTCAATTGTTAGGAGAGGACTTCGTGATTGAATTTTCAAGTTAATTGTGTTATTAAAAAATAGCTACGTAAATTTTATAGACGCTTTTAAAATCATTTTTCAAAATTATAAAAGTGTCTTTGTAAATAAGTTATAGAAATTTTAAATGATAAACATGCAGTGTTAATTTAATTTTTCCCTATCGGTCGTCTCTATATTAAGCTCAATTTACAAGCAAATAGTCATGGGAACATCATATATAGTGAAAATATATCGGAAACTTTATACTAGAGATATGACAAATGCTGGATTAGTTCGGAAAATTACGAGATGGAGAAAAGTAGTATTTTGGACAGTATATAATTTTAAAAGCTAATTACTATTGACTATTAGAAAATAGATATTTTAAAGAATAAAATACTTCTTTATGAAGAAAGTATTTTTGCAAGCTATAAATTTAAATATATATCTTAAGTAAAGATATTAGAAATAAAAGTAGTTTTATAAATACTTGCCTTGTTAAGTCTTTATGTTTAAAAGACTGAATATTGACAATTTTGGAAGGCAAATAAACTGAAAATATAATTAGGTAAAAGTCTTAATATAATAAAAATTATTATATTGAAATAATTTAAACGCTGGTCGTTTATAGATAAAGAAGCTTATTCTTACCTGGATATGTTGTTATGAAATGCGCAAATAATATGTGGACGTCCCAGTCAATTTAAAATAATTAAATGATAAATTTTTATAAACTATAGACTAAATTAAAATAATAACTTTTGAATAATATTTTTAAAAGAACTAAACCAGGATCCTATAAACTATTTTAATTTTATTTTATTTTCTTGTGGGAACTTATTTTTAAAAAAGAACATTTTCGTTTTTCATAAACTTTTAAAAAAAACACGTGATGGACCGGAAACAGGAAATGGTGTTCTAGTGAATGTGTGCCTAGGATTTTAAGAACTATTATGGTTAAAAGAAGACATCGCTGGAATTACGTAATATGAATTCTGTTTTATTTATCTAACATAAAATTTAAATATTATTAATCTATTAAAAATAAGATAGGTACATTTCTTAAAATAATAACTAAAAATAATATAATGATAAATTGCATAAGTTTATTTTATAATTAATATAACACAGAATATTTTTAAAGAATGATCGTGAGTGTGAATGTGAATTATTTTATGAAGCTGTAATTCCGAAGAATATTGGAAGATGGACTGTACATTAAATCATTATTTATGGTAAAAATTGTATAATAATAATAATTTTGATGTATTGATATGTTTTTCTTTAGATCAACCAAAGGATATGTTATTGTTGAATGAATGTATAAATATTTTAAAAAATACACACACATTATATTGGCAGTGACAGTTTTATTTAAATATGCATAATTTGAATTTATGATATAAATATGATACAATATTACATAAAAGTTTAGAAATAATTATATGATTCTTTCGTAAATAAATTTTGATATTTTATGTTATAGTATTAGAATTATATTTATTATTCATAAGTAATTATTTTTATTGCAAGTTAGGAAGAGATTTAAAAGTCTGTATTTTATTTTTGTTTTTTGGATAAATTACGTTAAGTTTTATGTAGAAGTTTATATTTGTATGGAAGGTCTACCAAGTATAGATGATGAAGTATAAATAGTTCGGATAGTTAGTATTTTATTTAAAGTTGAAGATTGTTTTCCGGAAATTTTAAGTAAGTTTTAGAGAATGTTCTGTAGATAGAAATTTATTAGGAAGGAGTAGAATAACACATAAAGTAAAGTAATAATTTTACATAGAAAAGAATCATAGAATTTATCTAATATAATACTTTATGAATTTGAAATTGATTAATAATTTAAATATTATTATTTTAACAATACATGTATGTAATGCATATTTGATGAAACATATAGCATGAATTGCATTAAGTGAAATATAAAGTTGTAATCAATTATTTGTTATTACATTACAAAGATACATTGATTTCTATATTATGATACTAAAATAGTACTAATAGTAAAGTGAATACATAATAGTACATTATGAAATGAATAGCAGTAATATTTAGTTGATGTAGCAATTTAATTATTAAAGTTTAATTGTTTACATATGCTACATAAACAGTATTTACATAAATTTATTTGTAATAATTGAAGCTCACTGATATGTATTTAAAGTGTAGGTTCGAAAACATACTTCAATGTTATTAGTACAGCATTTTAAAGAATGTATAAATTATTTATTAAGAGTATAAGTTAATAACAGTGTAAACATTTTTGTATCAATATTTTCTTATATATTTTATTTTTCTTTGTTTTCTAATTTTGAACTATAAATATTGTAAATAGATTCTTAATTAAAGTTACTGTAAATAAATTTGTTTAATTTGTTTTAAAAGTGTGTCAAGTTCATTATTTTGCACCACAGCATTTGACAGCAGATAATTTGAAGAAACATAATATTTGCACAATGTGAATTTATTAATATTATTTTAGAAATAAATACAATATTTTCCTGATTATCATTTATGAGAATTGATTGACATTATTACATCATATTACAATGGTCATAGAGTAATTATAATGCATAATATAAGAGTACAATATTATTTATTGCCACAGATTATTAAGTTGTAAGATTTTGATCTATTCTAAAATTAAGATACTATATGAAAATAAAAGATAGACATGTTATTATTATTTAATGATTGATGATATAATAGGAATAGATAAGGTTAAGTTATACCCTAAGAGTATTATTATTATTATTATTATTAAAATAAGTTAGGTGTATTTAGGTTTGATATAAAATCCCATATCATACTTATTTACATGAGTTATCATTACTTTAAGATAATTAGAAGAACCTGAGATTATTTAATTATATTTTAAAAATTAAAAGTTAAGATTTATTTATTTTATTATTATTAAAGATAGTTTATTTTATTTAAAAGCCATAAGAATGCTGTAGAGGTAGTAGTAAGTTAATAAGGAGGTGATAGTATTCTTATGCCATTGAGACAATATGTTTGGAAGATATTGACTCAATGTAAATCTACTTATTACTTTGTAACTTTACTTCACAGTCTCATGATTTTAATAAATACTTATTTAATTAGTACATACTATAGAATTATATTGATTTTGATAATTGATAATAAATTTAATTAGAATATGATATTATAAAAATATGTTAAAGATAGATATGCAAATTTTAATTAAGCATAATAATTCACTTGAGCTAGACGTATTTCAAACTATATTATATATCGAGAAGTAAGGGTACATATATATATATATATATATATATATATATATATATATATATATATATATATATATATATATATATATATATATATATATATATATATATAAATTAACATGCTAATGCTAAATTTGGATTGATTTTAGTAGTTTACAAGAGACACACAAAACATAATTACAACTTAAAATATCTTTAATAATTAAGTTAAGCAAATTAATTAATATAAAACAAAACATAAGTGCATTGGTGAAATTTTACACTTGCAGGTGTTTACACAGAGATAAGCTAATTTAGTTATAGGGATTCTATCTTGGAATGCACTTTTAATAATTTAATATCAAAGTTTATTACAATTTAATATCTGTGATTAACATTTATGCCTAGGTATGCTATGCCATCTATTCTAGGTTTTCTACAAGAAGCTAAATCTTACAAGGATGATGAATGATTAAATATAACTTATTCTGACTAAAAATACATATGAGCAATAAATATGCTCCCTATGCAGATTACTTAATTAAACTAGATTAGATGTTCAGAGCAATGCTGAACTATATAACAATAAGATGGGATGAACTGGTGATTGTAATGAAGCTTCTGATACTATGATACTAAATTACTAAATAAGAATTGTGATATGAATATATAATTAGTCATGGGATTCAGTATCAAGAACTCAGTTCCATCTTAGTTTGGGAGATTAGCGCAACTTTACAATTTGTTTCTGGACTCTCATGTTCCAGTTCTAAGGAGGCTCTCTGAATTAATAATGAGGTGGCTTTTCACTGTAAGCCATTTACAAAAAAAAACATAGCAATGTGTATTGCATATGTAGTGTTTTGTAAGAACATACTCACAACACCATATTAGTTATTAAAATTAAAACTAATGTGCAAAATACTATAGTTTTATTCTGTGAAACTACTTTACTCCAATTCGCTAATTAGCATACTTAAAACATGCTAATAGAGGTTTCATTAAAGAAATCTAGTTTAAAAACACTAAATCTGAATTATTTATTTAATAAACTAAAGAGGAGAAAAGCATACTTGGGACTTAATTAATTATTATTAATATGCCTTTTAAATATCATCCCTGATATTATATAACTATACATATATTATTAATACACAAACCTTAACAATAAGCTAGAACATAATAGCTTAACTAAACATGCATACATAAAAAACGATTTCAAAATGGAGATTTACATTTGCTAAGAGCAGCATAGACTGATTACTGGAGTTGTTCTAATCATCTCTCTAAAGTTACTAAATTACTGATTTCCATTTTGAATTATGGCATATCATAAAATATTAATGAAATAAAACAATATAAAACAAAATGGAATAGTCATGACCGCATATTAGAGAAGTGTATATATATATATTGTAACGGTATATAAATATGCCGTTACATTAATTTAAAAGAAAATCTTAAAGTTCGCAAATAAAAATAAAATCTATTAAAAAACTAAAAGCTAAAATGTTTGTTAAATGTATAACATATATATATATATATATTCGCACAGATGCCAAACTTTAAAAATATTTTTTTTATATAAATTAAAAAAAAGGTATTTGAACGTACTTTTTTTATTAAAAAAAGATTTAAATATAAAAATAGTTTAATAAAGAAATAACGTAAGTAAAAATAAAAATAGGTATTAATTAATTCCTGTAATCTGTAAATGGAAATGATTGTTTATTAATTATCCAAAAACTGTGTAATTAAAAAGTTAGATGAAAAATAGATAAGAGAATAAAGAGATTTTAGCTTGACCAATGGAAGCAAATAAAGGCCCGGACCATAATGAAAAAATGGAACAGTGACATTTTTGTTCATGAAATCCATAGGAGGACTATAAGAAGAAAAATATTGAGTTCCAGCCAGTTTCCAACTTGATTTGGTGAGACGAGCGACAAGATGCACTTGTCGACATTTCTCACTTATTTTAAAAATGAAAAGACTGTGATACCAGAATAGAACCAGCTAATGTTACCTCCAAAATATCAGACCGGTCTTCCAGGAAAGTCTCCGTGGGAATTGCCAACAGGAACCTGGACTCTTCTACCATAAGCAATAGAACTGAACAATTGTTAAAATCATAAAATTAAATAAGAACTTTAAAGATTTGATAAGTTAATTTAAATTTTAAAAAAAAAGAACTTTTCTCTGACTTATGTGTCAACACAATTAATAATGTTTAATTTTATCTGTCTTACGTTTTATAAAAATCATTTCCATTTATTATTTTATTTGTATTAATATTTATTGTTTAAATTTTAAATGAGGAAATTTAAGTTGGTATAGACATTGCATAGATTTGTTAGCGGTTAATTATGTTGCTGTTTCATAGTCAATTGGAATATATAAGTCATCAATGTCACTGTGGCATCTTACGATGAATGCCATTGGTTTTTTTGTATTCCCTATGCAACTGACATTATCAATGATTTTGTATTTTGATCAGTTGTGTTTATTTTGAGATGTTTTTGACCGTGGAATCTGTGCAGCCAATCTATACTCAACATTATAAAACAAATTGCATAAAATTCATCTGTGCAAACGTATCTAAAGGTTAAATTTAAGTTGGGCATGAATGGCTATATGGATTTGTAAAGTTATATATATAGTTTAAGGGAGGGTAATCTTAGGTTATTCATTTTGTAGTTGAATTAGCTCAATGGATTGGATATATTTGTGTAATTAGTAGATGTAGTATGAGATCTGCTATGGGCAGAATTTTATATATACACCACACACCTTCTGTTTGCCTATGGATGGGTTTGTAAGTCGGCAAAGGACTGCAGTCTATTCCTATGGAGATTTTTGTTTATTGTTCTATTCGCCAACAGATGTAGCATTCCTGTTGGTGGAGAGACAATGTCTTCTCTAACTCTACTTACTGTTCAGATGTTCATTCCTGACAGTATAGTATTTTGTGTTGTTATATTTTCATGCTACATTGAATACATAAATGTATTTAGATGGATTGGCGTCGGTTTGACTGCGAACTTTTTGGCCTAAGGTTAAATAAGGGATAAAACATTTTTCTTTTCAAATACAATCTATATAGTCTATTAATACTCGATTCACTAAATAAATATTAAATTCATTATTGCAATCTATTTAAATGTAAAATTAAAGATTAATATAAAAATCTAAAATGTTAAGCTTATTCCTCAAATTAGAATGATTTTATATGTGCATAAATAAATATTTTTATGTGTTAATTTCTGGCAGTGGCTTTTATTTTTTTATATTTAAGATATAAAGTTATATTTTATAATCTCTGCTGTTCCACTAAGTTAGTGACTTGGGCTAACGATCTGAATATTTAAATAAAGTGGAATCTTAACAGCACGTATCTGCCTAATTTATAAATTTTTCTAGGCTCAAATGCCTAGATGGCACCCTAGTAGTGCAGATTGTGGTTAGATTCGATCTCCATTTTCTTTCCAATCATTACAATATATATGATCAATAGATGGAGCTTTACCAAGACCTCCAAAACAAGCGTATTCTGTTTATATAATTGTCAGTGTCAATATTCACTGTCTCTTTCATTTTGCTCCACCCTCAGATCAGCTGATTTCAAGCTGATTTGCTCTCACCAGTGAAGGGATAGGAGTTAGAAACTAGACCTAAACACTAACTCCAAGTGTTTATGAAAAACATTTTTATCAGTTTGCAAGCATGAATTTTTTAGACACATTAATGTCTTCAAACTCAGCCTATCAAACCAGATAGCTATATGGGTCTGATATCAGTTCAGTTTCTCCACATAGTCAAAGCTTCTGCAATCTATATCATTGCAATAAAACATTAAAGGTACATTTATGAAAAAGAAAAACAAGTTTTATATACGTAAAACCTGCTATCACTTATATTAATGATCAATAGATGAAGCTTTACCAAGACCTCCAAAACAAGCATATTCTGTTTACATAAACATCAGAGTCAATTCACTGATGAGAGCAAATCAACTTGAAATCAGCTGATCTGAGAGTGGAGCAAAATAAAAAAAACAGTGAATATTGATTCTGACATTTATGTAAATGGAATATGCTTGTTTTGGAGGTCTTGGTAATGCTCCATCTATTGATCATTAATACAAGCGATAGCAGGTTTTACGTATATAAAACTTGTTTTTCTTTTTCATAAATGTACCTTTAAAGTTTTCTTGCAATGATATAGATTGCAGAAGCTTTGACTATGTGGAGAAACTGAAGTGATATCAGACCCATATAGCTATCTGGTTTGGTAGGTTGAGTTTGAAGGCATTAACATGTCTAAGAAATTCATGCTTGCAAACTGATAGAACCATTTTGCATAAACGCTTGGAGTTAGTGTTTAGGTCTAGTTTTTAACTCCTATCCATTCACTGATGAGAGCAAATCAGTTTGAAATCAGCTGATCTGAGGGTGGAGCAAAATGAAAGAGACAGTGAATATTGACTCTGACATTTATGTAAACAGAATATGCTTGTTTTGGAGGTCTTGGTAAAGCTCCATCTATTGATCATTAATACAAGTGACAGCAGGTTTTACGTATATAAAACTTGTTTTTCTTTTTCATATATATATAAAATACATATTTTGCAGGTTATATTTAACCCGTGAAAATATTAGTTTTAACATATATATATATAAATCAACTAGCACTATTATTACATTTAAGAAAATTATTTAAAATTATAATTATTCGTATAAGGTAGGCAAAATTATTACAGTTATTAAATTTAATTTAAAGTTACATTAAGAATTTACATTACATAGTGTAGTTTATCAAGAAATTATAATTTATGACCATTCTTTACAGATAGCTTAGAAAACTTTAAGGGTAATTTAATTAAAAATTAAATTTAGAGAGCTCTGTGGAGAAACAATATTACCAATCTTCTTCTAGCTAAGTTGTCTGGCATAGTATTTGGCACTGGCATTCTTTAATAGGTTGTCTGCTTACATCTTCTTGGCAGCTGGCAGAACTGGGTTTTTCCATTCATGATGATGATGACTCGCAGTGGGCAAAATGTTATCATTCTTTCAAAAAAAATAGCAAAGCTGGGCTTTTTTTAGTTGATTGTCTTTATTTTTAAAATGGGCATGGCTTCCAACAGCAACTGCTTCATTTATAATAAAGAGGGGATCTTGAGTGTTGAATTTTGAGGGTTTTTATTTTTGGCACCTGCTCACCAACCTATTAACTTGTTTACAGTTTTAAGATTCAATTCTTAATTTTAGCATAGTTTTATTAACTTTTAAAATCAGTATTAACATTTTAGTAAAGACAAAACAAACTTTGAGTCAATAACAAAATAGTGCAGCTTGAGTGATTTTGCTTTGTCCTAAATTATATTTTAGATTTGTTTTAAAATCTGTTTTTAATATCCACACAACTTTAACCAGGTGTGTGTGGGATGATACTTTCCAAGAATTATTCAATATTTTAAAACTAATTCTGTTAAAGTAAACATTCTGCTATATATGTATCTCAGTCACCTAGGGAATTGAAATTATATGTGAGTTTTAAATGAAATAGGAGGAAATTTGTATATTAAAGTCATAACAAATTAAACATATAAAATAATAAAATTGTGTTGCAATGCTTATAAATTCTATTGTGTTGCAGATTCACTCACATATATATATATATATATTGTAACGGGACATACGCCGTTACATTTTTTTTTTTCAATTGAGACATTGAAATGTTCACATTTAAAAACTTTTTTTTAAGACATAAAAATTGAAAATTAATTCTATCTTAAACTCGTATATATATAAAATCACACAGATGAAAAAAAAAATATTAAAAGAAAACTTAATTAAGGAAGAAAAAAGGTATTTTAAAACTAAATTTTCAGAAAAAAGAACTTAAAAGATTTAATTAAAGCTAAAAATATATCTTAAAAAATGTATATAAATTAATTAATGCTATTGTAAAATTGGAATGATTATTTTAATTAGTTAAAAGTAAACTAGCCCTTAGGCATTTCAAAATATATAAGTAAAGGTCAGATAGGAGAGGGAAAACAATAGGAACAGAATGGCCAATGAAAGAAATCCATCGGGGAAATGGACCCCAATGAAAAAAAAACATCACCATCATCATGATGTAATGTTGAGTTAATCCACAAAATTAAAATAAAAAGAAAAAGTTTGGAAATAAATTTTAGTGAGTGAAGAAAGAGCTGGGAGAGAAGATAGAGATGTGACTATAGGTGTTGCAGAAGAAGGGATTGAAAAGATGCACTCTCCAATCCCTTCAGTTTGCTTGAAAAAAAAGGAAGGAAAGAGACAATGACCAATTGTTTTCTTATACTATGGACCACAGGACATCAGAAATTAACTCTGGATCCCAAACTGCAAGCAACTGATAAAGAAGAACTTTTTTTAAACCGTAAGAACTTTATGAACTCTAATAAGCTTTAACTATATTTCTAAAACTCCAGCAATGAAAAGATTAAGAACTTTAAATTCTAAAACTTGTTTCTTATTTTATACAAATAGAATCTTATCTGACCAACTTAATTTATTAATAAGTAATTTTATTTGATGTATTTCTTTTTAAAAATCATTTCCATTTATATTTTTTTGTTCTTTTAAAATTTTATTATGATTTTCTATTATTAAACAACTTGTAATAAATGCTAGATTTAAGTCGGGCATGAATGTCTGCATAGATTTGTAAAATTATATATGTTAGTTTAAGGGAGGGTAATCTTAGGTTATTTGTTTTGTAGTTAAATTGGGTCAGTGGATTGGATATATTGGTGTAATTAGTAGATGTAGTATGAGATTCTTTACTTGCAGAATCATATCATATGCCGCACACCCTCTTTTGCCTATGAAATGGAATCATAAGTCAGCAAAAAGGACTGCAGTCCCTTCCTATGGAGTTTTTTTATTGCTCTTCTCATCAGGCAGATGTAGTATTCCTGTCTGAATGAGAGTCAGTGTCTTCTAACCATGCTGTTCAGATGTACATTCCTGACAGTATGGTATTTGGTGCTGTCATATTCATGCTGCATTGAATACATAAATACATCAGATAGATTGGTGTTAGTTTGACTGTGAACTGTTGGCCTAAGGTTAAATCAGGGATAGAATATTTTCTTTTCAAATGCAAATCTATGTAGTCTATTTATACTCGACACTTAATAAAATATTAATTTCATCTGTGCGAACTTAGAAAATAAAAGTTTAAACATAAATTAAATTCTAAAAACAAAGTTAAAATGTGAGTTAAATTTTAAAGTAAAGTTCTGATGTTTTATAAAAGGAAAATTTTTAAGTAAAAGTGTTTCTAAAATGATTCATAATTTATATGTGCATAAATAAATGTTTTACTGGCAGAGGCTTATTTTATACTTTTTTTTTTCAAATATTAATATATTTTGATAATATATATCATTATTATTAATCTCTACTACTCTGCTGAGCTAGTGACTGGGGCTTATGGTCTAAATATATAATTTTTTTTTACTTATGTATCTGCCTACTACATAAATCTTCTAGGTTCAAATGGCCTAGTGGTGTTCTCTTAGTGCAGATATGGTAAGACTCCCTTTTTTCAGACCATTATAATATATATATATGTGTGTGTGTGTGTGTGTGTCAGACCATTATAATATATATATATGTGTGTGTGTGTGTGTGTGTGTGTGTGTTTATACATATACAATAATGTTTATACAACTTATGTTTAATTCTATAATTTATAATTAGATATACATAATATGTACAGTTATACATATAATCAAAACTATCCCAAATCCAAAATTCAGCCAGACCAGCATAAAAATAATCTTAAAACACTACCAAAGGTTTCACTGCTACAAGCATACTTCTCAAGTGTAAAGAACTACAAAAACTACACAATATATATAATATTAAACATTACCCACAAATCCATTCACTTCCTAACTACCCTTAATATTAAAAGAACTCTTAAATAAATTAATTGCTTCAGAATAATAAATTTCCAATAATAAAGATTCTTTAATTCTTCTTTTGATTTCATTTCTCTTAAAGAAGACAACATTAGCTTCATCAAAATCAATAGTGTGGTCTGTATCTCTTTCATGGACATACAAAGCAGAAATAAAATATCTATTTTTAACTCTACTTTTATGAACCTTTATTCTTTCATTTAAACTCAAACTATTCTGACCTATGTAAACCTTCTGACATAATAAACAAGGGATAAAATATACTACACCAGGAATAGTCTTTCTATCCAAAATTTTTTTACTACTCTATATTAATACATGCTAATATGCCTAAATATACCCAAATATTCATAAATATATGAAAATATGCATGCACTTGGTTAAATTTGAACTCAGAATAAATACTACTGTGACTATTAATAGATGAAATGTGACGCATGTCAATAAACACTGTTTCAGCATATAAACAAATTATTAAATTTATTTTAAATTTTGTTTTATTTTATGAAATATTCTTTAATTTCAAATTTCTCCAATGTTTTAATCATATTATATAGTCATGATTATTACTATAAAATATGAGAAGAGTTCCAAAAATAATCAAAATAGTTCATCTGTTGTAGTATATTTTTTGCTGCTTCATACCTTTTGCAGCAATTCTTCTATATCAATCTGCCTAATTATACCACCATGTGAAATCATGGTATACTACATACAACATTTTTTGTAAAGTTCATTTCACATATTTGTTGATTTTTGTAATGGCTGAAAAGTTGAGACAATATGAAATTCCATTTTCTTTTAGGAATAAAGCAAGAAAAACAGTTGTATGCTTGAAACCAATTACAAGCAAGCTGATCTTGGAAAAATATAAATTTACAAGTAGTTCAATAGAAGTGTCAAATTCACCACATCCCTGCAAAACAGGGTGAGTGTAATTCAATATAAAAAAATGTGACTTTTTTGTTACAAACAGCATTTTACTCTCAGAATTAGTTTATAAACATCAGACATTTTATCTACAAGTTATGAAATGTTTATGCGATGTGATAAAATGTAAATATCCCATTTTGTGGCAAAATAAGGAATGCAATCTTCATGACAACAAAAATGCACAAAGAATTGACTGTGAAACAATTTTTATTTAAATTTAGCATAATGCAGTTTATCTATCAGCCATATTCACTCAATCTCTCTTTGTGCATTTTTTTTTTATTCTCTCAAATGAAAAAAACTTTTTTTTTTTACCTTTGTGGACTTAAAAGTGGTAAAAAATGATGCTGCTGTTAAAAGACATCACTTTACAAAGTATTTCTGACTACTTTGAAAAATAAAAAAGACATTTAGACCAGTATTTTGCATCAAATGAACAGGAATTTGAAAGAAATTAAATTTATAACACTTAACAATAATTATGCAATTTTATTATAAAATTCCAGAATCTTTTGAGTATTTTTCCATACATATTATATATATATATATATATATATATATATATATATATATATATATATATATATACATGCTTAACTAAGACTTTACAAAACACTATAAAATAAAATAATTTTTACATAGATTATATAATTTTTATATATCTTATTTCTTGCTTATTTTGATATGTGTTTTTATACTTTTACATTTATTTATATTTAATAATTAATTTATTCTTTTATATAAAATACTTTTAAATTCCTTATAATTAGACAAGATTGCAATCATTATTTCTATTCTAAATTGTTTTTATTTATTTCTTATATATGTATACTTTCCTGGACTAATCTTTTCTTATAAGATCTTATGTTTAAATTTGTAACAACTTTATTTCAAGAGATAAAAATGTGTCATCTTATATAGAAAGATTAGTTAAAGAAAGTTTATATGTAAGAATGAAAAAGAGATTTGAGTAAAAACAATAGTAGAAATTTGGTGTGTTTATAATAATGGAAGGATATTTTATATAAAAAGTAAATTAATGATCAAAAAAATTTTGATGTAAAAGGATGAAGACCCTATATAAAAATTAAAATGTATGTAAAAAGCTAGCTTGTTATGTTATTTTTTGTAAATTATTTAAGATTCTTTGTAAACATATATATATATATTGAACCGGATTGATCTCTGTTTCAAGGATTTTACTGCCAAAATTAAAAACTTAATGTTTGTTAAATCTTACCTAATGTTAAAATTTTTATTATTATTTAAAACACGTATGCGTTTATATTTATTTTGATTATTTTTGTTTATAGAATTGATTTATATTTAGAATAGTTTACTTTCACTACTTTGTTTATAAAATTGATTTAAAAATATCTTACTTTCACTGCCTGTTTAAATCAATTGGATTAAAAACAGGCAAGCTTGCTAATTATATATTCCTGCTGCTTTTATTTTTAATCATTTTTTTAAAGTTAATTCTAAAAGTCTAAAAGTGAAGATTTAGTTTTGTATTTGTTATTTTTGATACAATAATCCCTGGTTGGCATTCTTGATTGAGCGGGAAATTAATATTTGCCCTGATTGAGGTATAGAATTTGTCAATAAGGAGAGTTTTTTACGGGAAATGTAGTGAGATAACTAAAGCCCTCCAGAAAAGAGGTAGTTGCTATTATTCTGAGATTAAGACAAGGTTGCTTGTGAAGAGAGGAGCAAGAAGCTGTTTTTAAAAATGCTTAATTCAACTTCTTATTAATCACAGTTGGAGCATTTAAAAAATCTTTGAAATTTGCTTTCATGATGTCAACAAATGCTGCTATTTGTATTGGAAACATTTAGAAGCAGTGCTAATTCAAATAAAGATGAGCCTCAGGCTCCAGGCTGTTCTTCAGTCATGCCTAAAACTCTGACATAGCCAGATTCCCAATTTGCCTCAACACTTGCCTTTGTCATTAAGAGAAATCACCGGAAAGAGGAACTATTGTCAAAAGTGTGCACTCATCACAAAATCCCTAGAACTCTGCCATACTGTAAGCTAAACTTTTTTTTCTATTCTAGCCAGGGTAAATAAATTGCGTTTAATTAAATCTCCAATCAATCTAATGATAAGTATGTTTTAAAAGGATATTAATTGTTTTTAATTATTTATTATCTGTATGTACTTTTTCTAGTATTTAAAGTGTGTCTTGGAATCTTAGTTTTAAGATTCCAAGTTTGTTTTGCAATTTTTGTTTATCAGGGGGTGCATTAGGAGATTGTATTTTATATGTCTAATATATACCTTATTATTTCATTGACTATTACAAAATGCATTGGCAGTTTTCATAGTCTTTATTTATTCATCTGCCCTTAGTTGTAAAATAAAGAATCATTAAGAATGTTTCTTTTGTGCTTTTTGTGCAAACAATAAAATCTTTTTGCTGGCTATTTGTCAAGTTATTACTTTGGGTTGTCTGAAAGTAGTCATTTCTTTCTGGATTATGTAAGATCATAATCAAATATCTTTTACTGTCTTGTATGTGAGATCAACCACATTTATTTGAATGTAGTATTATGCGTAACAGTCCTGCAGCATTTTAATGACAGTAATTAGAATATTACTGCTCGAACATCCATGCTGGTTTTGTTGATTTCCGGTGGGACAGTAACTGTTTTATTATCTCTGATTCAGGAAGCTAGAGTTGTTGTTTGTTTTTGTAATCTTACAACTGGCCAGCAAGAAGATATTATCCTAACCATTTCTTATATTTTAAGTGAGAGAATTTGGCTGCCAAAATGTTTAATGCCTTCATGTTTGTCATACTCTTGTGCACTCTCTGGTAAATACGCGTATGTTAATATAAGCCACTTTTGTATTCGTGGCTAGATGTCTTCACTCTATTGCCCAACTTTTAATAAAATTAATGAATTGTTTAAACTTAATTTGGCTGATGTTTGTCTTTGTGCTTTGATTTCTCAACTGTCTAAACAATAGTTAAGATATCTTGTTCCTCCCTGAGTTTAGTTCAGTGCATTTTGATTCGCATATCCTGTCCACCCTTAAAATAAATGTCTAGTTCCTATTTTCGGACTAGTGGCGCCCCTGTGGTCAGTGTATGCAAATCTCAAAGGTCTTTCTTCCTGTTACAATATATATATATATAATTAATAATATAGTAATTTATATATCTGTAATATTATGGAAACAACTAATCTTCACATCACACATATTAAACTGACATGCAATCTCCCATCAGTAATTGTTTTAGAAATATAGGTGGTCTATGTAAGATTAGAAATTATTCTTTAAATAAAGCAACAATTATTGACAATGCTTAAATTGGGATTATAATAACTTCAAGCCCTAATTTAGGTATGGTCAATAACTGCAAGTCTAATTAAAAAATAAGGTCATAACCATAATAAATAGTAAACCATTTGAAAAAATATTTTATGAATTTATTTTGTCAAATGCAGTTAACAGAAAGCATCATAGACAACAATATTAAAACATGGGTAGTTGAAAAAAGACATAAAACTAGAAGCCTTAATTGGGATTTGGTTGAAAAAAAATCAGTATTGAAAAGAAGTAGCTATAATGAAAATTTACTAGTTATGGCTACGTCTAATATCATGTCTGGCTGACTCCAATTCTATTGGATTACTGTATATACGAGCTTTTATTTCAATAGTAATCAACATTGATTATAGTTCTTGTTAAAGATAAAACTTATTTTAGCATTACAATTATTCTAAACATTGTTTCCATCTGAAAAACTGTTTTCTCACTGTTAATATGGAGATTTTTTTAAAAATACACATTGTGTTAGCTTTATTTTTTGTAACAATAATTTATAAAATAAATGTTATATGTTATAAAAGTGAATTACATCACTACCACAGTCTCATTAGTAGTAGGATATTTCAAATTGAATAGAACTTGGAATCACTATTAGCCATTCAAGAAATAAAAACTAATAGTGAAAGTGGTCGGCAATTTTGAGTGAATAATTGTAGAAGATGATGGATCAACAAATAAACAATATTAGATATTTTCAAAAATTATGACAAAAAAAATCATACCAGATGATAAACCTCACACATGAGTGCACACTCACGTATATATATATTCAGATTTTTTCATTTTAATAAAATTAAGGTATTAATATATTTTATAATTTAAGTAAATATTTTATAGAATTTAATTTTGTAAAATTATTTACATTCAAGTAAAGTAAATATTAGATATTTTGTAAATAGCATGTTTATTTTTAGATGAAATAATAACAATATAAATATTTATTGGAAATATTGTATGTTTTATTACATTTTTTTAATATAAAATGTAGAAAGAATGTTTGATTGAATCATTAAATTATATAAAAGAAAAACAATAATTAATGTTTGCTATATATTTTTATAAATCAGGGAGGGTATACTTTGATATCATTAGAAATATTATAAACACTTTTTAAAAACAATTCTAATTATGCGATTATGTCAGTTTATTTAAAATTTGATGTATAATACAATTTTTAATATTGTGCGAAATTAGCAAATAAAATTGATTAGTATCAGATATTATATATATATATTTTCTTTAAAAATCTGTCTGTTTCCATATATATATATATATTAAGATATCATATATATAAATATATTCATATATTTCTTTAGTGATCTGGAATTAATCTAGGTAAAACTCGAGCATTTTGTTGGTTTTAATTAGATTTCAAACCACTTTTTTTTCCAAATGGACAACCTATAACTAACACAATAAATTATACAATATTGATGAATATGAGAATCTAGATATTCATAACTAAAAAATATAACAAGAATAGACAATTATGTAAACTTCACTTCCAGCACATATTAAAACTGTTGAATAACTTTTTTTTTTAGTATTGAAAGTTGTTGAAAATATATTCATCAAAAATTAAACTCTTTAAAGCTAATTTAAATTAGTTTTACTATGTAATCATATATGTTTTGGATAAGATCCACAAGGAGCAGAATTAATGCACCTTCCCGTTATACCGGCAATGTGGAGTTTAATCCAACATTGATAAATGAGTATCTAGCTAGCAATAGCTTGAAGGTAAAAAAAGAAGAAAACTACTCAAAACCCAACCATTCAGAAGTTAGAAAATCTGATAAGTATTACTGTCTCCATGACTGTTTTTTTATGAGAAGCTAGTAAAGAAGTGTTTTGCATGCAGTAGAATATTCAATATAAAGTCAGTTTTATATATGTTTTGGATACCTTTTTTGCATTTATATATTTTTAGATATATATTGTTTTAAAGATGCATAAAATCAATCACATTAAAGAATTTAAAGCATATATATATATATATATATATATATATATATATATATATATATATATATATATATATATATATATATATATATATATATATATATATATATATATATATATATATATATTACAATCATAAAGCTAAACTAGTCAATATAAAATCAAAACTACCCCAAATCCAAAATTAAATGAGACCAGCATAAAAATAATATTAAAACACAACCTAAGGTTTCACTGCTACAAGCAGACTTCTCAAGTGTAAAGAACTACCAAAAACTACACAATATATATAATATTAAAAACTACCCACAAATCCATTCACTTCCCATCCACCCTTAATATTAAAAGAACTCTTAAATAAGTTAATTGCTTCAGAATAATAAATTTTCAATAATAAAGACTCTTTAATTCTTCTTTTGATTTCATTTCTCTCAAAGAAGACAACCTTAGGTTCATCAAAATCAGTAGTATGGCCTGTATCTTTTTCATGGACATACAAAGCAGAACTAAGATATTTATTTTTAACTCTACTTTTATGAACCTTTATTCTTTCATTTAAACTCAAACTACTCTGACCTATGTAAACCTTCTTACAAAATAAACAAGGGATAAAATATACTACAAAAACTTTTTTTGTATTATTTAATAAATTATTTTTATTATTTTTATTATTATTTTTATGCTGGTCTGGTTTAATTTTGGATTTGGGGTAGTTTATATATATATATATATATATATATATATATATATATAAACTACCCCATTTGTCAAGATTTATATATATATATATATATATATATATATATATATATTAGATGAATCCACATTTGTCAAGTTTATGTACTGTTTGAATACGTTATATTAATAATAAAGTAATACCTCAATCTTTTTATTAATCATCATGAATATGTTTGTTTTTAAACTGTGAATAAATTCATTATCAATCATATATATATAAATAAAGTTTGATATCTGTATTCGTTTCACAATATATGTAATATACAAATCAATATATATATATATCAAAATACAGTATAATTTAAATAACATAAATAGATTACTTAATAACTCTAAAATTCAAAATTCAAAGTTTAATCAAAATTCTATTATATATAGATTGAGATGTGGATGTGACATACAATACATCGGTGAATCTAAGTGTACATTTGAGAAGAGAATAAAAGAGCATATGCTTTTATATAATAGAATTCAAAAAGAGAAACAATCCAGAATAGATGTAAATAAACCTTCATCATCTGTTATATTTGATCATAATAAATCTTGTCAATATGAATTTAAATTTGATTATAAAAATATGAAAATTATTCAAATTGAACATTGTCATAATAAACGTAAAATAAAAGAGGCTATGTTGATTTCAAGAAATCGTCAAATGTTAATGAATCGCCAGTCATCAAATGATAAGTTAACAGAATTGTGGGAAATCTGAATTGAACTATGGGTATTGTTAAAGGTTGTCCCATTTTAATTTTTCAATGTTATATAGTTGATAAAGACTACAAAATGTATAGTCGAAAGTACATCTAAAATAATATAATTTATGTAAATTATACTGTATTTTGATATATATATATTGATTTGTATATTATATATATATGGTAACTATAAGTATTGTAACATTAAATAATGAATAAACACCACATAGAATATATTAATGTAGGTCTAACTATATGATATAGATGAAACATTGGAGGAAATTGAAATGAACAAATGGTTCACAAAATAAAACAAAATTTGAAAAGAATAAATAACTTTTTTGTATATATATATTAAATAAATAAATAACTTTTTTGTATATATATATTAAATAAACAATCTGCTTTGAAATAGTTATACTTATTTAAATTTATAAAATTTAAAATCATGTAATTTAATAAATATAAAACTGATAAAGAAAAAAAAAGTTACAAATTGTTCATTGATATTTGGGATGTATTTGATAATATAAATTGGGTTATATTATATAGTATTTTGAAGAATAATATACAGATTGGAAAGAGAGATAATTAAATATTTTCTTTTAAAATCACATGATTTGTTTACAAAATTAAAAAAAAATTAATAGACGAGATAATTATAAAAATATTATTTACTTTCTGTTTGCATAATACTTATTTAGATGAAGTGTTAAAATAATATTTTTATTTGGGTACAACTTATATTGGGATTGAAAGTAAATGCTCTTTTAAATATCTTTTCAGATTTGTGGTAGCCTAATGATTTTTCACATAGTATTTTTGAAATATATAAACCTTTGGTTGCATTAAATATTCTATTCCAAATCCTAAATTGGGATCTGACAAACTTTTATTTTTTTCTTTTTTATTATTTTCAGAATATCAGTGACTAAGAGGACTTTCTATAGAGACATATATGCATATAAATAAAAAAAAGAGATTGAAATAAAAATTGCAGTTTATAAAATTATCTTTTATTTTCATGGTGTGAGTGACTTATGACAATTGGGTCTCAAAGTAACTTAAGTAACTCAAGAAGGGAAATGAGCTTAAGTGAGGAAAATAACACAGAGATTATATAGTGAACAATATCTAGCTTTAAAATGAGAGAACTATCACTCATGTGGCTGTATTACAAACATATCTGGCTTTAATACGCCAAGAAATTATGTTATTGTGACAGCAAAAAAATATTTTTGTTAGGCATGATTCTTATAACGAACTCCCCTATCTATAGACAAGTCCCCTTTTCTTCAACTACAGACTATATTGACAGCTTGAGTTTAACATATATTTTATTTTATCTTATATTTAAAATCAATTGTGATTATTATTTTTCTTGAATATATCTAATTTTACTTCTGTTATCAGAATAATCAACAAAATAAATTAATCACACAAATGGCAAATCACCAGTTAATTCTTTTGACCGTTTTACCAATATATTTTTTGGGTGTCTAAAGAAACAATAGTGACTTTTTAAAATAAAGTCACTCATTAAAAACATTATTAGGAAAATCAGTGTCAATATGAAAGCAAATATTTCCATTTACCCTACATTTATTTCGTAGTTTTCCTATCTATTTTATATCTATTTACCAATCAACCTATATATTTAATTGTCTGTCATTTATATCTGTTCTTTTATTTATCTATATATTCATGTAAATATTCATCTATTTATAACAACCCAAGTATCAAATCCCTGGAATAAGTAAATCAGATAATTTACATATTAATAATAGTATCTATAAAATATTATACATAACTAAGAAAACCAGTTATGATTATGGTACACAACACTGACAATGAATTATTGATTTGTGCTGTGTTTTTTTAGTTGTAATTTTAAATTGTGTTCTATGATATGTCAGGGCATGTATAGATAATTTATTTTTTAAAACTACTTAGTTTTATCATTGTTAGTTTATATTTTTAATCAACACTTGGGCAAACATATATAAATTTTCTGAATTTCTTACCTGTCTTTTTTTGAGACATTTTAAAATTATTTATAGCAAATTAAGTTTATAGCCATTCATTTGGCTGGATCTTCACTGATAGATTATGTCTGTTTTTTTTAAATCAGAGATATAATTTTCTTTCAATTTTAAATTACCTACATCAGAGTATTTTCTAAGATTTATATTTTCATTAAATTGGAGATTTAAGTTTTCTCCCATACTACAATTCATACTCCATCATATTCATTTACCATATTTGTTTTCTTGCATTGCAATCAACTTTGGCAATCGTCAATGTGGTTGACCATATAGTAGATCTGTGGACATTATGACATCACTAGTCAATGATCTAGTGATCACTTGCCCATGCTGGTTTCATTGATTCATGCAAGAATCCTTTACTTGTTATTTGTTTTAAAGGAAACCAGAGTTACTTAGGTGAACCTTCAGCTGAAGGAAATCTATTTCCTCTCTTTTTGAAACTTTGAGAAAATTAGTCTTTAACATTTTATTTTTCCCATACATTCTTTGATAGAATTTAATAAAATCTATATGCATTGGAAATATATCTCTGTACTTAAAATTTTTTTATAATAATTTTAATAAACTGTAAACTTTCTTATATTATATTTTTTAACATTTGTCCTTCTTTTATTTGTTGATTGTTTGGATAATAGTATCAAGCTCTTGCTCTCCCTGGGTCTTTTTGGTGTGTATCATCATCATCATCATTAATTTTGATTATGATAAACTAATTTTCCATGTGATGTGATGTGATGCACTGTGACTTCTCCTTAAATAAAGTTAGAAATGTCTCAGCAACTATGTCCAGAGAAACCTGTTAGCCACTTTACCTTCCATTCCACACTCTAAGTTTGCCCATATTTTGCTTCATCTCATTTCCACAACTTAATCTTTGTCAATCCTATGATCTTTATAACTAAATCCCCATTATCTTTTTCCAAACACAGCATAAAAACCAATAACCTACTTTCTGTATAATCACTTTTTTATATTAATTCTTCCATAACTTAATTATTTGTACCTTTTTTGTTTTCAAGCATTTACATTCAATTAGCAGATGCCTAATATTTTCTATGCCTTCCTTACACAATTTACAGAATAAATCACCCATATTTTTCCACTTACATGTATATTTTTTGTTGTAAAGATCCCACTTGAGCCTTAAACAATAAACTACTTTCGTTACTATTATCATACATTAACTCTCACCTAAGGTTCTGTTTACTTCTATATATATATATATATATATATATATATATATTTAAACTCTGTTCTGTTTACTTCTATATATATATATATATATATATATATATATATTTAAACTCTTTTTACTCTCCATACTAGATCTCCATCTCACTAACTTCTTATTCTTTATTATTAAATCCTATTCTTTTATCCCATTTCTTACCACTATAACACTCAACAATCCTCCTAACACAATCATCCCATCTTTTGTACAAATATATTGATATAAATTTTTATCCATGTGATGTGATGCACTGTGACTTCTCCTTATATGGAGTCAGGAATCTCTCAGCAACTATGCCCAAAGAAACCTGTTAGCCACTTTACCTTCCCTTTTCATTTTCCACCCTAAGTTTTCCCATAATCTGCTCCATCCCATTTCCCCAACATAATCTTTGTCAACTCCATGACCTTCAAATCTAAATCCCCTTTATCTTTTCCCAAACCTAGCATAAAAACCAATAACTCACTTTCTGTATAATCCCTTTGTTCATGTTTAATCTTCCATAACTTCATTATTTGTACCCTTTCTGGTTCCAATCATTTACATTGAATTAACAGATGCCTAATATTTTCTATGACTTCCTTATACAACTTACAAACTAAATCCCCCATATTTTTTCCATTTACATGTATATTCCCTTGTTGATATAGATCCCATTCAAGCCTTAAACAATAAACTACTTTCCTTACTATTATCATAAATTAACTCACACCCAATGTTCTGTTTACTTCTATATATATTTAAACTCATTTTACTCTCCATACTAGTTCTCCCTCTCTCCAACTCTCTATTCTTTATTAATACATCTATTCTTCTATCCCATTCCTTACCACTATAACACTCAACAATCCTCCTAACACAATCATCCCACCTTTTGTATAAGTTTACTGACATAAATTCTTTATCCAAATCTTCTGCATACTGCATTACCTTTCTTATCCATCTTGTTGCCTGCCTTTTACTTGTAACCCAATTAAATACTATTTTAGCTCTTCTTTTATTACCCATAAACTGCAACATTTTCAGGTATGCAGTGACCTGGTGTCACCTTCCATGATCAAAAGGATAAAATAGCTTGACCATTATAATATTGTACCCTTATTGATACTGATAGATAAGATAGCATTTATAATGTAGCTATTTTAAAAAAATTAAATTTAGGTGATTTTTAAAATGTAATTATAATGTCATAGGTAGTAAATGTTTAAACTCAGTAAATAAAAGGCTATAAAGATGTTTAAATAGTTTAGTCATTTTAATATAAGTTAAAATTATATAATATATTGTCTTAAAAGGGAGTATTAATTTTATTTATTATATTCAAAAGATTGCTATAATAATATATTAGTTTAATTATAGCAGTAAATATTTTATATAATATATTTAAAGTAATTATTTTGTTTTAAAATATTATATAAATGATAGTTAATTTAATATTAGTCTAGTATGTTCTGAAAGTGTCACATGATTAAAGGTAATTGTGTGACTTTCAAGAGTTTAAAAATGAAAACTTTAATTTTTAGCTTGTCAATAAAATTAGATATGTTATAAATGTAGTAAAAATTGGAGATAAAGATGAAGTTTTAAAAATAATAACTAAAATTATCATTATGCTGCTTAAATGTAATATTTTGTTTAAAAATCAATTTTAGGGTCATTAAAATATTTAAATTGTTTAATTAAAAAGATGAATGACTTAATGTAATATTTTAGGAAAATGATGACTCATAATTTTAAAAACTTAATTTTAAAAATTATATTGATTTAGTTATGTAAATTAGCAGTTTTTTTCAAGCAGAATTGACCAATAAATCATTAGATTAGACCACTATAAAATCAAAGGTTTGATCCAGTGTAGATAGTAAACAGCACACAGTAGAAGTGAAATAATAATAAAATACTATAACATTTTTCATATTACTAGGCCACTATACACCTCAAATTTATATTTGAGCGTGAGTTGATCAATCTGTATCAAAAGAAAAAAGAAAGTTGTATTTCTATTCTCAACACAGCTATTTTACCTGATCAACTTCGGCCTAGAACTATTACCGAGTACAATCGTGAGCAGAACCAGTTTTTAATTTCTACTTGAGAGCGCCAGAGTCGTTAGACCCACTGAGACTGTGTCAAACATATTGTAGCCCATAAGGTAATAATTATACGATCTAAGTCAAATAACTAAAGGTAAAACTTAAATAGAAAAAAAATGCTTTTAAACTAATCGGTATTACATCATACCGTAACGAGAATTAATTTTTTTAAGATTATTATTCCTGGGCTTATTCAAACATATTGGCAAAGGTAAATTACATTTTTAATCTTATTACACTAAAAATAAATTTAATAATAAAAAATAATAACTATTATTAATAACGCACAAATGAGAATTGATATTAGAAATATTTTTAATTTTGACAAACTAAAATACTTCATGTTAAGTAGCTAATTAATACCTTGGAGAGAACACATTTAATTCAGGTGGGAAATATCCAGAAAATATAAATATCAGTTAAAATAAACAAAAAGTTCTTGGTTAAATAAGAGTCTCTCATATAGAAAAATTAAAGTCACTATCGGGATTCTTTTATACGTATATTTTTACGAGTTGTTTTAAATAGTTAACTTTGTCACAATCAGGATAATTATTCTTACCGGTAAGTTTCATGAATTCAGTAGTAGATAACTATGCATAGTTTTTTGGTTATAATGAGCTCGGCCTTTTGGTTATTGCTTGATCTTGTGGTCCATTTCCCCAGTCGGTCACGAAGACTTTTCCTGGTGTACATCATTAGGTCGGATGTCTTCAGAGGCTCCGGTTCACTGCGACATGCCGAATTCCTTCAGCGAAGAGCGATCTTGGATATATTAATGTTATCCAAGACCAACTAGAGAAACAAAACGAACAAGACGTTCCTTCAACCGGATCCCTCCTTTTTATATCTAGTTTTCAGGACTTCTGCGCATGCTAGTACCATGCCTTTTTAATCTTATCCAGTCTTTATAAATTTTATGTAATAAAGTCTTTATTTTCTTCAAGTTTTCGGCCATCTTTAATTAATTTGAGTATTTCTACTTTCAGCTTATCTTTTTTACTTGCTTTTGGAATTCTTTTGTTCTCTCCAATTACTTTTATTACTAATCACATAAAAAAAAAAATAAGAAGAATAATTCAACCCTCATTGTACGTTTTTTTTTTTTTAAAAAAAAATTACTCAACAAAATTTTAAATCCACTTTTATCTTTTAGTTTTTTTTTACCCAATGCCAATATATTTGTAACGTATATAAATAAACGTTACAATACCATTTACTTTGGAATTTATAACAGTAATAATTTTTAAACTATTATTATTTTTCTTTAAAAGTGTTTTAAAATATAATTTTATTAACTATTTTTAATAAAGATCCACTAAAACACCAAATTTCCCTGTCATATAATTCTGATTGAAACTTAATTTAAAGCTACAATAATTTTATGGAACACAGTAATAATCATTTGAATATTGGGACAATGTAGATAAGTGTCAAAGAATATTGTACAACAAGACTGAAGATTTATGTAAGAAATTTAATTTTTTTATAAATAAAGTGCTTAGAATGAATAAAAATTTAACTTTAATAACTGAGACTAATTTATCAAGAAAGCTTAAGTTAATAAAAAGGAAATGAACATTTTATTTAAAAAATCATTATCGTAATATTATGTTTGAGAAAAGGAAGAGAAGAGTTAATATTCTACATTTAAGTTACAAAACTAGATTTAAAATATTTGTTTTTTATGACATGCTCAAGTAACTGTTTTGTTATTGAATGCTCATAGTACATATTTATATTGATGTATTTGAAGAAAAATTGGAGAAAATGATTGTTGAATGTCTTATACTTTTAAAAAGACTTATTATAGATGAAATCAATAAATAAACTAATACTATGAAATGATTTCATCTGGAATAAATGGTGTATAGTACATCTGTTTAAAAGATTTATATTATTTCAGTTAATTAAAGTCTTAATGATATACCTGAAAGAACTCTAGTTGAAATATATACATTTTAAGGATATGTCTTAAATATTTTAAAAAAATATATTTACATTTAATTTATAAACTATGTGTCTGCTTAAAATATATTAAATGAATAATTTTATATTTTACAATGTTTTTTACTAATGTTTTGACAAATGAAACTGTGAATATTATATGCATTATATTTATCATGATATATCTGATATATACGACAGATGCAATTTAATAAAAAAATATGTATGTAGAAAAACATTTTCTTTTACCTAAAAATGGATCCTTGAATTATTACTTTACTGAGATATTGTAAGCCTGAAAAGATGTTCAGGAAACAGACTAGTATAAACATTTATCTTTCAGGATGTTCAATATTTTTCCTAGATTTTATTTGATTTTCTGTTGTTATTTATATTTACTGAGGCTATAGCCTCGACAATATGTGTATAAAATGCGATAGTAGGGACCTCTACAGGTGTAAGTTTGTGGTTAAAACACATGTAGAGGTCCCTACTATCGCATTTTATACGCATATTGTTGAGGTTATAGCCTCAGTAAATATTACTTCCGTAATCAATGTGCGTTTAATAAATTTATAATTACAACTTTAAATTCTTGTTATTTATACATTTCATTACATGGCATGGATAGAAGAATATTTTATCCAGAACTTTCCATCCATAATTAAGCAACATGAGAGATTTTAGACAAGCATTCAACAATAGGACAAAGAGAAACTTTTGTTAACTTTAAAATATAAAAACTAACCTGTTGTTATAATATATTTTAAAATATTTAATCTTAAAATAGATTATTATTATTATTATTATTATTATTATTATTATTATTATTATTATTATTATTATTATTATTATTATTATTATTATTATTATTATTATTATTATTATTATTATTATTATTATTATTATTATTATTATTATTATTATTATTATTATTATTATTATTATTATTATTATGTTAAATAAAGGAAAATGGGTTTCAGAAATTAATGTGCTGATCAGGTAATTAGTATATTTATATATTGCTTATAACAGTTCTTTCATATACACTTTAATGCAAACAAATTTTTTTAAAAACTTTTTTATTTTCCTTACAGTTTTGACTTTCCAGCAGTCTTCATCAGAGCTCTATGCTTCTTCTCTGGTTTAATTTTTTAAAAAAGCAGAAAAGCATAGAGTTCTGATGAAGTCTACTGGACAGCCGAAACTGTAAGAAAAATAAAATCATTGTGTGCTCATTTCACACTTTGACATGGATATTTACATATAAGTTTACATATTACATTAGTTTTGATGCAGTTTAATGATATGTCAGCATTTAAGCTTGCACTATTATATAGCAAACTCTCTTATAATTTGCTCCCAATATCAAGAAATGAATGGAAAAAAAAATTGAGAATGGTGTTAAAATAAAAAAAAATTAAATATGTCAAATGGATAGGACTTAATGCAGTAATTTAACTTTACATTCTATTATCCATAGGTAATTTTTTAATCTTTTATTCTGGGTTATAAACATTTATTTGAATGGGGAGATTTACATATTGTATTAATTTATAATTAAATATTTATCCAGTCGAGTACCACCAGACTAATAACAAACTGTTTATAGGGTTGGTAATTCAATTAATCTTTTCTATAATGTCACATTCTTGATTTATATAAATTATATCTAAATAAACATTTATAATAAATGTACATAAAAATATAATATCCAAAATTATAATTTTACATACCTAATCTTTACAGAAGAATGTTTAATAAGTTCTTGTATCCATAACCAAAATTCCACGTCTATATAAAATTGTTTAAAAATATATTAATGAAAGTATCTTACTCTGGGAAATAGTATCAGAGATTTGACTATTTAAATGAAGTCAAACATATGCTTAACCTCTGCTGTTAATTTCTAGAATAATATTTATCAATTATAGTACAATATTTCAAATTTCTTTTTTTATCCGCTCTTTTTAATTTCATAATATGCTTAATTGATGATTTAAATTAAAGAAATGTAATTTAAGAAATCGAGTATTTACAATAGATTATCTCTATTAATAATTATTTTCTATTTTCTTTAAACAAAATGTTTAATATATTGTAACTTAACTAAATTTATTAAAACACTATTATTAAAATATACATTGCATATTACTGATTGTATGTTTGATTTTATTGTGTATTTATTTTAGTATTAATGTTTCATTACACAAAATAGCAATCATACTTATGAAATAAAAATGGGAACAAATAAGAGTGACATTTTATAAGTACAAATAAATTCTTGATGCAATCTGGAACTATTTCATCAATAAAATATGACATTTTAATGGCAAAATAAGTTACAATAAAAATTAATAAGACACATATCATTCTTTATCTACTTATTGCTTATTCTTCTTGGGGAAAAAAAAAAACTATTTTAAATTTATTTGTAGACTTTTATATCTAAAATACATTATGGTTAAAAATGTATGACATTTAAAAATCTTTCCATAAATTTAGGATTCCAAAGCAAGGAAGCATTACAACAATAAAGTTGCATATCACACAATATTCCAAATCATAATAATATATAAAAAAAATTGTCTATACACCAATGATTATTGCAAACTAATCATTACTTATTGGAAATGTTTTTTTTTTTCAAAATAATAAATAATTCTATGAGTATAGTCATTATTTGTAATGTATCTGGTTTATGTCAATATGAAAATATTCAAATATACTTTTATTTAAATGTAAGATTTATTACCTTAAAATAAAACAAACCCTCATTACTCAAACATATATTTTGCACAATTCAATAAAAAATTTAATTGGTTTAAAATTTCTAAATTAATTCCATGCATTATCACACAATAAAAAAACAAATAAATTTTACCCTATTACTCAAATAATAACTTTATTGACTTGAGATTAATTAAAAATAAAATGAGATTTTTTTATTTCTAACCCAAGTCCTTATATGGATTCAAACCAAGACAGATATTTTTATAAGTATGAAGACTTGGAAAACTCACACCCTTCTTTTAACATCCTATGAATAATAATTTATTTTTCCCAGAGAGCTGTATGTATTAAATATTTTCACAAATTTATTATGATATAAATAAAATAAAGTGAAATCATTTACAGATAAATAATAAAATTATGTTTAGCAGTGATATTGCTAGAAAAGCCACCAATTACTTGTTCTCAAGACATATATTTTTAGTTTTACTGGCTTTACATTTTTGGAGGGTATTGAATTTGTACATCTATATATGTATGTAGAGATACTACAAGACAGTTTATACTTTAATATTTCTTTTATTAGTCTAATATATGTTCAACAAATTAGCATCATATTCCTTATAAAAAAAACTATCATTAAATAACATGTAAGGGTTCATTGATGATTTTAAAACGTAATAAATAGTGATTTAATATGTACTTAAATCATCTCAAATTCTTATCTATAAAATCTCTAAACAAAATTTGGAAGTATAATACTTTTTTAGAAGTGTATATAATGTCAGCATGAATTCAGGATGTTATTTAGCATCCAAAGAAAGCTTAACCTTGGATGTAGTTATATATAAAGTGCACAAATTGTATATAGAGTACACATCCACCTGCATAAGATATTATCTTTTTTCAAATTCAAGTCATTATATATAATATTTTTTTAATAGCATCAATAGTATTGTCTGTATTTTTATATGTAGAGTATCACGTGCTATGTAACTTATATTTATTCTTTTGTACATATGTTAATACTTGTATATAATTTGCTATTAATGAAGTTTCCTATATAAAAAAAAGATCCAATGCTTATTCATTTAAATGCAATTGTCTATATGATTTAATTATCAGAATTACACCATAGATTTGTCATAATGTTTATGACAACACTGCAGTAATACTTTATTTATTAAAATAAATATTAAAATATAAATTCTGTTGTATTGTCTTTATATTACATATAAAATGACAGAAATAAAAAAATTGATTTATTATATATAGTGATAAGTGATTTTTAATTAGGAACTCTTGAATATATTGCTGAATGTTGGTATAGTAATATTAAAGTGTCAGCTGTTTACTATTTTAAAAAAGCAAATAAAATTTATGTAGCTGGCCAATATATGACATATGTAAATACAAGACGATAATCCAATAAAAATTATATACCTAATCACAACTTGCTTGGAATCTAATCAGGTAAATATAAAGTTTTATTATTCAATTATATGTTATAAAAATATTGGTATTTTTAAAAATCTTTACCAATTTATTTTTAAAAACTATCAAAGAAAGTCATAAAAATATTTTATTATCTGATAAAAAATTTTTAGATAGTATTTACTTTATTGTATTATATTTTTTAAGTGGATTTAAAAAAAAAAAAAAAAACATCACTGGTCCATTCTACAGTACTATTAAAATTGATGGTGTACGCTGTTAATTTAGCATGTAAAGACATGAATCTCGGCCCTTCTGACACTAATTCTATTGCTGGCATATGTCAATCTATTGATCATATAAAAATACACTTCTTTCTCCTTCAGTAAATCATTTTTAAGGCATTTTAATATATATATATATCTAAATTTGTCTATTGAAAAAAAAATATTACTCTTAATAAAACATGTTAATCTATTCCAATTCGCTTTAATTTCTTTGCATTTTTTTCTCACGACATAAAAATGGATGATGATGATGATGATGATGATGATTATTATTATTATTATTATTATTATTATTATTATTATTATTATTATTATTATTAATATTTGCTACTGATATGCTCGTCTACTTGGTTACGTCACTTGTGAATATATTTTTAAGAGCAGCTAAATCAATATCTGTGTTAAATTTCCATATCGAAAATGTTTATATATGTGTGTGAGTAATTTGCAAATGTGTGCTCTTAAAATAGTGACAAACATTTATTGTGGGTTTTTTTTTGTTTTTTTTTAGTGATGTTATAAATTACTTTTTTGAAAAATTAAATAAAAAATTATACATTTCAAAATTTAGTCAATACGCATTACAATGAGTGAAATTGTGCCTGGCACAATATTGCACATATATTTAAAAGTTTAAAGAAAAAACAGTTATCACATTCGTTAATGTATATAATTCAATAATAAAGCAGAAAAAAAATCTTGGCAGTTATAATAGATTTTTTTAACATGTAACTATTGAGATATTGAACATTTTCACGACAGTATAAAAGATTTAAAAGCTTGATGATTGCGGCTACTGCGTTGAGTTAGGGGAAAAACAAAATAACTTAGTCATTTCCACTTTTCTTCAAAATAGCAAGTTTAGAAAAGCATAATAAAAAGAAATTTTACAAATGCTAAAATAAAAAAAACTGCTTGTAGTTAAACGTACACATTGGAAAACGGTATTATTTATTTATATTTAAAACATTTCACTCTATAAAAAATAAAGTGATTGTAAGACTTTCTTTGTTGTTGTTTTTTATTGAAAAATATTTATTTTATTTTTATTAATTTAAAATTTGTATAAAAAAACTGGAATACATTTTATATTTGATTAAATGAACAAACAAACAAAAAAAAAACTCATTTAAAACAATTTTTAACATAATTAGTTTTTGATCATATCACTATCTAGAAGGAATAAAAAAGTAAATTAAAAACTACCTGTGCCTATTTACATCCAAGTTTATGACGTTCTTGTGGTTAGCTATAAAACACATCTCCACATTTCTCCTTCGATCGACGTGTTCTACACATACATGGTTAATGCTTTGTGGATTGATAGTTGTTTTCATGTTCTTTTTCATGATCTTAGAAAACAGACCTATATTCGGGATTTCCTTTCATGCATCTATTTATATAGATAAATTTAAGCAGCGTTATTGTAGTAGTGATTTTGGTCATGGATTCATTGAAATATATTTCTGTGCAACCTAAATTGTTGCACTGGGTATCACAGATTATTGGCAGAATATCCTCCTTTAGTAATCTGACCTTAGTATTGTTATTTAGTCTATTGAGACTGGATGGGTTTAGAATCTCACATTGTATTTTTGCTTGCAGGTGATTTATATTTTATCAGCCAGTTTTGGTATATAAAGCATGATTTTCACAATTTGTTACCATTTTGTGCTATGGTGTTTTGCTTCACTTTTATATTAAATCTTTTGATTTTTTATTAATGTTTTATATCCTAGGTTGATTACACCTTTCATATATTCTTGGAAGCTAGTTTCTGTAAAGGAATATTGAGATGAAGCCTTTTGACATAATTTCTTTTTCAATTATCCATTGTAATAGATTGTTCACATGCATATATAAACACATTATTGAAGAATTTTTTATAAATTGTAAATTGAACATTCTCTACGAATGTTGAGACATTTTTTCTTCTATTATTGTCAGTGTTAGACTGCTTGTTATTCTTCTTATAGTTAGTCACAATAACAGCATTTTTATTCTATAATATTTATTATTAAATTTTTCTGTGATGCCATTATTAATATTAGAACATAATTATGACCACCAATATCCTCATAATAGTGCAGCATAAATATTTATATAAATATACTAAAGAAAATTCCTAATATAGGTCTGCTCTCTGAAATCACAAAAGAAAATATGCACACACCTAAAATCTATAAAGCTTTAATCTAGTATACCTAGAATGTGACAACTAAAAGAGCTAGAAAAAGGAGCATGGTTCATACCGACCACAAGAACTTCATAAACAGAATGAGCACATTAGTTAATTATCTCACAGGGGAAATATGTAAATGATCACATTTGTATAATTATAATTAAAAAAAGAACAATCATATAAGAAGCAGCAACACAAAAAAACAATAATGCTATGATTGTTGTGCTTTGCACTGAAAGTACACTCTGTCAAATAATAAGCAGTAAAAAAAAAACATTTCATTAAGCATATACACATACATATGCAAAAGTATTACATATATAATAAAGTGTAAATTAGAATTGCATCTATAGTGTATCTTCATATTTAAATATAATCGCTGAAAGTTTTCAAGTAGGATTTTTTTTATGCATTTGATTTATAAACAATTTGGAGGCAAACAAAAATTACAAGTCACTAAAATATCACTTTGCATGTAAATTTAGTCACACTTTAAATTGTAAATTTGAACATTTACAAAAAATTTAATTGCATAAGGTCTATCACAATCTTTTGTTAATATATAAAACTCTTTATTAATATTTATAGTATATTGCATTCATAAATGTTAAAATTTATAACTTGATAAAATTTTATACTTTTTTATATACATGAACATTACATATATACTTCATCTAAGCAATATCCAACATTCACACTAACAGTACTGTATTTTTTTTATAACGGTAAGTATTATCAATTTTGGGATAGTTTATTCACTCAATCATTTAAATTGTATATATATATACAAAAATATACAAATTTTTTACAGACACAAGCATATATATTGAAGCAATCGATGTCTAATCATCATCGATGCTTCATGTGTCATCATCTATACTAACCTCCTAGGGGTCCGCAATTCAGACCTTGCTATAAATATTTGCTATTCACTCACACACTGTATGCCTAATCATTCTAAAGATTAGTAAAATTAATTTTTGTTTAGTAAAAATGAAACAGTAATTTGAGTGATAGGTATATATATTATGACTAAAGCAATAATTTTATTGCTATGAAAATACATTTGCTTATATATTTGTGATTATTTTTATATGTGTATATTTGATGTAACAACAAAGAAAAATGGGGAAGTCTTGAAATACTGAAATTATTTTTATCACTAGTCAGATCATTGTCTATAATTAAAACTTATAAATCTTAATTAAAATCAAAAAACAAATCGTTTATCAGTTGTTGTCGAATGATTTAAAATAGCTAGAAATGGTATTTCAAGCCTTATCTATTGAAAATATTTTTGCTAATTAAATGTTGTTTTTAAAGGAATTACAGAGATAAGGTTGGTATATGAAATTGCATTCTAGGCAGTATTAAAATGTTATAAAAGGAACCACAGAACATAGGAAGTCAGTTTTTCACACTTTCAGTTTTTAGACTTTCAGTTTTAGTTGAGTTCAGAGGAGTGTTTTGTCAGTTGAGTTTAATTACTTTTAAGAAGCCAACACAAGTTCTGCATGGTGAAGAGTGAGTAGGGAACTCTTTTCACCTTTTTCCTCCCCTCTCGAAGAACTGTCTACCAGCCATCAAAATTCCAGCTGACTGTCCATATGAGATGACGTAGAATTGCCAACCAACCTGCTGCTATGCTGATATCTTAGGTAAAATCATGTAATTTAGAGCTGCCTTAATACAAACATTCACAGATGATTTATAATTTGTAGCTAAATTAATTCATAGATCCATTTATGATGTTTTGCTAGTTTTGCTCATAAACTCTCTCTCTATAATCCTTTATTAATAATTATGTAATTCTAAAAATACGTTTGCTTTCACACTCAATTTATGTTTATATAACTATGTGGCTCAATTAAATATATACAATTTATTTTGTGTAATATATATATTATGTTCTCTAATATGTCAGTATCACTCAACCTCGCAATTTTAATTAAATTCATTAGTAAAAAATATATTCATTTGTTTATTTAAAATAGAAATCGTTTGCTAGGTTGATTGTATATCTAAAAGCATTTTATTGTGGATGCTTATTTTACTTTGTTGTTTAGTTGCCGTTATAAAAGATTGTGACACCTAATATAAAATTCCACCTTTTCTTACCATCGCCCAGAGGGCTAATTCTTTAATTAATACATATCTGGGAATCGAACTTAAATATAAATTTTGCTAGTTTAATATTATAAATAAAAGTTATTATTCATTATGATTTGTTAAATGATTTAGGATTGAAAAACAGATTATTGCGCAAAAGGTTAGACAATTTCCAAGTTTTAAAATAATGTTATAAAATTATTTTCATGTCCAATAACGTTGCTGGCATACCATCCACTTTATTCTGATATTTTATCTTCTCCATTTCTCGATTGTTTAGTCATTGGGAATGTCTAAAACTCCCGTCCTATCTTTTCAAAAATCGTTCGTTCAGAGACACTACTCTCTGTGGAATGTAAGATTTATGAGGATTATGTGCTGCAGATGGCAGTACATAATGATCTGGGGTTCCAAACTCAACCTCTCCTTTGATATTGTTCTGCCAGAATGCGCAGATATATCAAATCTAAGTTCATCCCAAGTATTCTTTTAAATGATAAAATATCCAATCGCCATGAGGCCTTATTCCATTATTGTATGCTAGTACCATTAATTTGCTCTTGAATTTGATCATCCGTCCATCTAATCCTAGTAAGTCGCAATGATGTGTTAAAGATAATGATTCATTTCGTAAAAATACATTTAGTTTATTAAATTAAGCTGCTTTCTTTTAAAAACCATTATCGATTCCCATAGACGTAAATCTAATTTACATTAATGATTACATAACTTACTCTCGTAAATAAAGCAAATTGTTTGTTTCTCATTTCTAAAAGATGTCTTTGCCAAACAATGTGAATAAAAGTATAAATTATGGTTCTCCTAAGAAATACATGTTTGAAATCATATATTTTGCCCATTATTAAATAAATCCTTTTACTGTTAAAACTGTCATGATCTTTTATATTTATTTTCGGCATCCACAATGCTCTGTAGCAAAAGTTTTCTTTAATTAGCTTATTAACTCCACACAAGTTTTAAAACAGTATAAAATTGTATCTGTAAAATTTGTATTTATTAAATGAGTGATAGAGGGGATTTTCTACAACAAATTCCCAAGTTTTGTAAATAAATAATATTGTCCCAAGCGTAAAGCAATTTTGTAACATATACATGCGTTTTTTACATTTATTAAATATATATAATATCATGTAAAGCCTGTTTTGTTGTTTTTGAATTATTTTCTAGTTAATATTTAGAACTATTTTCTTTAGCTAAGAGCTTAGCATTAATAACTATAATAATGTAATAACTGGGCTACTCCAACCTCGATCATCATCATCAGACTGATCTTATGCTCTACCGCTGTGCTTTGCTTCTGGGCATGGATTTAAAATAATTTTACTGTGTCATCAGAATTGTTGTTCATTGGGTCAGAGATTCGAAGAATAGGCAAATAGGTTAGAATTCAGGACTGCTGGATTTGAATCTTGTTAAGTGAGCATACTATTTTGACCGGTACAATATATATATATATATATGTGTGTGTGTGTGTGTGCGCGCGCGTGTGTGCCACAATTTAACACATGTTAAATAGTAAAACTTAATGCAATGATCATTACGTTCATTTTTACATAAATAATGTAAAATAATATTTTATATCATGCTTCAAAAATTATGGTAAAGAGGTTGACAAATAATTGCAAAACTAGTTTTATTTGTGTATTAATAATGCCATAAAAGGAATTATTTAAATATGTATATTAAGGTTTTTTTTTATTTTCAAGTTGAGATAACAAGGCACAAGATGAAAGATACTATGACAAAATGATAATACTTGATTATAATTACTAATTTATCATGTAAGTGTAAAAACATTAGTATCATTTCAAATATTAAAAATAGATAGTAAAATATGAATGTAATCTAATTTTATATCAGATCTATTTTTAAATGTAACATTTACTTTTGTTAAAGAAAATAAAGTTAAAATTTTAGTTAACTGCTTTAAATATATTAAATTTATTAATTGCAAGCAGATGATATAATAATAATGGGAAAGGCTAAATTCTTCAACAGACGTGCCTTAAAACTGCTTATGTGACAGCCAATCAAATGTAATAACGACTGCACATGGAACTCTCAATTCAAGAACATAAGCCAGAACTATGAGAAAAAGATGGAACCCACTTTTTTTTCTACTTAAATTTATATATAAATAAGCCAGACTTGAGCATTCTGAACTAAGAGCATGAAGCTTAAAACACCTTCACATTTAATTCACTAAATATTATATATAAATAAACAATGCAAAATCTTTCGATTTACTATGAAGCAATTTACATAAAATGGCAAGTCTGAAATCATTTTTGCATCACAATGATAAATTATGTAAATATAAGAGTGATAAAATTTTAAATATTGAACTCTTTACTAATGAACTTTTAAAGATTGGTTATGATAAAAAACAAATCTTGCATACAGTAAATTCATTTAATAATAAGAAGAGTGTTTGCAGTGCTACTTTATATAATAAAAAATGGATATCTATGCCATTTATAAACAACGTACAATCTAAATTAATTAAGAATGTATTTAAAGAAAAGTATAATATTTTATTTTGTGTTCCTCTGAATGTTAATCGATTGATTAATAATTCTAAAGTATTAAATTGCAAAGAAGTAATATAATTTATCAGATTTCATGTGGAAGTGAGAAATTTTACATCAGTGAATCGAGATGTTATGTGGAAAAAAGATTGAAGGAGAATCAGTTATTATATAACCAAATTAAAAATAACATAAATAGTCAATTTAATACAGCTTCAGTATTCTTTGACCATGAAAAAACTTGTAATTATAAATTTACATTTAATAGTAATGAAATAAAAATATTAATGGAAGAAAGAAATCATAAAAAGAGGAAAATTGAAGAGGCAATATTAAGTGATAAATATAAGAATGATGTTATTAATAGGCAAGTTGCAAATATGGCCATACACAGCTTATGGAAATATACATAACATTAAGTTTGAAAATTTGAAATTCGGTTAAAGCTGATGAGGGTTACCATGTAATCGAAAGCGCTACAAAGTAATTTAAACTATAATATTGTATTTACCATTAATATATATATATATATATATATGCGTGTGTGTGTGAGTGTGTGTGTCTATCTAACCATTTACATACTAATCTATCTATTTACTTATTATACAGCCATTCATTCACCCCATTTTTTATATAATGATCTTTTCCACCTATTTATCTATCTATTTTATTTATCTATATACATATTTATCTACCCACTTACCTATTTGTTTATTTATCTATCTACCTATCTCTCTATCTCTCTATCAGTCTATCTATCTATCTATGTACCTATCTATCAATATATATATATATATATATATATATATATATATATTGATAGATATATATATATATATATATATATATATATATCTCTATCTATATCTATCTATCTATCTATCTATCTATCTATCTGTCTATCTATCTATCTATCTATCTATCTATCTATCTATCTATCTATCTATCTATCTATCTACTATCTATCTATCTATCTATCTATCTATCTATCTATCTATCTATCTATCCATCTATCTATATTTGTCTTGTCAGTCTATATGTCTTTCTAATAACCTCCATATTTAAGTAGTTATTTTTCTATTTTTCTACCCACCTACTTATATGCTATTGTACTTACGTATTTGTTTATCAATTTGTCAGTGTGCAATTGTACGTTGTTTATTTAAATATCTATCTAAGCATTTATCTTTTATATTCCTGATCATTATTCTATGTGTATATACATATATAAAGTATAATTTCTAAGTGTAATTTACATCATCATATCAATTTTTTTTAACAAATTACAAAGTTATAATATATATTCAAGTAAAAGAATTTCTTTCTTTGTCCACCTTTTAATTCTCACCTTGAACAATTTAAAATAAAATAAAATCTTTTGTGCCAGAGGTATCAAAGTAGAGATCTTTTACTCTAAAACCTTTTCTGAGAACTTTGGCTAAAATTAAATTATACATATTTAAGAAATAAAACTATAAAAAATTAAAATGAATAGTGTCATTGGCGTGGATTTAAGTTATTTTGTCAGGTTAGTTTTAAAGTATTATAATTTAATTCGTATAAGAAAATTTAGAAAATTAATATTTTATTTGATAAATAATGACCATAAAGTTGTAGCAGTATGGACTTTCTTACTGTTAATTATTTATAGTTTTATTTATTTATTATTACAGTTGTTAATCTATATCGATATTTTTCATATGTAGTATAGGAAGCATGCTAATAGCTCTAACAAGCTTTTTATCCTAAGTGCACAAGAGACCGCATTTAAAAATCTCTATCTATAATTATCTCTATCTCAAAATTGCTTTTGAGCTGTTGAAATTCCTCAGTGAGATGCTAGGACATTCAGACACTAGATCTAAAATACCAATTCAAGGCCAGCACTTATCAAATACTTAATTATTAAGTATTACATTCAAATATCAGCCTTTCAAAGCTAATTGTGCATACACTTTTGCGAGTGTTAATAATAATAAATGAATACTTTCTCTCCAATACAAGATAGAGTATTTATGCAGGAATAAAATGAATTCACTTATTCCTATGACTCAAATGCTTATATATGAGCAAATCTGAAGTACTGGCAAGGAAAGCATGTGATGGAACTGTCACTTTAAATTACTATATACGATGTCTGAATGAATGATGTCGATGAAATTGTCTAGAATTTACTAAATGTCACTCTAACTGAAACTTAATCATATATAAATAAGCATTTATTTTATATAGCATATGTTTACAATTGTATTACATTCAAATATCAGCCTTTCAAAGCTAATTGTGCATATGCTTTTGCGAGTGTTAATAATAATAAATGAATACTTTCTCTCCAATACATGATATAGTATTTTTGCAGGAATAAAATGAATCCACTTATTCCTACAACTCAAATGCTTATATATGAGCAAATCTGAAATCCTGGCAAGGAAAATGTGAGAGGGAACCGTCACTTTAAATTACTATATACGATGTCTGAATGAATGATGTTGGTGAAATTGTCTAGAATTTACTAACACTTGCAAAAGTGTATGTACAATTAGCTTTGAAAGGCTGATATTTGAATGTAGTGCAATTGTAAACATACACTATATAAAATAAATGCTTATTTAATATGATTAAGTTTTAGTTAGAGTGACGTTTAGTAAATTCTAGACAATTTTACCGACATCTTTCATTCAGACATCATATATAGTAATTTAAAGTGACGGTTCCATCTCACACTTTCTTTGACAGTAATTCAGATTTGCTCATATATAATCATTTGAGTCATAGGAATAAGTGGATTCATTTTATTCCTGCATAAATACTATATCTTGTATTGGAGAAAAAGTATTCATTTATTATTATTAACACTCGCAAAAGCGTATGCATAATTAGCTTTGAAAGGCTGATATTTGAATATAATACAATTGTAAACATACACTATATAAAATAAATGCTTAACTATTAAGTAGAAAATCTGAAATTTTTAGACTATATACCTTCAAATCCAGCTATCTAACCTAAATAGCTATATGGGTCTGAAAATACATCAGCCTCACCCATAACCATCACAATATAACATTGCCAGAACCTCAAGAGCAAAATTATAATAATCAAAAAATCAAATCATATATCATGTGACTTTTTTTAAGCTTGTAATACAGATATGTAATAAATACTGGCTTTGAGTTGGTATTTAATATCTAGTATCTGAATATCCTAGCACCTCACTGAGGAGAACTAACAACTGGAAAACAGTTTGTGACATAATTCTAGATAAGATTTTTAAATGTTTTCTTTTGTGACACTTATGATAAAAAGCTTGTTAGTGATATTAGCATGCTCCCTATATTACATTACTGTAATACAAGCTTAAAACAAATCATGTGATATATGACTTGATTTTTTGATTATATATATATATATAAATTCACTATATATTTGATATTTTGTATTATATATATATATATAAATTCACTAAATATTTGATATGGAGTAAAATAAGTCATCAATTTATTAGGAAGACTTTATTTTCACTCAAAATTCCTAGTTACAGCTAAAATACTACATAAACAAAATGCAAAAATAATTAAAATTTCAATAATAATTTAATTGAATACAACTAGAATGTTGATTGAGGGCATGATTTGAATTAAGAATGAACCATATTTCCTTTATCTTTCATTTCTGCTGATTTTTTTTCCTTTCAAATAACACTAATATTATCATGATTAAATATATGACTATCTATTCTTAATGAATTAAAAATCTTTTCAATATCTATGCCATATTTTATTTCAATACAATTATCTAATAAGTATATTTTTAACAATAAATGTAATGTTGGTTTTTAAATTACAATTAATTTGAATATATTCATTAATCACAAAGTCTTTTTATATCTTCATTTTTGCTAGTCATAATAATACAAAATAATAATACTATGTATAAATAATTTACTCATATTACTTTTTTTTTAAAAAAAAACTTATTTATTATTAAATTGTTTATTAATAACTAGTGTTCACCTGACATTTCAACCATATTATAGTGGCTTTTTGAAGTAACTATGAAATATCTATTATATATTTGTGTGTCTATGATATCTATTATATTCATTTTCCAAGTTTCCCTTACTTATATAGTTCATCATATATAATAGCTTATCTTTATAAGCTTTCATTATAATAGAATACATCTTGTTTATTCAACAGCAAATTTCAGTATGAATATATAAAGAAGTGTGACAGTAGAATTCTGCAGGGGTTTAAGTGTGATGGGATTCAGAATCAGAAGCATGGCTTGGAAATGTGGTGCTAGATTGATCTCACTCTTAGTTTAAAAAAAGGAGAAATGTTGTTTGCAAAGTAATATAATATTATAGAGTTTACATTAACTATGTACAAGCTCTTGATAAACTCTGATCATTATTGAACCAATTATATAACCAAAGTCAGTAAAAGGAATGTAAGACAAGGTAAAGACTCCTGACAAAAACTCTTAAATAGTCTTATATATTCATCTACTGAAAATCATAGCTGTCTTAAATTATGATAATAAACATCACATGACCATCACTTCTACATATAATGAGTTTTGTCTGTTTTAAAATTATGATAATCTGAAATAAAATAATTATTTAAATCTGGAGCTATAAAAGGTAAAAAAGCTAAATGGATAAATCAACTATAGAAAAAATAAGAACAATAGACTGTGGAGCCAAAAGTTACCCAAACTGCTATCTGGAAGATTTGCCAGAAGAGACACTCAACTAGATAATTACAAAAAAAGGTTTAAAAAATTCAATGGTAAAAGAAGATATTGTACATCTAATTCATTTATAAAAGTTACATTATAAAGAAAGTAATACCTGAAAATAGTATTTTTTTTGTTCTAGCTTTGTTTAAAAAATATTTTTATTTATTATGTTTGCAAAAGAAAAAGGAGAAAGAACGTTCAAATTAAAGTTAGTGTTCTTTTATTCTAGTAATTTTTTTTTTCTATTTCTTGTAAATAATTTTTATAATGTGAAATTGTTGTAAATAGGTAGCTCTTTCAAATTACGTGTTAACTAATTAAGAAGAATCCAAATAGAATACTAATTCAATGTGGTATATGAAATCATATGTATTATATGAAATTTATACATTACATGGGTGATTGATTATGTGTTAACTTTAGGATTTGTCAAAATATAATTTATTACATTTTTTTATTTTTTTTTTATTGGTTAGCTTCATTAAAGGTATTTGTAGGCTGATTAGAGAGTGTGCAGATAAGCAGTGGCTATGTTTCCATTTAATAATGTTTGCCATCAAGGGATGATTCTTGTGTTGTGGTTCAAAGTCACATGTGTATACTAAATCCCATGTCATTGGAGGAGTATGAAAAAAGCTTACTGATTACTACAACTATAAATTCCTGAACATGATAATAAGAAGCAAGCCTACAGATGTACAGACTCCAATACTATATGTTATAGATGTGCTAATATTTATATGTGCATGGAGGCATAGACAAGATAAATTATTGTTGATCATATATACGTAGAACTATTTAGTGTGTGATTTGTAATAGCCTGACTATTTTACTTTTGTTTTTCACATGGAAAGTTAATCTTGATTGGATAATATTCTAAATAAAGAGCTTTTTAATTAAATTATTATAAATGATAAACTCGATACAATAAATATTTTCATATAAACATTTAAAATATTATACTTTTTATATATGAGCACATATGAGATCTAATCACAAATGAATATATGAAGGAGAGATGAAAGATACGTTAATTAGTAAATATATATATTGAAAATGACATTAACTTTGTTGATAATGCAAATCTTTTCCAACTTACTGATCAAAGAAAACTATTAAACATCAGCTTTACTGATTTAACAATAAACAACTTTGGAATAAAATAAAATCGGCAGACCAAGGAATTAATTAATAGGTGAAAATATATTTTGAAATCCTTGTAAGATTTGAAAATGGAGAAAACAAAAGTCAAAGATTTTAAAAGGACTTTCAACCTAGATTTCTTAAAGATAAATAATATATTTATTCTAAAAAAATTTTGTTTACAATTTACAAACCTACAGCAGAAAATAAAATAGCTAGAAATAACACTTGTCAAGTATATCAATTTTCTTTTCAAGACCTTTTTAATTTCAAATAATTCTTTAGTCTTATTTACAACTATTCCTACTTTGATATTACTCGTTATTGATTGATTTTATTTTAAAAAATAGTTCTTCACCCATATTTATTTTTAAATTCAAAATTTAATAGTGATTTAGAGTGGTCAAATTTATAAATTTTTTCTGCTTCATTTTAAATGTCACGTTTTTCTGTGCTCTGAAATTATCATTCATGCTAAATTATATTTTATCCAAAGTTTACTCTTTAATTTGAAATAAACTTTAGTTACTTATATGCTTTCAAAACAACTCATAGTAAAAAAATCTGATATTCTGAAGTTTCTATTTTTGTTTTTTCAAAAAAAAAATACTACTTAAATTTATTTAATTATAATTATAAGAGGACAAATTAACTTATTAGTATTATGCTAGTAATAATATTTATTTTACTATCTACTTTTTCAGTATATATTAATGTAGTCTTAGAATATAGCTGCACGTTTTTTCCCTATCAACTAGTTAATTAAAGTTTTTAATTGACTAAATTAATGCATTGTCTTTATCTTTTATTTAAGAATAATGTTTTTTTTTTACTCCTATTGTGACAATATTTAAAATCTCTTCACAATTTCGAGAGAGAAATAAAGTTGAAACGAAGACCTAAAAATATATATAATTGATTACTTATTAACACAGGCAAAACTCTCCATACAATAGGGCCACTCAGTGTCAACCAGAGTAATCAATGGATGCCAGAAGGTGCAATGCTCTCAGATCCAAAGCTCCTCACTGATGAAGACCATAAGCCAGAAACTAGTCTGGAGATATTGGATGATTAGGCACTAGATAGGGATTTTATGCATAAGCCTTCTGGCATCCATTGATTACTCTGGTTGGCACTGAATGGCACTACTGTATGGAAAGTTTTTCCTGAGTTAATAACAGATATGTGCTAGCATAAGAAATGATGATTATGTGATGTTTAATTGATTACTCTTCAATTTTATTTACATCATACACTTAAATATGATAAAGCAATCAAGGCAGAAAAATTATTAATTTCCTGGAGAAATAAAAATGAAATGGAAATTTTTACTCTGAAATAGAACTTACTTTATTTGTTTCTTAATAATTTTTATTTTAAAATAATAAAAATATCAGAAATGTACAAATTCTATTTATACATATGTTTTAAAAATCCATGTGATTAAATTAAGAAAATAATAGAATAGCTGAAACTTTGAAAAGAAAAATTTTGATTTTTAATATCATAATATTATATTTTGCTGTAAGTGAAATAATACTTATTTCTAATAGTTGTAAAATTTTATTAGAAAAAGTAACTATACATTTCTTTTTGCCTTTTAAAATATTACTTTAGTTTATATAAATATTATTTTTTGTTAAAGCAATATTTAATAAAAAAAAGATAATTTGGAACTGAGAATTACCATTTTATCTTTTTGGTTAAAGGTAAAAAAATCATAACCAAATAAACAGATTTGATATTGTAATCCATTAATAAAAATTTTGAAACTTCTTGGTTCTATATCTTACCAGACATAAATTATCTCAGAAAAGTATGTTTTGCAGAATCACCAGAATGGGATAAAAGTAGATAAAAAATTTCAAGTGGTCTTTGAACCTTTATATCACAGGACATGGGAGTGATGAGTGTTTTTTGTAGGTTTTTTGTTACTTATTTTTATATTAATAAATTTCTATTGTCAGATGCAATTCAATGCACAACTTTTTTTTGGTTCTTTAAGGTGCATATGAAAATTCAAAAATAAGAAATAGAATTTATCCAAATCTATACAAGAAAATGTATGCATATGATTATTGATAAAATAAACAATTGAAGCACTAGTTAAATGGATTACCACATAATATCAAAATCAACTATGTTCAGATGACAACTAAATTCTTCATATTGTTATCTAAAATTTCATGCAAACCCACATATTATTATGTGATAACAAATATTGTATAAGATAAAAGTTTAATCAACTGAGATCCTATTAAAATTTCATTTGAATCAGAGCATATCAAAATTTGTAGAATTAATTTCTATTTATTTAAACATTTTTGTAAGTAAATTATCAAGTATTAAATATGTAATGATAGAATATTACATCACTTCTAAATATGTAGTAATTGGAGAAATAACCATATGAAACTTAATACATTCAAATATCAGCCTTTTAAACTAATTGTGTGTATGCTTTGCAAGTGTTAATAATAAATGAATACTTTCTCACCAATACAAGATATAGTATTTATGCAGGAATAAATACTATATCTTGTATTGGTGAGAAAGTATTCATTTATTATTAACACTCGCAAGGCATATGCACAATTAGCTCAAAAGGCTGATATTTGAATGTATACAATTGTAAACATATGCTATATAAAATAAATGCTTATTTACATATGATTAAGTTTCAGTTGGAATGACGTTTAGTAAATTCTAGACAATTTCACCCACGTCATTCATTCAGACATCGTATATAGTAATTTAAAGTGACGGTTCCATCCTCACACTTTACTTGCCAGTACTTCAGATTTGCTCATATATAAGCAATTGAGTCATAAGAATAAAAGGATTCATTTTATTTCTGCATAAATACTATATCTTGGATTGGTGAGAAAGTATTCATTTATTATTAACACTCGCAAAGCATATGCACAATTAGCTCAAAAGGCTGATATTTCAATGTATACAATTGTAAACATGTGCTATATAAAATAAATGCTTATTTACATATGATTAAGTTTCAGTTGGAATGACGTTTAGTAAATTCTAGACAATTTCACCCACGTCATTCATTCAGACATCATATATAGTAATTTAAAGTGATGGTTCCATCCTCACACTTTACTTGCCAGTACTTCAGATTTGCTCATATATAAGCAATTGAGTCATAGGAATAAGAGGATTCCTTTTATTTCTGCATAAATACTATATGTTGTATTGGTGAGAAAGTATTCATTTATTATTAACACTCGTAAAGCGTATGCACAATTAGCTTAAAAGGCTAATATTTGAATGTATACAATTGTAAACATACACTATATAAAATAAATAATTATTTACATATGAAACTTAAATAAATCAATCCAGTACCTCCTAGTAAGAAGATCTACTATCCTTATATAAAGATAGTTTTATATTTCATCTGAAAAAAATAGCTTTTATACCAATAAGTATTGCACTTATTTAGCTTGCAATTCAAAAATTAATTCTACAACCAATACATATTTATCAGAATTGAAATTTTTTATCACTATGACCACACATACACGTGCATTAAAAACTTTAAAAAATATTATTACAGTGCTTATATTTAAATTATAATTAATAAATATTTCAACAAATTGTTGCTAAGACAACAATATGAATAGGTTGGAAAGGAATATCCATTTACTATCATTGTCTACAATTTTAAAAAGATAATAAATACTAGCAGTGACAGATAGTGGAATTAAATTAAAGCTTTGCCAATATCTAACATTTAGAGTCCATTTGTAATCATAGCCAAAAATATGAAATGGGTATTCATTTTCTATCTTTTCATGGTATTACTTTGATAATAGATTTCTGAAAGATATATTAGCTAAGTTTAAGCATAGAGGTGTGGTGATGTAATTTAAATTATAATTGGCCATTAAACATATATATTACACTCCCTTAATAATAACAAACTATTCTGCAGAATATATATAATACTGTATGGTATAAGATTGTAAAAATGGCAATTTATTAATCTATTTTTAAACAATTAATCCTGGTCAATTTGTATAATGTTTATTTAATTTCTCATCAGACATTTTATTTTAATTTATTTTTTAATCATCATTGGCATTTATTATCTTTTTAAAATCATAGACAAGGATAGATAGGGTATCTTTATTTTCTTCCTACTCATAGTATTGTCTTGAAGATGAATTGCTAAAATATTTATTGGTTTTGGTTTGAGCATCAAGTCTGTAGAATATAATTTACATAGTATTATTTTTGGAAGCTCCCAGAAATAACACTATGAACTATGAATTTATAATTTATCCATGAGAATATTAGAATATATATATATATATATATATATATATATATATATATGATAACAGATGGCGTTCTACCAAAAACACCGTCAAGCATAGTTTTCTGTTTACATAAACGTCAGAGCGACCAAACACCGTAAACTAGATCTAAACACAAACTCTGAGCATTTATGAAACAGTTTCTATTCAGCTTATTCCTGTTTTTCACTGATGATAGCAAATAGCTTGAAATCATGATCTGAAAGTGGAATTAAAGTTAGAGATAGTGAATACTCGCTCTGACGTTTATGTAAAAAGAAAACTACGCTTGACGGTGTTTTTGGTAGAATGCCATCTGTTATAATAAATACAAGGGTTAGCAGTTTTTTAACTTGTGTTTTTTTGTTTTTCATAAATGTACCTTTGAGGTCTTTCTTGCAATAATGTATATTGCAGAGGCTTTAAATATGTGGTGATGCTGAACTGAGATCAGACCCATGTAGCTATCTGGCTTGCTATGCTGAGTTTGAAGACATTAACATGTCTAAAAGATTCACGCTTGCAAGCTGAATAGAAATTGTTTCATAAATGCTCAGAGTTTGTGTTTAGATCTAGTTTCTTATTCCTGTTTTTCACTGATGATAGAAAATAGCTTGAAATCATGATCTGAAAGTGGAATTAAAGTTAGAGATAGTGAATACTCGCTCTGACATTTATGTAAACAGAAAACTACGCTTGATGGTGTTTTTGGTAGAACGCCATCTGTTATAATAAATACAAGCATTAGCAGTTTTTTAACTTTTGTTTTTTTGTTTTTCATAAATGTACCTTTGAGGTCTTTCTTGCAATGATGTATATTGCAGAGGCTTCTACTATGTGGTGATGCTGAACTGAGATCAGACCCATGTAGCTATCTGGCTTGCTATGCTGAGTTTGAAGACATTAACGTGTCTAAAAGATTCACGCTTGCAAGCTGAATAGAAATTGTTTCATAAATGCTCAGAGTTTGTGTTTAGATCTAGTTTCTTATTCCTGTTTTTCACTGATGATAGAAAATAGCTTGAAATCATGATCTGAAAGTGGAATTAAAGTTAGAGATAGTGAATACTCGCTCTGACGTTTATGTAAACAGAAAACTACGCTTGATGGTGTTTTTGGTAGAACGCCATCTGTTATAATAAATACAAGCATTAGCAGTTTTTTAACTTTTGTTTTTTTGTTTTTCATAAATGTACCTTTGAGGTCTTTCTTGCAATGATGTATATTGCAGAGGCTTCTACTATGTGGTGATGCTGAACTGAGATCAGACCCATGTAGCTATCTGGCTTGCTATACTGAGTTTGAAGACATTAACATGTCTAAAAGATTCATGCTTGCAAGCTGAATAGAAACTGTTTCATAAATGCTCAGAGTTTGTGTTTAGATCTAGTTTCTTATTCCTGTTTTTCACTGACAATAGCAAATAGCTTGAAATCATGATCTGAAAGTGGAATTAAAGTTAGAGATAGTGAATACTCGCTCTGACATTTATGTAAACAGAAAACTACGCTTGATGGTGTTTTAGTAGAACGCCATCTGTTATCATGAATACAAGCTTTAGCAGTTTTTTAACTTGTGTTTTTTTTGTTTTTCATATATATATATATTGAAGCAGTCAGCATTTAAACAATACCAATATCATTAACAATCAAAAATCTCAATCTGTTATCAAAGAAATTTCTTTTAATCAATAAAGATTGAAATATATCTTCATCTATGATCTAATAGATTTATATAAACATTAAAGTTGCACCTTAACTACAGAAAGTGAAATTATTCATACAAAAAGTTTAAATAAACCTCTTTTAACAGGTAAATATAACCTGTTCTGAAAGCAAGTTAAAAAATAGTTAATTATAACTTTCAAATTGCACCCAGACCCTGTATTAATTATATAATTTACCTAATAATGCTCAAGAGTAGATTGGTATTATTTAAATATTGACTGCTTTCATATATTTACATTGAATATCTATCTAGCCTTAAGCATATATATATATATATATATATATATATATATATATATATATATATATATATATATATATATTATACTATTAGTAAAAATTAGTCATATGTCACATGACTTACACAGCTTGCATTACCAATATGTAACCCGGGGGAGGGGGGAATATCATTGTACTATTCAGTTTGCATAATTCATACAACCACAACTGGAGTTCCAGACTGAGTGCCTCAAGTCGATCATGTATATATATATACATATTCTTTCTTGTGATGAAAAATGAAGATTAAAGAGAAAAAATAAATAAAATGCTGCAGAAATTATATCTCCCAATACCCTTTTTTTTTCTGTATTTTGTAATTTACAGAGAATTATTATGAAATTAAGTTGATATAAATTCAAATGATTATCTGGTGTAATGACACACTTTTGATAAAATGCCATCAACTTCTAAAAAATAGTAACAAAAATAACTATGGCTTTATTACCTTAGAGCACATAATAAATGTCTAAATATTTTGCATTTTAATAGTCATTCTTATCGTTGTGATACTGAGAGTCCCTAGGAGAAATGAACATGAATTGTACCCAATCATAATCAAAAGTTTTTAAAGTAAAGTAGTCTTGCATTTGGTGGTCAAGAGGTCAGCGCGACTGCCTTGCACTTGCAGGCAGTTGTCCGGGTTGCGAGTTCGCGTCCCTGCCGATGCTATGACACTTAAAAAAAAAAAAGTTTTTAAAGTACACAATAGAAAAAAAAAACGTAAATAAAGCAAAAAAAAAAAAGTTTTTACGATTAAAGAGAGAAAAAAAAGTCAGTTAAACCCAGAGAATTCTCAGATAAAGCAACCCAGTTTTAAAATTGATTACATAATTAAACACCAATTAGATATGTTCAGATCTAGGTAGTTACAGAGGAATGTAAATAATGAAGTGAATATGTAAAGAATACATGTGTGCACATTTCCATTTGTATATGTGTATAATATATTAAAACTGCTTTGTTAATTTAAATCTAGTATAAAATGTCTTTTTATACTATATTTCAATTTAAACCAAGTTTACCAATTGCTTTTGAAAAACTTTTTTAAATTCTTATAAATGGAAATTTGTTTCAGATCATTTCAAAAGAAAAGTTGTCAGAAATATACTTTCTTACACTTCTAATTTTATTTATACAAAAAATATTCATTAAAATTCTTTGATTTTTAATTAAGAATAAATAATTCAAGAGAGTTAATGAGTCGCAACAAATTTTAAAAAAAAATTTCTAACATGGTAATTTTTTTCTAAATTAACCTTTTAATATGCAAAGTTTAATTCATAATTAAAGAAATATAAGCATTTATAAATCAATTTAAGTAAATGAATTAAAATGTCTTTTAACAGAAATAGTTTATTTTGAATTTCTTGATTTCAAATTAAATTTGAGATAAAATCAATATGCTTATTCAGTTCATAAAAAGAATATATGAGGTTTTTAAAAAACTTTTGCCTTATAATTTAAAAACAAATCATAAAAAACTAAATCTGAAAGAAAAATACTATTCTTTTATTATTCTTATACTATAAAAGTCGAAAAAAAAAACCGAATTCAGTTATCAAAGAAGTGTTTTATTTATAAAACATGGTGTGGAGAATCTAATACTTTATATTAACATGGACTTCATATAAAATAAATATAAATGATGACATTTAGAAAAAGAATTGTGCGAAATAAAAAAGTTCATTCAAGCGCAATAAATATATTAACCATTACATGAACAAAATAATATTTGTCAGGGAGATATTTATTTACTAATTAATTGATAATTTTTTTTATAAAACTTATTGGATTAAATTACACTTTTTCTCTATCAATCGTTTTTTTATATTAATTATAAATTTAAAATAATCAACAAAAGTCTATAGGAATAAGTACAATAAGATATCACTTAAAAATTGTACAGTGTTCTTTTGATCCATTATTTTCCAAAACATTAAAAAAAGATAAATATGTAAAAATATAGAAAGATAAATGATATATACATAAAAGCAATATAATTGAAAGATATTAAATTTCATCGATAATAACATTTCAATAGAATATTTAATAAAATACTATATATTTGAAATATAAGTCAGATATTATAATTCAAACATTCATTACACACACACACATATATATATAGTAACAGTCCCTATGCGACTAATGATTAAGAATATATGCATAAAAATAAATGTTAAACTAAAGATATCATTTCTTACAACCAATTAAGCTAGCATGAAACAATAAATTTAAAGAAGGTTACAAAGTTTCCATGAAGATAATAACTTCTAGTTAAACTAGCTTCAAAATCCTCAAACAAAATATTATGAAATAAATTTACTATTTGTCAAACCAATAAATAATTAATAATTAGATCTATGGAATGAAATATAAAATTAAAATTATGAATTAGGTAATAAATAAATTAGGATGTAGATGACTAAATGGATGATAAAAATAATTAATAATTAAATAATAAGATGAAACGAACCTGAGTGAAGAGAAGAGAAAGAAGATGTGTTAGAATAATGAATGATTAAGATAATGATAGAATAAGAACTAATGAATGATTAAGATGATAATAGAATAAAAGCCATTGAAAAGTGAATTAATTATGATAATGAATTAAGATCAAATGAGAATGAAGAAATAAAAAAAGATCAAGATGAAATAGGAGAACAATGTTGATGATGGAAAATGAGATCATGATCTATAAACTAATATTGTATTAAGTTAAACTGAAATAAAATAAGGTTTCAAAGCATCACAAAACTAGAATATTTACCATAAAGTCAAAACAAGCTATAAATTTTAAGACAAAATAAAAAATTTACATGTTAAAGCTATGCTAACATTTAATAAAACTCTGAAAATAACATAACCAAAATCCAAGTACAATAAATAACTGTAGATATAAAATTTACCATTAATTTAAAATTACACTGCAAATTAGTAACTTATTCTTTTCAGGGTTCAAATAACTTAAATATTATTATTTTACAAGATATACTTGGGTCAGTGAAAGGGGTTTTGCCACTAGCCAAATATAACAAGCAAAACAGCTTATAAAACAAAATCGAATTAACAAACAATATTTACCAATTCCAAATAAACTTTATAAACTCCACAAATATTATAAACTTTAAGCTTCTAAAAATACAAATAAACTTTTAATAACTAAACACAATAACTTCCAACTTTTTTTTATTAAATAATTATGGGCCATGTGATCAAGATCGGTGAATGATATATCTAATGGTTCAAATAAACAGGTTATATTAAATTTAAGTGTTTTGTCTTTTAATATATTCTTCTAAAATAATATATACACCTCAGGTTAACAATATTTTGATCACTAAGTGATGATGCCTTAAATGTACTTTTAAAATATAAGGGCTTAAAAATTATTATGATATACTAACATAGAGTTAAATATACTATATTGATTGATGATGACTTCAAAATAATAAAATAATGTATTGATAGCAATAACACTAATAATGTGTATGATGATTAGCAATAAGACCACAGATAACTAAATAAACTTTTAAAACAACAAGATTTATTTACACTATTTACAAATTTTCCTTAAACATCAGAAAAAATTATCTAAAATAAGACAGGGACATTATATAAAACAAGGTATATCCCATTGAGTACATGTGTAATATACAAAATAGTATAGTACAGTGAAAATCTTCATTATCACTATCATTATCAGTTGTGTTTCTTTTATTTTATATTCTAGCACACGGATATTAGTTACCGAATTAAAATGTATTCAAATATTAGGATAAGTGAAAACTTTAAAGTTTAACACTTAAGGTTATAAAGTGACTTGTTACACTATAGCTATTTTATTTATATCAGATTATGATAAGGGCAATTATCATATGTAGCACAAATAATAATTAGTTTTATTTGATATGAAGAAATTCATTATACTAATGTGGGGTCAGACATCAGAGGTCAAAGGCATATATGACACTAAAACCTTGCCTATGTCCACAGCATAACCATTCTAATCATTAACCTATCTTACCAATCCATCAGAAAATCACTGCTTGATGAAAATAAAATGGCATTCTACATCCGTATCCTTTATTATGCCATACAGAAGTTTTATACTTACTACTAAGTTTTGGTTGGTTTACCTATAAGCTGATGAAGATACAACAGCACCATACATACACTATTCTCAATTAGGCAAACACTATAGATAAACAAGTGCCCCTGAATATAACTTTATCCTATCATTGCTATATAATTTTAAAATATTAAGAATTTCATCATACATGGTGGAAATAACTTTATAACATCATGAGGGATCACACAATAAAGAGAGGCTCCACAAAACAACATTACATAGTTGCACAATAATATGGCTAATTCCAATACATTTATCCTAGGTACAAAATGGGTGGACATTGTCTCATCACAGGGAAACAGAATACATGTCATTAATATAATCCTCTCTAGGGATTAACTGTCCCTAAATAAGCATTAACTATTTATCAGCCTCAACAATATAATCCTCTCATGGAATAAGCAATAGGAAAGTGCTCCATATACCTATGCACAATATCAATGATACAATATTTGATGCCAATAAATCCTGCACATATTTATCAGATAAATATGATCACAAATCTTTGTCAATACAATAGCAAGATAACATAATTCTAACAATAAAAGTTAAAAGATAAATATCCCATTCCACAATGCATAAACTAATAGTATATTAAACAAACCAACCTTGTAAGTCAAATGACCATTAATTATTTTAGAAATAATAATAACATTTTTGCTATAACATGAAACACACACATAGACAATGAAGAATAGCATACATTCTATAATTAAAGTGGACAGGCTGATTCATAGCTAAAATTTAATAAATGTAAAATGCTTATATAAAATTCTCCATATTATTATAAGATGATTGTGTCACTATACCATAGCTTTGACAAGTTAGTCTGTCTGTTTACACATCAATAAAATATCAGAAGCTATTTTCATTAATGTGAGAGATGAGTATATCTATCTGTATATTTAAGCAAACTAGATAGAATAGTATATTTTAAAGCAACCAGTAAAATAAATAATAATAATAATAACTGTATAAATGTATATACCTTTACATTAATCTGTCTTTAATGCATTTATGTATTCATACTACAACCCTGGCTGCAGAAAAGAGTTTGCTATTAACTGAAAGGAGACCCTTTGATTTCTCTTGTAGGCCTTAAAGGAACCGAGCAGGGCAAATTTCTAATATTCACTCCATACGTTCTTGTCATTGCAGCTGTTATTACTATGTGATTATTCATATAGTATACAAACATGGATGGGCTGCTCACCAACACACATCAGCCAGCATGGTGAGTTTATTGGCTTTTTACCTCCAAGTTTAAGAATATTTTTCTAATATATATACTCATGATAGACAAAAATAAATCATGGCCCTTATTCCCAGGAGGCTGAAAAGTCACCAACCAAGGCAGCAGTTGGTGGCTGAAGGTGGAGGATGCTAAGAATCCCCTGATTGTGGACTAAGGCTGCCATTTGATGATGACTTTTTATTTAAGTACTTACAACTGCAGATCACTTTCAAGTGAAGGAAGATTGCAAGAGTTGGAAGAACTGTCTTATATTAAATGGGGCATTATTGGACTTGTGAAGTTAAAAGAAAAGGTGAAGAGACAATTGATTTAAAAAGTGGACATATACTCTACTATAAAGGCACAAATATTGAAAATACAAGTGGAATAGGATTCATTATAAATAAAAATTGGAAGAATAACACTGTGGAGATTGATTGTGTATCAGATAGAGTGTCAATATTAGTTTTACAACTTAATAGCAGATGCCAAATGCAGACAATTCAGATTTATGCCTCAATAAGTTCTCACAGTGATGAAGATATAGAAGATTTTTATATGGATGTACAAAAGGCTTTTGATCACAGTAAACAACATTTTAAAATTGTTATGGGAGACTTTAATGCTATAATTGGTAAACAAATGAAAGATGAAAATGCTGTAGGTAATTTTGGTTATGGTAATAGAAATGAAAGAGGACATGGACTTGCGGAGTTTGCAGAAAAAGAAAAACTTTATATTATGAATTCTTTTTTTTTTTTTGAGAAAAATGTTAAAAGAAAATAGACATGGAAGCATCCAAATGAAGGTACTGCAGAATTGGATTATATTTTCACCAACAGAAAATATATATTTCAAGATTGTAATGTTCTTAATAAATTTAACAGAGGAAGTGATCATCAATTAGTAAGATGTAAGATACATGTTAATGCAAAACTGAAGAGACAAAATTATTAAGGAAAACAATATTTACAGTTAAAATTCCTAATCTGCAGAAACATTCTAATTAATTTAAATTAGAACTTACAAATTGGTTTCAAGTATTAGTAGATTTTGAACATGATTAAGATTTAAATGACATTAATAGGAAAATAAGTGATACACTTTTAAAAACTGCAACAAAGATAGCTGGTAGAAAAAAGCAGCAATTGACCAATAAAATTTCTACTGAGACTAGAGAATTTATGAAGAAAAGAAGGAACATGAGGATATACAACAATGATCCATTAAAAAAGATTGAATATCTCGAATTTTGTAAAATGATGCAGAAAAGAGTTGAAAATGATATAAGAAACTATAAGTGTGAACTAGCAAGGAAAGCTGTAAAAGAGAATAAAAGTCTAAAGAGTGTAAAACAACATTTTGGTATTGGTAGGGAATTTATATCTGCAATAAGAAAAAAAGATGGCATTATTACTAAAAAGAGAGATGACATTATGAAATGTGTAGAAGACTTCTATCAAGAATTATATAGTAATAAAGAACAAGTGCCTCCTATACCTATTATATCTTCCGAATTGCCCAGAATTTTGAATGAGGAAGTAAGACATGCAATTAAATTTATGAAGAAAGAGAAGGCTCCAGGTAATGATGGAATTATAAATGATATATTAAAAGAAGCAGGTGATGGAATTATAATTGATATATTAAAAGAAGCAGGTGAAGAAATATAATTTTTTTAGCAAAATTATATACCAAATGTCTAAATGATAAAGATGTACCAGATGCTTAGAAGAATGCAGTAATAATATCAATATTTAAATAAGGCAATAAAGAAGATATTAGAAATTACAGACCTATCAGTCTTTTATCAGTTTTATACAAAATTTTTACTATGATAATTATAATTCATCTACAGAAAACACTGGATTTCCACCAACCAAGAGAACAAGCTGGATTTAAAAGTGTTTTTAATATAGTAGATCATATCCAGGTATTGAGAGAAATTATAGAATGGACAAATGAATATGAGTTGCCATTATGCTTAGGATTTGTAGACTATGAAAAGGCATTTGATTCTATAAACATTTCTTCAGTGATTAAAGCATTGGGTCTCAAGATTTAGATCCAGGATATTGTCATATTTTAAAGAATATTTATAAAAATGCAACAGCAACAATTAGATTACATAATGATAGTAGGAAAATCAGCATTAAAAAGGATGTAAGATGGGGTGACTCCATATCTCCAAAACTTTTTACAGCAGTACTGCAAAAAGTATTTTGTGGATTAAAATGGGAAGCTAAAGGAGTAAAAGTAAATGGAGATTATTTAAGTCATTTAGATTTTGCAGATGATGTAGTTGTTTTTGCAAATAATGCTTTAGAGCTACAGGAAATGTTGCAGGAGTTATCAGATGAAAGTAGGAAAGTAGGACTAAAGATAAATGTTAAAAAGACTAAAGTAATATTTAATAGATTTTCTCAAAATATGAAAATAAAGATTGATTATGATGAGTTAGAAGAAGATAACAGTTACAATTACTTTGGTCAGATTATTAATACAGATGGAAACATAATGGATGAAATTAATCATAAAATTAAACTTGGTTGGAGTGCTTTTGGTAGAAATAACTTGATACTAAAAGGAAATATGTTTATGTGTTTGAAAAGGAAGGTTTTTAATAAATGTGTTTTGCCCATGATTATTTATGGATTTGAGACTTGGATATTTAATAGCAGAGCAATCAGACCACTCAAAGAAGTATGGAGAGATGCATGTTGGGAGTAACAAGAAGGGATCGAAAATGCAATGTATGGGTAAGAGAACACACGAGTGTTACTGATCTCATTGAAAAAATTAAAAGACTAAAGTGGAGTTGGGTTGGACACATTGTTAGAAGAGATGATAATAGATGGACAATTGAAATTTTAAACTGGATTCCAAGAGATTGTAAAAGACGCAGAAAGAGACCACATGTGAGATGGATGGATGAAATAAGAAAGTGTGCAGGGATGATGTGGAAAAGAGAAGCTTAAGATAGGAAAAAATGGATTGAACTTGGAGAGACCTTCAGCCTGCAGTGGATTGATAATTGTTGATGATGATGATGATGACTACAACCCTAAAAAATATGTATATATCTTAATAACATATTAAAACGAATATACTATAGCAATAAACATGAGTAATAAAAAACATTTCATCACATTTTAGATTTGATGAGTAATGCATCCATATATTTTTATTATTATTACTATATTTTATCCTTGTACAGTAAAACAAAATCAAACACTCAAACTGTGTAGTAACATAAATAATATAGCAAATGTTTATTCATATTTTCTGCAGACAATTTTCTTTAAAATTAAGCTATAGGTTTAGTAAGGTCAACAAGATAAAACTTTTCAAAATCATTATCGATTTTTCCATCTGTGGTAATTTAATAAAACAATAAAAAACATTCTAGTATTTGGAATCATTTCAAAATATTTTTGTTTACATTTAAACTTATGATCAATTCTAGCGTTTCACCAGTTATTAAAAAGTAGATTTTTGTTTTCATTTATGTTTCATATTAATAGTTTTAAGTATTTTCTTACATAATATAATAAATGGCTATTGATTGCTTCTATAAGAATTTCCAAGAAACATGTTTAATAACTATGAATTAAACATTTTATTTTGCATTTATTAGCACTGTAAATATATTTTAAATTTTTATTTCTAATGATGACTTAATTTGGTGCTCAAAGAGTTTAGACATTTTTTTTTTTTAAATAATAAAGTAAGTTCCTCATTTTATAAATTGATTAAACATTATAACATTTGAAGTAACTTTTCATTTTGTTCGATTTAACTTTTAAAAGTTTTATTCAAAATTATTTTTTTCTATTATCATTTATTAAGATTATAATTTACAAGCAAACATATTTTTTTTTACTTACTTACAAAAAGCACGGACATTTTTTTTTCTTTTTCTTGCCACTCTAAATAAATCATGCATAATTTTTAAATATATAAACTGACCAAAATAGGGAAATAAAAGTTCATGCTTAGAATTTCTTGTTTATTCCTGAATTTGAATTCACATTTTGTGCAACAATTTGTTTAAAATATGGCTACCATTTTTTTTCCAGTATGAACTACAGCAATTTCAATCAAGAAAGAGATAGAAAAAAATGTACACAAGGAGTAAAACTTCTTATTCCATGGTTTTAAAAATGCACTATTTTTTAATCTTGTTCAATTCAATCCTATTGTTATAACTTTTTCAGCTTTCTTCTGGGTTTTTTCTTGATAGTAACCCCCCCCCCTACAAACACAGTTATTTATACTTTTTTATTCAATTGCATTATGGTATTAAAATTAGACCAATGATAGTATAGTGTGCATATCATTGGTATTACCCCATCTACCTTCATTCTTGATTAATACCCAGAATATTCAAGACCAATTTAAACTACAATAAAAATATGCTTAAGGAATTGACTATCATTATTCAATTACACTAGTTATAAATTTAATCTTTCCAATTATTACTCAATAATGATAAAATAACAAACATATTTGTACTCCCAAATTAATAATAATACTATTAAAAATATCATTTTATATTATTGATAGCTTACAATGTGTAGGAAATCTTTTTTACAGTCAAGCAAATTTTCTAGTGTATCTTGAGTAGTCCAAGATTTTATCACTCTCAGAATATTTAAGGATATAATTCACTGAATTTTAGAGACACAATCTAGCAACCACTATAACATACCATGGATGTAATTTACTGGTTTTAATATTTTGCAATTGTTATTAGTTAAAATTTTAAATTTTTCAGATTTCATCATTTAAATAAGATTTGATATAATCAAGCCCTACCATACAGTTACTATATATATATATATATAATCACCCTATATATATATATATATATATATATATATATATATATATATATAATACCATATAGTATATATATATATATATATATAGTAACTGTATGGTAGGGCTTGATTATATCAAATCTTATTTAAATGATCAAGTCTGATATATATATATATATATATTATAAATATATATATATATATATATATATATATATATATATATATATATATATATATATATATATATTAACCTATAAAATATCTAATAAACTTATTACCATAACTATATAATATTTCTAATCTGCTAATATTAGTTAAGTAGTAATTAGTTTAAGCTAAATACGTCAATCACCTCTATATTTAGGCATCCCATTTTCTAACCTAATAAATTATATTCTCAGTGATCTGCAAGCTCACCAATGTGCATGCATACTCAGCCTAGCTCAGTGGTCAGTTAGTTATAAGAAGATTCAGTTGCAGAGATATGCAGTTAAGATAAAGAAAGAAATTACAATCATAAAACAAATTATCATTAGTAACATAAATATCTTGGGAAGATTGGAAAAAAAACTGCCATCATTCCCTAATTACTAATTTAGAATAAAATAACATCCTCTCTTTATCAAAAACACATTCTCTGAGCTATAAGTATTTGCACTTTTAAATAATGATGATAACTTCTCATGTTTTTGTTAATGTTTCCAAATATATATATATATATATATATATATATATATATATATATATAGTGGATATATTATATATATATATATATATATATATAAATATCCACTATGTAAATCATTTGCCAATATGATCTGAAAATAGTTTTCTTATAGCACAATTGTAAGTTAAACTCTTTTAAGCCACACCACAATTGTAATATTAACAATAATTAATCACTTCTTAATTAAAGAATAATTATAATGACAATACTAATCTCAGGGTTTCTGTGTTTAATTTAGGAAAATGCTCGACAGTACTGTGCTGTCACATATGACTGGCATTCTGGTTGGCTATAGGAAACATTTACTTTACTTCAAAGTCACTGTGTCTTCATAACTCATAGCAACTACTATATTATTTAAAGAGGTGATAATTATACTCAATAATGACATACAATTTTGAATAATACAGCCCTTTTATCCAAAATCTCAGCCAGAATAATAAAAAGACAAGGGTGCTTTTTGTGTCCTTCCATCATACATGACAATGCAATAAATTAACCAAGACTTATTAATTCAACAATTTAACTAAAGTGTGAATGGAATAATGTGCAGTCCGAGTTAATGACTTAGGAATAAATTCATTTTTACACTTACATAATGTTTAATCTGAAGTTTGCAATTCCATAAATAATTCTCATTAAAATAAAATGAAATGAAATATTCAAATCTGCTTAAATTTGTCTATCTGGTATATTAAGTTTTTTGAGAGTTTGAAAGGATTTCGGACTCAAGAAAATGTTTTGTAAATATTATGCAAACACACTTATATTTAGCATACAAAAAAAAATGAATTCACCACGAATATTGACAAGACTATAATTTATTACTATCATAGAATAAAAAATATACAAATTTATTAAATAATCTCACATTGATATAAAACATAAACCAACATTAATCTGTCTATTCTTTAGGTATAGATTAAAATTATAAATTCATCTGTTTGCAATCATGCTACTGCATTGGATTGATTAGCTAAAAAGTGCATCTCATTTACCAATACACTAATCTAAAAGTTTGGTAAACCTTTTATAAGCTTTTACTTAAAGTTATTGACTAACTATTTTTTGTTTTTAATTGATTAATATTATAATATGAAATATGCAAAATATTATTTCTAATAAAGTTAATCAAGTTATGGTTGGTAATTGAACAACCTATTTCTAATTATGGGTCATTTATCAGAAGTCACACTCACCATCTCACATTTAACTTAAGGTCCACTTAAGTTACAATAAATATTTTATTTATAAGTGTAATTCAAACTATGAATATTTCTTAATTATTAACTAACACTAAACATTGCTTTGAATATTCCTCCAACAAATAAGCATTTTAAAATATGCAATTTTAACTTACTTTCTCCATTGGTTTGCTTGTCAACTACTAGCAAGATTCAGTAGTACAATACTGATATTGATCTCAGTTACTAAGGCACTATTGATACTAAAGTGCACCTTGTGGAACTAACACCTCCAACCTAACATTTATCCTTGCCATAACTTTTAAAACAAACACAATAATCAACACATTATATGGTGGAACTATCTTTATATTCACATGAGGAATGCAGAATAACAACGAATTTTTGCAGAGTAATCTACTACACTAAAGTATTTTGATGGTTTCTTGCCTCTTACTCAGGTATAAAGCGAACACACACCAAGTATAATCCTCTCTTTGGATTTAAACAAATTAAGTATCCTAAATGCTATATAAACTCTTGATTGTTCTATTCATGAGAATCGATCACATGGGCTATCAAACATACCCTAACATTATATCTAAAACTATTCCTCTCATGGAAAATAAAGTATTTTGGGGACATTATTTTCATCCCACAAAATAAAGTACATTATAAGTATTACTTATGCTGATATTAAGCATATATCGATCCTACACTTAGGCAAACTAAGAAAACACACTAATCATAATAAACCTATGTTACAATGTATACTTCGATCAATATCTGAAACCAATGAAAATGATAGCATAAAATTATAATAATTTTAATTCTAATGAAGGAACATTCAAAAGCACTAGGTAGCATATCAGCTTCCACTAAATAAAGTGGATGTGATATTAAAGAATAACTGTTACTAAATTACTAAATTAATATAATATAAATTTTGTTGACTCTTTAAACAAGAAATATCTTGTTATAGCATGAATTTCTTTTTAGAGTTACTTCTGGTAAATTTAAATATTTATGTTACCTGTTAAATAAATATAAAATATTTTTCTTTTAATTACCTAACATGCAAAATTTATATCTGCAATTGCATTTAATAAACCGGGTGCATTTCATAGGTATTACTTAATCTTAAATACAAACTTACTCTGGGATAATGATAGTAAGACCTATACTTATCATTGCAAAATCATTATAATATTACGTGACAGATATATCCTAGCATACATTAATATTATAACCCAAAATAAAATTTTACAAATTAGTTTTTTCAAAAAAAAAAAAAACATTCAATAAATAAATGCATATTATCTCATTAGCAGAACTATTTTTCTGTGAGCTGTTTGTCCAGGTGAAGAAATTTCATCCCGTCAAATTTTACGAAACACTGAAAGTAATAAATGCATTTTTTTTTTCCTTAATGAAAAGTTTTCTCTTATTTAGCAATTTTAATATAATCATGTAAAGAAAATTATAGTAGAACTGAAGATTAATTCTCACTTGAATTATACTAATAAATTTTGGATCCAAGAAAAGAAAAATGAATATTCTAACATAGACGATAAATACATACATTCTTTATTGACTACATATATAATTAGTTAGCTTCCTTATGGATGAAAATGCGCATTTTTCTGAGAGATTATTATGATAATAACTGCAGTTGACTAATAGCATACATGAAGTTTTAAGAATTCCATCTTGTGCATAGTAGAACATATAATTTGATTTTATTATTAAACCACCAAAGATATTTATTTTCGTTCATACTCTTAGAATTTTATTTTGCAATAGTAATGTTTTTTTTTCTTAAGAATGCACATATATAATTCATCATTTATTTCACAATAGTGGTTCTTTTTCTATTAAAAAACAAAACATGCAGATGTATGATAGCTTAGTACTATCATAATTATTAATTTCTTTCTTTTTTAAACAATTCTTAGCAAACAAAAACATATTTTAATATATAACATGGCATGATTTAAACGCAGATGATGTTACTTAGAATGAGCACTAAATTGTTTCTAATTTTTCTTTCTTTTCTTTTTAATATTTCTTTTACTTAATTTTCTTAGGTACCAGGAAAATATTAACAAAGAACAGTTCATTAGATAATTACTTTTTACTTGGAAAATATTTGTTTTCCTTAATTTAAGTAGAATAAGATTTTGCCTGATCCTTTTAGTGAATTCTTTCATTTTTTTTTTTAACTTTGATGAAAAACTTTAACTTTCACGAAGCAATAAATTTTAAATGTAGAAAGTTTTTAAAGTGTAGAGAATAGCATAAAAATTGCAGAATGCCTTACCAGAGCTGTTTATTTTTCCATTGTAAATAAAATTTCCATTATCTTGCCAATTCTTCTTTACAAAACAATAAAAAAAATAGTCTTACAAAATTTTGTACTGTTCAACCTTTTTAAGACTAGCAGACTATACCCAAATGATTGGAATATGAAATTGGTCATCTTTTTGCATCTAGCGATCTCTTCCAAGAAAAAACAATAATCATTTGATTATAACATAAACAAAAGAAAGGAAAAAAAAACTTATTACAATGATGTAATTTTTAGTATTATTTAAATGGATTACAAAGTAGTTTAATAATGAAAATAATAAATATATTTAAAACCAACAATAATTCTCAGTGATTTAAATTCTTCATAAATTATTTTCGACAAATGAATTTACCAGAAGTTACTGTTCTTTAGAATAAGACATTTTAAAATTATCTAATTGACATTTATGTTTTTTTTTTCTTCTCTACCCATCTAAAAACTAGCTACAGCTTATTGTATTTGTTTTACACTATATTAATTTGCTCTAATAAACAATATCTTAATTAAATAATTCATGTTCTTTTGAAAACATGATATTGTTATTTTATCTTTTTATTTTTCTTAAAGAATGGCATTGATTTCATGCAGAAATAAAGCTAAATAAAACCGTTACAAAAGCACTGGGTTACAATATATATATATATATGGTAGGCTTGATTATATCAAATCTTATTTAAATGATCAAGTCTGATATATATATATATATATATATATATATCAGACTTGATCATATTAAATAATATATATATATATATATATATATATATATATATATATATATATATAGATATATATATATATATATATATATATCAGACTTGATCATTTAAATAAGATTTGATATAATCAAGCCCTACCATACAGTTACTATATGATTTTTTTGTTTCATTTTTGTTACTGAATTCACGATAGAAAAATATAAATATTACAAATAAATATTTAATGTTTCAGATATGTTTGTACTTTTTATTTGTATAATATTATACTAAGAGATATGTATAAAAATATATTTCCAGTATAATATATTGAAAATATAGTGTAAATTGTTTATTTTTGTGAAATGAAAAATAGTATTGATATTTTAAAAACTATTTTTTTTTGCATGTTATAATTCTAAAATATTTATTTTTATTTGGTGAATAATACAATTTTATTAGAAAAATGCTACCACAAATAGCTTAATAAGTGGGTGTGAGGATTACTATAGTTACACTGATATCAGTAAAAAAATATTATAAATAAGACTAAAAAGTTTGAACTCATTCTTTTTTTTTCTATCTCTTGCTTTAAATAGAATCATATATAAATTTTTTTGCATGATTTTATTTTTATTTACCTTAAACATATGTAATTGAATTAACAAAATAAAGGGGTAAAAAATTAACATTGTATGCCTTATGGACTGGAGCAGCTTATTGATAAAATTCTACTGAAAAATGCCAAATGTATTGTAAAAAGAAAAATCACCAAAATTGTTTCATTATGTAAATCACCAGAATATTTATATGCTTGAAAATGAACATTACATATATTTTAAAGACATTATATAAATAGCAGAAAGGGCACAAGAGTCATATCTACTTGCTTGTGTGATTTTATTAAATCGATTCATCATTTTATTCTGAGATATAAATCAATTTAATTTTTATTGTAAAAAGAAAAATCCCCAAAATTGCTTCATTATGTAAATCACCAGAATATTTATATGCTTGAAAATGAATATTACATATATTTTAAAGACATAATATAAATAGCAGAAAGGGCACAAGAGTCATATCTACTTGTTTGTGTGATTTTATTAAATCGATTCATTTTATTCTGAGATATAAATCAATTTAATTTTTATTGCATCACTCTAAGTAAAAGTTAACATCTATTCATTCATATAATTTTTTTAAAAAATAATTGTTCATGAAAGGATATCTCTTCATATCATCATAAATATAAAATAATATTTATATGTGCAACATCATATGAACCAAACAATTATAATTTGAAAGAATAATTTGAATATATACATAGAAAAACCATGAATTGATAAAATGTACTTTGAATTAAAAGTTCTCATGAATACATTTTATCTTCTCTGGAATAAAGACATACGATTGGGATTTTAGTTTGAAATATAGGCATCAGAGTTGTGATATCATACTCCAATACAGTATTTAATAACTTTCATTCAGGTTATTTATATATATATATATATATATATATATATATATATATATATATATATATATATATATATGGGTTAATGATGTAATTAGATACCAACTAGGTACCACCCAAACATTCACAGTAAAAATAGTATTCAATATTTCTCACTGCTGTCAAGGCAACCTTTTTACCTTTTAATAACCATTCTTGCTATTAAAAGATGAGAAGGTTGCCTTGACAGCAGTGAGAAATATTGATTACTATCTTTACAGTGAATGTTTAGGTGGTTACTGGTTGGTATCTAATTATTTATATATAATTAATAAAACAAGTCACAGTTTGTGCATTTTGCCTTTAAGCTTGTGCTAAAATGTTCACTAGATAGAGCTTACCACTAGCTCTAAACAAGCTTTAATTATAAGTGCCAACGGAGAAAGAATTCAAAATCTCTATCGTACTATCCTCATCTCTAGATCAATTGGTTTTGAGCTTAATGACTCACCTCAGTGATTAGTTAGGATTTCAGAAACCAGATTTAAAATTACAACCCAGAGCACTTATTTAATACATTACTATCAGTTTGAAATTCGAATTTTTCAGAAACATAATTTTTTTTAAATCCAGCTTTACAAACCAGATAGCTATATGGGTCTGAACTCAATTTAGTTTCACCATATATTAATAGGTATAGCAATATTACCTTGCAAAAGCCTTCAAGGGTACACTTATAATAATTAATAAAACAAGTCAAAAATTGGGCATCTTGTCTTTAAGCTTGTGCTAAAACATTCACTAGATGGAGCTTACCACTAGTTCCAAACAAGCTTTAATTATAAGTGCCAACAGAGAAAGAATTTAAAATCTCTATCATACTATCCTCATCTCCAGACTATCTCAGTGAAGTGTTACGATTTTAGAAACTAGATCTAAAATTCCAACTCAGAGCTCTTATTTAATACATTATTATCAGTTTGAAAACTCATATTATTTCAGAAGCGTAGATGTCTTCAAGTCCAGCTTTACAAACCAGATAGTTATATGGATCTGAACTCAATTCAGTTTCACCATATATTAATATGTAAAACAATATTATATTGCAAAAGCCTTCAAGGGTACACTTATAATAATTAATAAAAAAAATCACAAATTGTGCAACTTGCTTATAAGCTTGTGCTAAAATGTTCACTAGATGGAACACATTTAATACATTACTATTGTTAAGAAAACTGGGGAAAAATTCAGTCAATATTAAATCTCAACAAAAAGATTCAAAAGTGAATCAAAAACAATTCATTTCTTATCCAAATCTTGTTAAACCAAAGATAACTGCTCAATTTAAAAATATCAATAAGCGAAATATGCCAATTTTCCAGAAGCCTCAGTAAAGCTTGCTAAAAGAAATATGGAAGTAGATCAAAAATAATATACTTCCACATGGGCCTGGATGTCCCAACCACCCTTGTTTGAAAGGGCTCGATCTCCCCTACAAAACAATGCTAGGATTACCTAAGTTGCTAACTTTTAAGAAGGGTTATAAAAATAAATCTGCCAAAAATCTACTTTTTCAAAGTGATCACTCAATTCTGGAAATTAAGAAATGCAGCAAAACTTTACAGTTGGAAAAATATAATGTCCTATTGATTCAAATCCAGCTACTTTTTGGAGTAATATGTATTCTGATGTTCCCTACATGCCAAAAAACTGGATTTTTCCAGGGTCAGGAATGAAAGTTGTGAGGGGAAAACAAGTGCAGAGGTGTGACCATCAAAAATTAAGAAATTCTCAGAAATCATCCAAAATTCACAACAAAGTCAATAGAAACACTAATATACATGTCACAGCTTCAAAAACAGTCTCATTCAATGGGGTGCACCCCCTGCAGCCAAATATAACCTTGGTCCCAGTGTAAATATTGATTGCAAAAATCTTCCTAATCTTTCTTCAAAGAATGCCCCTACATCAGTTGGATCTCCCTTGATGAGTCTGACCAATACACTTTCATTTAGTTTATCAAATAGGGATAAGCAATTGAAGTATAATAGTATTGATCAATTTCCAACCTTTTCCCACAGAATATACCTAACATTGAAGGACCCAGTCAGTATCTAAAGTAAATATTGCCAAGGCCTACCCCAACAGCCTACACCAACATTGCTACCCAAAATATCTCAGGACTTCAATCTATATCTGCTGTGTACCTTGGTGTTGATAACAGCCAAGTTTTTGAGTCATTGGGAATATTTGCCAGAGCTTTACAAATAATGGGCAAAGCTTACGCAGCCCCCAAAGATGAAGGGAAAGATATACCTCCTTATAGTAACCCCAGTAACTACAAGTGTGATCTATCTAAACATTCACTAATGAGTGATAAATTGAATCAATCAATTCTGCCTCTCCTTAAGAAATCTTTAACATTTATAAGGATGATAAGGCTTTGATTCTGGATGTCACAGATAACATCATCTATTTAAATTCCAAGTGCAATTACTTTGCGTATTATTCACTATGCATGGTATCTGGGGCTTGGTATAAAAAGTGTTGTTACATCCTAATGACAAGTATGTGGTAATTCAATTCAGCAACATTATGGCCTGGGAGTCAATTTGTAATAACCATAAAGAGTCTATTTGACTGATATCTGATAACCATAGACCTGGATAGGCCAAGCTCCATTGATGGCTATGTGAAGAACTGTGATATAACTTCAGAAAAATCTCCAGAGAGTGCTGGCCTTCTTTGGGAACATCATAGCATTTAAATATCAGACAATGCAGTATAGAGGGGCAAATATGTTCTCCAATATAGCAGACTTTCACATTGCATTGAATAAAGGGATTTCTCCACTCAATATACCTAGGCTTATAGAGTTCCTTGATACTCCACTTTCTATCATCCTTCAGGGTGTTCCCCCCAGTGATTCCATTGCAGGATTAGGGGACATCTCATAAAGAATTGCAGATATCAATGCTGCATACAATGTGGACTTATTGGCTAGAGACCATATCAATGTCCCTCTAAAGATCTAGCGCTTCTCTAATCCCATATCAATGTCCCTCTAAAGATAGTATGTCAACGATCTAGCCCTTCTCTAATCCCATCCTTTATGGGTTTTCTTGAGATTAGTCCCCTGTGCATCCTGGCATTCAATCTGACAGGACTCACCATTCTCCACCCAACTATGGGTACATATGCTGCTGGAGGTTTTGGGGAGGGCCCTTTCCTCAATTTGGTTGTAGATTCAGTGGAGAACCAGCCTTCTAATCTGCCTGTAGATGTGTCAATGACTAATTCCTGACCATCGATGGCCAACACTCCATACATAGAAGGAGTCATTGCTGCAGTATTAAAGAAAAGGAAGAGAAGAAGGAAACCAAAAACATCACAAGACTCTCCTGACCAGTTATCTTTGGATTCTGAATCCCTGACAGTAGATGACCTTCTGGGCCTTAAGGATTCTAATGATCCAGAAAGCAACTCAATTTTCCCCTCAAGAAAAAAAGATGTGTGGTATTTCTCCCCTCTGACAGTCAGGTCTGCACTGGGCAACTTCTCTAAAACAATTAGTGAGATTGCTGTCCCTAATTCTCTAATACCTGTTGTGTACGATGAGTTCACTCTCCAAGTTGAGGGTTTTTTCCTCCTCATCTAATAACAGCAATTGTATGACAGCCCTGAACCAGACTATGATTCAATGCTTTTAAAAACTATACAAGGGTCTGATGATCCCTTCCAGAATCCAGTGGTTTCCTCTGTGTCCCCAAGTCTAGCTAGTCTCCTGGAACCACTTGAACTGTTGACCAAATAACCATGCTGAAGATAATCTCTGTCAATGTAAGGGGCCTGAACTCATGAGATAGGGCATATGACTTATCACATTGGTTTTATAGACAAGCCCCAGATGTTCTGTGCTTATCAGGAATGAAGATGCATCTCTGAACATACCATCATATGATTCAACTAATCAAAAAATTTGGCTTCTTTCACTTCTCATTTTGTGCTGCTGCATCTGGAGGGGTGGTTCTTATAATTAATAAGAAGTCACCAATAGGCCTATTAAAAATGTTATACATTGACTCTCACTGCCTTATAGTGATATTCCAATTTCATGGATGGTTCTTCATTCTAATAAATCTATACCTACCCAAAAACCTGGAGATTGTAATCAATGTGATCCACTCCATCAATGCAACTATTAGAACAAGCCCACTTTCCACATTAATTACAGGTGATTTTAATAAATCATACATTTCCTTTAGTAACAAGTACATAAAATTCCTTACTTTTCACATAATACGTGGGTAAAGCCTTTATCCTGAAGGGCATTCTAAAGGCATTCATGTTCTCTAATTGACCTGGTATTTTTTCTCCTGTGATGGTGGGATCTATTGAAGACATCTTTGTCCCAATGTCTTTTCTGACCATCTGGCATTGGAAATCTGATTCAGGTATCAAATACCATAATTCCAACAATCAACTTTCCTCACACCATGAGAATGCTGACAAGATCAAATATTATCACCCAACTGGTATCTGAGACAACATTGCATGCCACTATCTAGGGATCATATCTCTTCCTCTGGTGGCATGAATTACCTTTGTTAAAATGCTAGGTTATCTAATAAATAAATGCACTCTTAAAACCCAAGCTCCCATCTGGCTATTGGCAGAATTGTATAATTTCTAGAGTCCTGCACAACTTGACTCTTGAGGACCATAATAAAGCAAAATATAAATCAGTACATCCTGCTCTTGTCAAGTACCTTGCGATTAAGAGGGCCTGTCAATACCTACAACATCAGCATTGCAGGACTAGAGAGTACCTTCACTGGGCTCTTGCCTCAGGCAAAAGTTCTGGGCTCCAAGATCAATGGAGATGCAGGGACTCTGGCCTTTGCATGTTGACCAGAATCAGGGACTTTTATTCCCTAAAATTTCAGTCATTAGGAATAATTAATGCCCAAAATAAATTCACCTCAGTTGATGCAGATCCCCCAAGATTATGGAAGGATGAATTCTACAGCAACTAAGGTACCTCCTGGACTAGATTCATCCTGGCCTGCATGGAGGCCTGCATGGAATTCCAAAATTTTTTATACCATCTGCACACATTTACAGTGCCAATTGTACTAAACAATCATAAATTTCTTTGCTGATGACAGTTGGGAAGCTTTGGGCATATATGTACAATTATTATGGTACACCTTATCAAAAAACCTGAGAGTCCACTGGTTCTCAAAAAACCTTCATTATATTTCCATGGTTTTGCTTATATTAAAGGTTACTGAGGGCCTTATAAAAAAGAAATTCAAGACAACATCATTGGCTGCCTCTCTCCTTATCAATTCACAAAAAAGATTGCTCGACTGTTAAACACTTCAGCCAATTCACTCATTCTTGACCTTGTACACAGGAAAAGGAAATCCCAGCCAGTTATGGTTCAGCTTGACTTTGCTGGAGCCTTTGACTGCATCAGAAATGACATACTGCTTGGTGTACTGAAGAAACTCTAAGTGCCCAAGGCATACCTTCAGACCTCCTACAAAATTAGGAGGTTTTTCTCTCATTGGATGACCAATTATCTCCAGGATTTAGGCCCTGTGCTTCCATCCCACAAGGCTTGCCACTGAGGGCCCTCCTCTTCACAGCCAATGTGAACCCCCTGTCTTACACATTGAGGCTGCTCTCCTAGGAATAGCCATTTCTGTGCTTGGAGAGATCATACTCCACATCACCTATATGGATGATGTGGTGGTGTTTATCTCCTCTGTCAGGAAGCTCATAAGACTTGAAGAGCTTATAGACCAGTTGGCTCATGAATTTGGTTTGACAGTCAGGCAGATTCAAAGCAACCCCAGGGCTACCTGGGATTGAATCCCCCTCAATCATGAGGAGAGACTCAAAGCAACCCCAGGGCTTCCTGGGATTGAATCCCCCCTCAATCATGAGGAGAGACAAGGAAAAGAAGTTTCTCTCCCAAATTGAGAAAACAGTTAACTCATTATACAAAATTATGTCATCAGTTTAAATATTTTACAGAAGCCTAAACCCCTGAATAGACTGGCCTTTCATGCCAATAAGGTTTTCCAAATTCAAAAGAAACACAATATTCTGGTTAGGCTATGGAAATCTCATTCTGACATTGAGTGCCTTGTTCCCATAGAAATGGTTGAACCTATTAATAGACTCCCACCCACACTGAGAAGACTTTGGATCCGACAACAGGTGACATGTTCTCTCATGGATCAAGACCTCCAGCTCCCTATTTCAGTCCAAACTTACCTACTGGAACACATGCCAACTAATATTTGAGGAGAAAACATGTACCTCCATCTTGCTATCTCCAGATTTGCCAAATGGACACAATTCTTCAAACTTGAGCCTTTCCCATAGGGTCCTTCTTATTCTATCATAGAAGCTATAATATCGATACCCATTGTGATGTTTGGTCTCATCTCTATGGTATGGTTCTGAGGAAAATGTCTGTATCTGATCTTGCTTGTGCAATGATTCCTCTAACCTTTGAAAATGGGCTTTTTCTCAAAATACAGCTGGCTTCATTTGCCAACTTTGGGATTTGGACTATATGTTGTAAAGTATTGTTTGAAAGTGGGATTGACCATCATCCTGAGGCCTCCTAATAAATTTCATATAAAAGGCTAGGAAGATTGATAAGAGGACTTGCCTAGACCAATTGGTGATTCAGACCTGGGAACAACTAAAAATATGTTTCAAGATGTTCCATTTCATTTATGTATGACCCTAACCTTTATAAGAACTGATTCTTCCCCATATTGCTGTGATGAAAGGGATGGGATGACCTACCTCCTAATCCTTCTATCTTACTGTATCCCTGTAGGCCCATTGCAGACAATGCTTGTTAACAGCAGCTATAACTATTGCCTGTATACACAATTATGTACCTTGCTCTATAAATAAATAAGATATCTTTTGAAATGAAAAATATAATTTAATCAAGAGCAAAAATCTACTTTTATTCAAGTTCTTCCCTTTACAAAAAAATATAAAATTTATGACTTGAGATCTCTCCACCACTTTTCTCTTGTACTTGGTGGAATAGCTTTTCTTTGTAGTCATTTTGTTTGTAGATCAAAATATTCTATTTGTGAAATTAAATAAACTAGTAATTAAAGACTTACAAATTAGGAATGTTATTGGCCACACAAAAATGATGAAAAAATGCTGCACAAAAAATTCAAAAAATGTTTCTGTATTTCATACAAACCCATTAAGCACATTTGTTACAACATATGGCATATTGGATTAAAAAAATCATATATGTTACAACCACATATCTCCATTATAAAATATACAAATTGTAAACACTTTCCTAATTATTCATAGTAACTCTACATTGTTATTCTTTATTAAAACTTTTTTTTGTAGGAAAAAGATTGTTTTAACTTAAACTAAACTTTTATTATTAAAATCATTTCCATTATTTAAAATCTTTTAGGAGGAAAAAAATATTTAAGAAAGAAAACTGATTTTTCTTTTATCTTGAGCATTGCAAGTCTTTTAGGAAAAAAAATACATGTAAATTCCAAGACAGATTTTTCTTTTATTTAAATAATTAAAAGCTACCATGAGAAACTCTAAAACTAATCAAGCATTCTAAATATAAGTACTAAATATAAATAATATAAGTTCCTAAAATTACATAAATGAAATTATAAAATATTCATTATACTGGCTTGTGGGAGGTAAAATTTTTAAAGTTTCTTAAAACATTCATGAAGTCAGTAAGTTTATTGCCTTAAACCCAATACTCAGTTGAGGAGAATTTGGTTTTCTATACAGGTAGAACTATATTTTTTTTAAAAAACACTATCATTATAATTTCTCACCATTTATTTAAAACAATATTGTCAATGATTGTATTTATTTAAAGATCTATTACTTATATTTTAATATCTCCATTTTGTGTTTCAAAAAATGAACAAAATCAATCCATCTGGCTGATTATTTTAACTAGAGCTTATACTTGAGGTAGGACTTATACTCTGAAAATTATAGGACATGCTAGGGCTTCTTTTTAGGTTAGATATTATTTTTCAGGGTAAAGAAGTACATATAATATTAAATTATTTTTTAATAAACATACATTTAATGTTAATGTTATTTGGTGAGATAAAACAGTGTTTACGAACAGATTTTAATTAGAAAATGTAATCCGTGTTTTTCAAATGTGTAATAATTAAAGAATGGATTTCATCACCGCAGGGTTAGATGGTAATCAGGGAGAGTGTATAAATAGGGCTGATTGATTGTAATTATGTAGAGACAGAGTTATTAATTAAGCTACCTGATCGTGACAGTAAATCCATTTGTAAAATAGTTTAACCTCAGAATGTCGGGGTAACGGGGCAATCACTGTTTTCCTCGGGATCCTGTGACTCGGCCGTCCGTCAGTCAAAATCTGATGTCCTGTCACCGTATCATGAAATCCAACTGAACCAGCCCAATGGTATGCTGCTCCTAAAATCTTCTAACTGCTGCTGCGGAACCATGAATCGAAGAAAACTCATAATTTTACTTAAGAGCTTTGCTACAAGTTTGGAAATTCCCATGAACACAGTTAAAAGAACAAGGTAATTAAAATCAACCCGAGATCTCGGAAAACTTCGAGCTAAAGCTAACAATTTTATATATTCTATAAATGTATTTATTTAAATGTTTTTCTAATGCATGCTGAATTTGTGCTTGGGTTGATCTATTATCTTTATAAATTTTTAATTTCAATGAGTTATTATGAAATGTATAATTAATTTCTTTAGACTAATGCGAGTTACATAGGGAAGTTAAATTATGCGTGGTTGCCATCTTAGTTTATAAACTGCAAACACGCATTTTCTCCCCCCCTTCCCATCGTTTCTATTTAAAAGTATCTCATATATATGTTTCAAAGTATATTTTGCGTATAAAATTTTGTTAAATGAATAGTTATTTATTTTAAGTTTTGTTGAGAGTCTGCTGGCTATTCAAATATGAAAGTCGAGATCGAGCTATTTCTGTTCCTTAATTAATGAATTGCTCTTTATTTTATTAATTCTTATGAAAATTAAGCTGTGTTGCTAGTAAATATGCATGGGTGCTGGAATCCTCCTGTTGGCAAAGGTCATCATCGTTCAAATCTGTTTCCCCATATTTTCCTCCACGGTTCCCAGTCATGTGCTAAAATGGCACATGGGAATTATTTCGTGTATGTCCACACAGTTACGAAGCTCCTGGGTGCGGGCCAGGCTTGAGCTGTGAGTGGGCCAGAGACATCCCAAATAAAAGGCAGAATGCCTATCCAATGCCAAGACCTTTTTCCATCCTTGAAAGTTGCATACTCATAAACTGCACCCCTCCTCAGCATATACTCACTAGCACCACCGTATATTTCCCTTTACTTATTAAAAGAATTCTATTCAAATGAATTTCAAATCCGTTCAGTGTAGCTCGATCTTATAATCTATTCGCGAGCGACTCTCGATCTCCATTTAAATCTCCAGTGATAAATGTTTTAGAATATTTCAAACTCTATTAGACTTTACGTGACTCGCATATGCCTACCGTGTCAATATATTATAGACATTTTATCTAAACGAACCCAAGTACGAGGTATCAGCCATTTTGTTTGTTTATTATATAACTATCCAATTTGTATCGCTAAATTATGTTATTACCAAATTATTAAAATCTTATTTATAAATTTATTTCCTTTTTCTCTATTTATTCGGGGTGCAATAGAAATTACATAGTCCATTAAACTTATCTTTGGCACATCTATAAGTTATTGTTAAATTAACCTAGGGCTATTTTAGATTTAGAGTCTTTTGTGTTTCTCCCTGATCACCGGCACCGGCATGAAATTATATTATTAGTAGCATCAAATGTGTTATCACGTAGAGGGCGTTGTGGAGTTTGGACTTTGGATTCGAACTTGAGATTTCTGGGAGGTAACTCTCCTAGTGTTGAGTTCTATGTCCCGGGTTTAAATTCTACAGTGTGTTAGCGAGATAAACATGTTTGGACTGTTACATAGTATTTTTTTTTCCGGGTCCATGGCGCCCAACACTTAGAAACTAATCCTAATGTAAATTTTACAACTTTCTGACAGTGTATTTGAAATCTTCTGAGTACATTATGATTAAAGATAATATAACAATAAAAGATTTATACAACACAATAATCTTAACAAAAATGAAATTGTACTCAACTACATTAATATTAAAATGGAAAGTTAAAAGAAATGGATAAATTAATACATGGAATAATTATCAAAAATATTATTTTCATTGAGAAAAAGGTGTTGAACAGGATGCATTCAGATCAAGTTGTTGATTTCTCTTTATTATTATTTAAAAACAATGTATTCAATAGTAGAGCTAGGTTAATTATAGTATGTATTAATAAAAAAAGACTGCATAGAAAAATAATAATTAAACCAAAAAGTCTTAGCTATTTTCTTCACTTTTCTAATCTATATATAATTATCATATCTTAGAGATTTTATACCTAACAAAGTCAATGACTTATGTGTATCTAAGAAACATAAGAATTGCCTGAGCTTGTACACAAACATTGGTTAAAAAACAGTTTTTTTTAAAAAAAACTATTTAATTTTTTTTATGACAAACATATTTTTATTCTTTTCTTAAACTATCACAAAAAAGCCAAGATTAAATTGTTCATCTAGCAGAATTATTTTGAATAAAGGAAGTCATTATATTTTTATGTTTAAATTTTTTAAAAAATGTCTAAACCAATTATTTGGCAAAAAATGGTAACTTTGAAATTCTAATTTACTTTAAAACCTATTTTGAAACTGGTAACTTATACCATTTTTACTAATAGTATTACTAATATTTGAAAATGTAGTGCTTATTAAAACAAGATTCATAGAGAAATTTATCTATTGTAGATGAAGGAAGGAGTTATTTGTATTATTTTTTTAAAAATGCTTACAAATTATTCCTCATGCTTGTAAAATTACGATAAAAAATAATAAAAAAAAATCTGGTGAATGGAAATTACAAATTTTTATCTCTAAAAGCAAATTCATTCAATAAAAAAGGAATATATTTAGCATATAAGAATTAATAAATGTCATTTTAATTTTTTTAAAAAAAAAGACTAATATAAATAAGAGTTAATCAATCTATTTATGAATTTAATTTCAAAAGGAAAACATGTTGGTCTCTTGTTCTCATAACAAATTATCCAAACTATTAAAGTGAAAGTGATATATAACCATGAAAGCTTACACTGGAAATTAATAGAAATAAACAAGAAGAAAAACAAAAATGGTTTCTGATGGTAATTTTAAATAATACTCCAGCCTAAAAATCACAAAAATAAAGGTGTCAAAATAATCAAACATTAATAAATATTTGCAATGACAATTTACTGCATTAAAAGTTTTAAGCTCAATGTATGGTTTGAAGTAAATATTAAACAATTAAAAAAGCATTACATAAACTGTTGCTTTACTTATCAGTAAGAAAAAATTAAGATTTTTGTATATGATTTTGTAACATAGTTAAATAATTAATTAGCAGTCATATTTCTGTTGAATTTTAATAAAAATATTTATATAATGCACTGGGAAAAATATGATTAATGATATACTTGTTCTAACACTATACTGAGAAAAATATAATTATTGACATTTTTGTTAAGCATTTTTTTAAAAGAGTATCATTGTAAGTACATGTCAATAACACAATATACTGTAATGGAATGGGTAATCCAGGGAATGAATAATATGAAACTGGGGTGATGGCAAATCATCATCACTCCCAAGTTCAATTAAATTTAAAATTTATAAAAAAGTATAATATTTTAGTAAGATATTATTAAAAATGTTAAAGTAATATTTAACATTCAAAATATATAGCAATTTAATATCAAGAGAGCATGAGATTAGAGAACTCTCTATGAGATCATTGAGAGATCAGCCACATACTTCTCAGAGCAACTTAAAACATAATTAATCATACATCAATTACAATTATAAAGTTAGTAAAAGTCAGTATGAGTAATACTCCAAGTAAATAACCATTCATCCTCGTGAATGATCCACAACCAAAATAAATCTATACAATAAATCAACAATCCACCTTGTAGCTGGATTTGAACAATACAAAATATAAATCAACAATCAAGCTTGTGACTGGATTGGAAATGGGTCTTCTGTAAATCAGGATAACCAATGAATGCTTGCCAGCTTGTGCAATAATTTGAACATTAATTTGGATCCACAATCTTAAGTGCTCATCCATCAGAATACATAACCAGAAAAATCTAAACAATAATGCTGGGATATGAAAACATGCTGATCACCACCAATGCTCTGGCCACTTGGTGCCATTAATCCACGGGCCAACTAAACTTCATATCTAAGACTAAAATAAAATAAAATGTAGTGTATTGAGGACTTTAAAGAGTATTTTCTTTTACACCAACCAAGATGATGATTGATTATTTCTGGATGCCCCAAAACACTAATATACATGCCCATTTATATATCAGCCTTTGTACATGAATCTAGCTCAGAACACATACTCTATTACTGTATGTGACCAAGAGATTATGGAAACAGATATTCTAAAAATATTTAGAACCACTGGAATATTTTTTATAATTCAACACAAATTATTAACAATAAAAAATGATATTAAAATCAAGAAAAAGTCTATGCATATCAATTAAGTCTTCTGATTTTGATTAACATACAATAATAACAAATTATCACATTGTGATTTACATATATGTGATTAATATAAAACTCAAGTGTGCACATGCATGCAATTTATAATATACAATGAATATATTTCAAATGTTATTCAATAATGACAAAAATGATTAAATTTTATATATATATGTTCCATCATATAAAATAATAAATACATGATTAAACTTTTCAGTTATAAAAAATACTATAAATGTTTAAAATTTTACATATATGTGTGTGCATGTATTTTCTGAATATTGTTTAAATTGTCCTACAATAATACATGATTAAACTTTTTATGTTACTATACAGTGGTTTACATATAACACACATATATATGTAAAACTGCATCTTTTACTATTTATCATCATCATCATCAACAATTATTAATCAACTGCAAGATGAAGGTCTCTCCAAGTTCAATCCATCTACTCTGATCTTTAGCTTCTCTTCTCCACATCACCCCTGCACACTTTCATATTTCATCCATTCATCTCACATGTGGCCTCTTTCTGGATCTTTTACAATCTCTTGGAATCCAGTTTAAGATTTTAATTGTCAATCTATTATCATCTCTTCTAGAAATATGTCCATTTCAACTCCAGTCTTTTTTTAATGAGGTCAGTAACACCTGTTTGTTCTTTTGCCCATATATTGTGTTTTTAATCTCTTGTTGTTTTTCCAAACATGTACTTTCTCCATACTTCTTTGAGTGGTCTGAAGTCTCTATGTTGCTTTTCTACTAAGTGTCCAAGTCTCAGATCCATGAGTAAGAATTAGTAAAACACATGTATTAAAAACCTTCCTTTTCAAACACATAGGCATATTTCATTTTAATAACAAGTTATTTCTACCAAAGGCACTCCAAACAAGTTTAATTCTATGATTAATTTCATACATTATATTTCCATCTGTATTAATAATCTGACCAAGGTATTTGTAGCTCTTAACTTTTTTTAACTCATCATAATCAATCTTTATTTCATATTTTGAGAAAATCCATTGAACATTACTTTAGTCTTTTTAATATTTAACTTTAGTCCTACTTTCACCTGATAACTCCTGCAACATTTCCTACAGCTCTAAGACATTATTTGCTAAAACAACTACATCATCTGCAAAATCTAAATGACTTAAATAATCTCCATTTACTTTCGCTCCTTTAGCTTTCCATTTTAATCCACAAAATATTTCTTGCAGCACTGCTGTAAAAAGTTTGGAGATCTAGATTGCCATGTCTTGCACCCTTCTCAATGTTGATTTTCCTAGTATCATTATATAATCTAATTGTTGCTATTGCATTTTTATTACTATTACATGAATATATTTAAATTTGTCAAAATAATAGAATTATTAATTTGTATGCCATGTAATTAACATATATGTTTGTGAACTTTAAAATGTATGTGCACATCATTATTTTTACCATATATTTAATTTGACACAATAATAAGTTAATAAATATTATTTTCACAATTATTCTTTGTTGAAAATATATAAATCATGTTGTTTAATTCCTTCATAACAGTTTAGTATTTTTTATTCTTAAAATATAAATTTCTTGACTGAATCATTGTTGATTCATAACTCTAAAAAGATTTATTTTTCCATCAGGTTACTCTTAACTCATTATAGTTTTTTTTTCTTTTAAAAAAAGCATAGTCAATTTTATGACAGGTAACTTTTTGATTGTTCATTAATTAATTATCAACACTTTTAAATTAATCTAAAATATTTGATTTTTGATTTTTAATTCTAATAAAATTAAGAATGCATTTCAGTGGTTGCTTCTCTAAAAGAACATAAAATTTCTTTTAACTGTTAATTCTGACTATTGCATTTTTTTAATCCAAGCAGAGTTAGTTATTAGCATTACTTTTTTTTAAAAAAAATATTATTTACCAATTTAAGATAATACTGTTCTATATTATATGTCTTTAAATTTTAAAATGTCATTTCAGACCAAAGAATATTAAAATAAAACAATTCACTGTACATACATGTGACACATTTATCTGTGGTTCTCTGCATGTCTAGATAAACACCAGCATATGTATATCAACTTCTTCAAGCTTTCTCCTGGTAAGCTTGGTTTTTGGTACATTAGAAAAATATGATTCAGGCTTGTCATCATCAGGAAAATCTATAATTCAGGTAATTGTCATCATCATAATGACATTTCAGATAAATGTTGGCATTAAATCAGTTTCTTTCTGTCTTGGACTTGCATAATCCAGACCAACAAACTGTTTTGTCTGCATTTAAGCAGGCAATATTCATTAGAAGTTGATCCAGATTTCATGTAAATCAACTCCAGCATAGTGAACAGTAGACAATTGCCTCTGCCCTGACTTTAGTTAATCTGATCCAAGGTGGTTATTTGAATAATTCTGGAAACCAATTCTGCAGCTCATCCAACCACTTCTCAAAAACTAAAAATCAAACTCTTTTGGCCAGTTCTTACAAAATCTACAAAGTCAACTTGACTGAATTTTTTATCCAACCTTTTCATAGACTTGAATTGAGGTGACAACAATACTAATTTAAAAACTGTTTTTTTTTATTTTTCCAAAAAGATCACTAATTTTTTCATATCCCATTTAATTAAAAGCTACTTTTGAAGGCAACTTTGTAATTTTACCAAAGATGTGATCTATATAAACAATGAGCATTGCCAATTGCTCAACAAGCTTCTTAGACAGAGAAAGCATTTAAAATATCAGTCAAAAAGCTCTCCCCTCACAGAGGTTAGGGGAGGTTTCCAGACAGTGATATTTTAAATGCTTTTTCTGGCTAAGCATTTATCGCAAAGCTTGTTGAGCAATTGGCTATGCTCATTGTTTATATTTCACAAGCTTAAGATAATTTGGTCATGTGATCTATGACTTCTTTTGATGTGATCAATATGTTTTTACTTCAATCCTTTGGACTTTTTAATCTACAAAGATTTTGAACTAGATAGTAGAAACACATAAAGTACTAATTAAAAAATAAATATTTTATACAAGTTTTAATTAAAAGATATTAAAAATAACCCCTGTTTGTTTTTAAACTTCAAAATCAGAATAATATAATTTATTTAAACCTTTTTTAAAAAAAAAATATTCATTTTATAATAAAATTCTCTTTTAAATTCAAAATTATTTAACCCTGTATAGGATTAGTATTCTCAGTGAAAGTAGAAAATATCAACTAAAATTTTTTGTCTGTATTTATTTTTAATTTTTATTTCCACTTTATATATATATATATATATATATATATATATATAAAGTATATATATATATATATATATATATATATGTGTGTGTGTGTGTGTGTGTGTGCACAGACACTATATTATTGTGTGCTATATAATAAAGCTGTTATAATACATATAATTTTATATTACTTTAATATTAAATAAAGTAATTAATTAGTAATTCATGTGTGTACAATTTATACATTTTTTCAGTCTTTTTACTTATTTGTGCAAGAAAAATAAAATAATTTCAGTTAGATTATGGTTAACTATAAAAAACTTGAAAGTCTGAGTTCAAATTTCTTTTAATTAATTTTGTTCAGTATAGACAAAATAGTTGTAATTAAATATTATATATATGACAAATCACATAAGTATATTTCGTATAACTTAAAATTATTTTATATATATATGTGTGTGTAATTATATAACTGAATATTTTCAAATACAGTAATTAAATAATTAAATTTTAATAGTGTAAAAATATTGCAAATTGAAAAAAATAACAATAAAAGAAAAATAAAGGAAGCTATGCTAATATACAAATATAAACATGACTTAATTAACAGGCAAGCAGCAGTATTAAAATCACAGAATTGTGGGAAAGTTAGCATTTCAAAGCTTTAGTTGACACAGATTACTGAGATAATTGAAAGTGCTCCTAAGTAGATGAAAATTGTAATTGTTTAATTACTGTATTTATAAATATTCAGTTATATAATTATGTATATTGTTTTGAAGATACAGACATCGAATAATAATATGATTAATATATATATATATATATTTATTCTAACCTCCCCCCGCGCATTCTCACCCCAAAAATATATTGTTTATTCCGAATATTACGGGTTCTAGCTCAGTTAACAAATAATTAAATGAAATATTCAGCATTAATTAAAATGATTACTAGCTCTAATTTTTAAAATACAAATACGGTTCAATTTTAAAATGAATTAACAAATATTTACTATTTTCATGAGACATTGAGTGACAATACCGGGAACGAGATAGACTACATTGAGCCATTATCCACACGATACTACCTCAGTGGCATAGGAACACTATTCCCCCTTTTTACTATACCAAATAACTAACTCATAGTATTCTTACGACTTTCTAAGCTCTATTCACTATGATTAAAATAATAATCCTATCTTAATCTTCTTTATAACAAGAATCTAGCTTAATTAAATAAAATGAAGTAAAATAAAATAAAATCTCAGGTTCATAAATTGTATTCTAACTGATTTAAAATTTCGGTAGTAAAATATGAAAAGGTAATTTTATGTCATAATCTACTACGCAGCAACTAATAATAATAAAAATAATAATAACAATAATAACATAATATAATCTTATTTCTTTCTAAATAAAATAAATAAATATGTACATGGTAGTATTTTAATAATCTGACAACAGAATACGTGTGGCAACATTAGCATATAATTTAATGTAATATTGTGGCAACCGACTTATGACCAATAAATAATATAAAATTATGATCTTTTAATTTTAACATACCAATAAATTCTCAAAATTATTATAACACTTTTATGTTTACCTTTTGTGCAAAATCTATATGTCTGTTTCAATTATAAATGTATCGTGATTTCATGCATCCATGTGGAGAAATAACAACGCGGACACAAAACTTTAAAACAAATTTAAAACAAAGTTTATTAACAACATAAATAAATTAACAATATTTTTACACTATATACATTGGATATCCCTAACTTTCATATCTCAACTTAATTTATTAGTTTATAAAATGAAATCAAAATAATATTTACTTTTCCTAGTTAAATCTTATTTTTTTTTAAAACACTTAAGAAAATACAGTATTATTACTTGATTTATTATTATGGTTAGCTTATTACAAAATGCATTTCTTATATGATTATCACAAACACTTTGCATCCCTAATATTATTAAAATTATATTTTTTTTTTTACAAAATTTACATTCATAGTGAAATTCTACAAAATAACAAAATTTTAGTTTTATATTGGTTGTATGGAATCTTACAAAGTCAAAACATTGTTCTACATTCGGTATTAGGTTTTTATTGTTCATTATCCGATGTTTATTAATCCTAATATTCTCATTCAAGCCTTACTTCGGATGATATAATTATAACTATTAATATACCATGCACAAGTATATGTTTATTATACATTATTGAACTATTTCTTAATAAATATGCAATACTTATTTTCTAAATATTATTAAAAAAAAATTCATTCAAATTTTATTATCACTTTTAAAATACTTGGTTTAGATTTCTTTTCAAAATCTTATATTCATTTCTGAATTAATTTTTACAATGTATTATATGATTCTTTCTCTCTTTATGATATTTTGGACTTTCAATTTTAAAGTTACATAATTCTATACATTCCAGCAAATAAACTATTCTTACATAAACAATAACATACCTTCAGTTCTATTTTATTCATTATTTCTTTGAAAATATCTTTCTGACCGATGCAGATTCATGAAATAAGGATAGCGAAGATAGATGCATAGGATCAAAATACACCTAGAATATTACTCATCATATACCTTGACAATCATGGCACAGTGAATTAAAAGACACTATAGAGGAGTGACCTGTATCTGTCTACCAACCTCTATCATAGGAACGATGTTAAAGCTATTTCTTCAGCTTTATTATAACATCAAAAGTTTAAAGATATGCAAAAACACTGTCCAAACTATATGTGTTCAGTCATAGGGCCTAGTTAACTATACTGAAATCACACAAAACTAAATATGATCCAAATCCTTTATTTTTCCTATTTCTTAAAAAAAAAACATCATCTTGGTTTCCTTTCCACTAGTACTTCCAAGTCACTATCCGATCTTATTTCTCAAGATTTTTTCTATACTGTACATCGACAAATACATATCTGCATTACTAACAATAATAAAATTCATTGATATTTTAAAACTATTCCACTGTTCTATAAGAAAATCTTTTTACTACTTTCCTCCGTATATTTAATCATATACAACTATTTAAATATCTGAATACTTTATCACATGAAAGTTCAAAAGAATCACACAATTGTTCTGTTAAATTATATTATTAATATACTTTAAATAAATTATCGTATGCATATTCTGTATTACTCCTATCTCATTATATGTTAAAAATGTGGTATAAAATGTGTACATATAATTTAAACTTTCACACTTCATTCTTAGTCAATAGATGATCTAAAAAAATACATTATGCATTATAAACAACTATTAAAATTACCAAAACGACCTTTATCTTCTCGATCGCGTTCCGTAGGCTTCACCATCCATTTGATCCTTGTAGATATAAGATTCACATCCATACACTTTATTTTAAACACTATTTCTATAATTTTATCAAGCTATTATATTTAAATTTTAATATTACTAAATTTATGTTTTATGTTTTCCCTAATCTCACATAACATTTTATATTTTAAAATAAATTAGTAAAAAATATTCCAAACTATATTTACTGTACTTCTTCATCGAATTTTCTTGAAAACCGTTCATATTAAAGCTAAAAAAAATGTTTATTATTTCTTCTTCAGTCACTTCTTGTTCAATTTTAAGGTAAAACAATTATTGCTCTGTTTAATAATATTCATATATGACAATCCTTGGTTTTTTTATAATATTTAATACAATTATTAATTATGATATTAGTTAATCCCGTAAAGAAAATGTCTACATATTCTCTTCTAATATTTTCTTGCTAATATTTTCTCCCGCGCGACTTCTATGATGCATCTTCTAGGTACTTTGATTTAAATATTCAGTAAATTTTTCTGTCTCCATGGATCCATTTTCATTAAGTAATTTAAATTTATATTTTCCTAATGAAGCTTTTCTCCAATGAACACTTTATAATATTTTTTAATTCTTCTTAGAGAAAGTTTTTCTTCTTTTCTTTTTTTTCAAAAAATAATGACTCTTTCATATCATTATTCGGTAATTTTTCCTTTTTTTTAAAATTATGGTAATATATACTTTGTAATGTTTCCTTTAAAAAGACAAATATTCTTTCTCCATTATAACTTTTACATAATTTTTTCTTTATGATATACGTATCTTAATTTTTCCATGGAGAAGAATAAAATAACTTCAGAGTAGCCTTATAAATTTGTGCGTCATAATTTTTCCTGATGGCAAATAACTTCTCTTTTAAGTTTTCCGTATAGCGTCCAAATTATCTTCCTCTGAGTTATAATAATAAGTTTCTGGTTGAGCATAAATAAAGCTGTATCAAGGCACTTTACAAATATTTTTCCTTTATCATAACTTCTATATACTGTTTTCTGTAGTATTTCCATTTTACTGTAAGGTTTTGGCTAAACTTGAATAAAATATCCTGGTAAGAAAACTTTTAAAATTTAGCCCTCCATGTAAAGGCAGTTCAAAATATTATATTTTAAAAAACTTTTAAAATAAATATAAAATTTTAAAATTATATCACTTTTCTAGCTTACGATCTTATCCAGCTAAAAAATATGTTACTCCCTCCTTCACTTACACATTACTTTCTCCCGCTCCGTCTAATTCTTATATTTTGTCTGCTAAATTACCTCCGTTGATTGGTTAATGACTTTTTTAGCGCGAACAAATTTACACATTTTAGTTTTATAATAGATTAAACCTTTTTAAAATAAAGAATTTATGACGTCATGTCTTAAATATTATTTAGAATGTATTTTTTAACTCAATTATAATTTTATCAAAATCATTTAAATTTCAAAACAATTATTAAAATAACATTTAATATTTCAACTTTTACTTTAACGATCGATAGCAATTATATTTAGTTTTATAATTCACAAACTTTTTTATTATATTCTAACAAGCGTGTGTGTGAAGGTATATAATATACAGTCACATGATTAGTAACTTTATCAGATGATTTTTTAATTTACGTCTCGGTCTAAATTACCAAAACTGATATATTTTATAAAAATTGGGAAAATAATTTTAAAATGTAGAACTAAATATAATTCTCACCATCCCAAAGTTTATTTTAAAATATATTAGATTAAATTTGAATATTAATTATAATTATAATATTACATATCGTTTTTATTTAATTTATTAGTTTTAAAACATTACAATTGAATTGTTTAATATACTTTTAACTATTTATAGCTGTATTATTTTATATGGCCAGCTTTTACAACCATAAGCAAGGATATAATTAAGCTTTATTTAACTGTTTCTTTAAAATAATTCATTACACTTTTATATACCAGGTATTTTCATCCTTAAATTGTACTATAAAATCTAATCAGTCATACAATTATCAATATATTACACAAACGTATTTTAAAATTTTAAATTTTTTTTTTAGTAATTGACCATTCTAACTTATTATGACCTATAGATAAGGGCACAATATATATATATATATATATATATATATATATATATATATTGCAGGTTCATCCATGTTAAAAAATTTTAATATTAATATAATGACGTTTCGACTTGGTCACACAAGCCATCCATAGAGTTATAAAAGGTAGAAAGACGGTTGTAGAGGCGCTACAATCACTGATTTGAATAAAATTTTAAAATTCCACCAATAGCAAAAAATGTTAAATTTAGGAATGTTTTTTTTTAAAAATCTTTCCAAATAGAAGGAAGTTTGCATGTATTATCTCGCTTTTTGATACAATCTGGCCTTTTAAGTATCTCAATGGCTTGTCTAATTATGCATTGGTAGAGATTATTACATCTGGATATGATCCTGGTACTAGAAAAATCAATTTTATGACCTGAATTTATAGTATGGAGTGTGAGTGCTGATGATGATGAGTGTTGTTTAACTGCATTAGCATGCTCATCTCTCCTAACACTGATGCGACGATTACTCATACCTATGTAAGAAGCTTTACAATTTTTACATGAGATTTGATAGACACCATGAGATTCAAGAGGGATTGAATCCTTAGGCTTGGTTATTATATTGCTGATCATTTGATGAACAGAAAATGCTGTATCTATATTATATCATTTTAATACACGTCCAATACTGTCTGTAGTTCCTTTTACATATGGAACCCAAATCCTAATAGCTGATTTATCATCTTTTTGTTTCCTATTTTGTCTATTTTGGGCTTGAAATAAGGTGTTTTTTATAAATTTGTAATTATAACTATTTGCTAATAAAACACTATTAATATGATTTATTTCTTCTTTCAGATGTGTCTCATCTGAAAGGTTAATTGCTCTATTTAAAAGAGTTTTGGCTACAGAAACTATCTGAGTTGGGTGATGATGAGAATGGAAATGCAAATATCTGTCTGTGTGTGTATCCTTTCTGTAAATAGAAAAAGATAAACTATTTGGTGTTCTGGTGACTAGAACATCAAGAAAAGGGAGTTTTCCATCAGACTCTGTCTCCATTGTAAATTTAATATGAGGATGCATATTATTTAAATGTAAGAAAAAATCATCTAATTTATTTTTTCCATGTTGCCATATGACAAAAGTGTCATCTATGTATCTGAGCCAAACAAGAGGTTTTAAAGATGATGATTCTAAAGCACGAGTTTCTATATATTCCATGAATAAATCAGCTATTACTCCTAAGATAGGTGATCCCATAGGAGTACCAAAAACTTATCTGTAATGCTGTCCATTGTATACAAAATATGTATTTAAGAGACAATGTTTAATTAAAGCAATAATATGGTCTGGTAAATTGCAACGTTGTGAGATTATATTTAAAGCTTCATCAATTGGAATGTTTGTAAACAAAGACACGACATCAAAACTGACCAGAATGTCATTAGCATTAATTTTTAAACTTTTTAAAACAGAAATAAAATGAAGAGAGTTTTTAATATATGATTTAATAGATGGGATTGTAGGTTTAATGAAGTCCGATAAGTATCTGGATAAAATATGAGTTGGAGAACCTATTGCACTTACTATTGGATGAAGGGGGGTATCTGGTTTGTGAATTTTTGGAAGTCCATAAAATTTTGGACAGACACAAGATTTTTCACGAGGGATTATTTTATTTTTTATTTCTGTTTCAATAGGTGATTTATTAATAATAGCTTTTGTTTTTTTTTCCTAATATGTAGTATGATCTCTTTTTGATAATTTATAAGTTTTATCATTAAGCAGATCTAAAATTTTATTATACTAAATGTCACAATCCATTACAACTGTGGCATTACCTTTATCAGCTGGAAGTACAACAATTGATTTGTCCGATTTTATATTATTTAATGCTTGTCTTTCTTTCTTTGAAATATTATTTTTAGGAAGCTTAGCCTTTTTAAAAATATTACAAATCTCAGCTCTAGCCAAATCAGCTGATGTAGAATCAATTTTATCGAGAGCTGATTCAACATCACAAACAATTTTCTCAAAAGGTATCCGGGAAGGTGTTAAAGCAAAATTGATACCTTTTTCTAAAAATTAATGCTAATGACATTCTCGTCAGTTTTTATGTTGTATCTTTGTTTACAAACATTCCAATTGATGAAGCTTTAAATATAATCACACAACGTTGCAATTTACCAGACCATATTATTGCTTTAATTAAACATTGTCTCTTAAATACATATTTTTTATACAATGGACAGCATTACAGACAAGTTTTTGGTACTCCTATGGGCTCACCTATCTCAGGAGTAATAGCTGATTTATTCATGGAATATATAGAAACTCGTGCTTTAGAATCATCATCTTTAAAACCTCTTATTTGGCTCAGATACATAGATGACACTTTTGTCATATGGCAACGTGGAAAAAATAAATTAGATGATTTTTTCTTACATTTAAATAATATGCATCCTCATATTAAATTTACAATGGAGACAGAGTCTGATGGAAAACTCCCTTTTCTTGATGTTCTAGTCACCAGAACACCAAATAGTTTATCTTTTTCTATTTACAGAAAGGATACAACTAGAGACAGATATTTGCATTTCCATTCTCATCATTAGCCAACTCAGATAGTTTCTGTAGCCAAAACTCTTTTAAATAGAGCAATTAACCTTTCAGATGAGACACATCTGAAAGAAGAAATAAATCATATTAATAGTGTTTTATTAGCAAATAGTTATAATTACAAATTTATAAAAAAAACCTTATTTCAAGCCCAAAATAGACAAAATAGGTAACAAAAAGATGATAAATCAGCTATTAGGATTTGTGTTCCATATGTAAAAGGAGCTACAGAAAGTATTGGACATATATTAAAACGCTATAATATAGATACAGCATTTTCTGCTCATCAAAAGATCAGCAATATAATAACCAAGCCTAAGGATTCAATCCCTTTTGAATCTCATGGTGTCTATCAAATCTCATGTAAAAATTGTAAAGCTTTTTACTTAGGTATGAGTAATCATCGCATCAGTGTTAGGAGAGATGAGCTTGCTAATGCAGTTAAACACCACTCATCATCATCAGCACTCTCACTCCATACTATAGATTCAGGTCATAAAATTGATTTTTCTAGTACCAGGATCATATCCAGATGTGATAATCTCTACCAGTACAAAATTAGAGAATCCATTGAGATACTTAAAATGCCAGATTGTATCAATAAGCGAGATAATACATGCAAACTTCCTCCTATTTGGAAAGATTTTTTTAAAAAACATTCCTAAATTTAACATTTTTTGCTATTGGTGGAATTTTAACATTTTATTCAAATCAGTGATTGTAGCGCCTCTACAACCATCTTTCTACCTTTTATAACTCTGTGGATGGCTTGTGTGACCAAGTCGAAACATCAGTATATTAATATTAAATGTTTTTATTACGGATGAACCCGCAAAATATGTATTTTATATATTTAACCTATGCAAATCTTCGTTTTAACATATATATATATATATATATATATATATAAATATATATATATATATATATATATATATATATTGTGATATTTCAGCTAAGTCATACTAGCCATCAGCTTAGTAATGGATATCATAAAAACAATGTAAAGGTCCTTTTACAATTGTTTTTATAATTTTCATTATTAAGTTGATGGCCAATGCGACCCAGGCAAATAATTTTTATACAATAAATTATACATAAATGAAACCGGGTTTGTCATTTATATATATATTGAGACGTATAGATCTTATTGTCCTATTATATTTTAATTAAAATAATATTATATAAATAACTTAAACTTATTGCATTCAAGATATACAAATAAATAATATGACAGTGAAAAGAACATAAAATCATATCACTATGTATTTTTAAAGTACATGCATTTAATTTATTTTAAGAAAATGAAATGGCTTTTATTTTCAACATTTATCTATAATGTAAAAAGTTTTCATATAAAATATATCCAATAAATTTAAATATATAAAAAAAGTAAGAGGTGCACATTTAAAAAAATGAGGTTAGTCTCTAACTTATGAAAAAATAAAAATTTAAAAAATTATTAAACCAATATTAATTAATTTTTTTAAATAATTTCTTGAGGAAAAAGAATCAGCAAAGTTTCTAGTTTAAACCTTTATTCGAAATAAGACTAATTAAGTTTAATCGATTAAAGTTAATAAGCAAATATATATTCTAATTAATAATAATGTAAAAAAAAATTGTAATGTAAAATTAATATCAAATATATATTGATTATTTGAAGTACAATTCTTTTTTGATATATATTGAAAAAAAAAAATTAATTTAAAGACAACAACTTTACTTATTAAAAAGAATCTACCTTCAAGATAAGCATCTTAGTCTTGCGTTGTTAGCCGAGAGGTATCGCAGCAGCCATGCAAGCAAGTAGTTGGTTGCAGAAGGTTGTGGGTTCGCCTCCCGGCCGATGCTATGACACATGGGGAAAAAAAAAAGATAAGCATCTTAACTTGTTTACAAATAAATAAAAGTTATTTATAAATAAACAAAAGATTTAAAAAAAGCTAGAATATGAAATGACAGTGTCATCAATTAATTGAGTTATTTAGATTTTTTATAAACTTATTATTTTAATCATTAATTAAATCCATAATAATCAGCATAAAGAATTAACATTGAAATAAAACCAAGTAGAAGTAAAGAAGAGAGATATCACCAAAAACTATACAAAAATTAAAACTAAATATACAGGAAGAAAGTGTGAATTTAATGTTTAAGGTATCTTCAATACATAAAAATAGTAATTTTTCCATAGATTGACTAGATTTTCCATTTGAATAAGTATGAACATTTTCACGTAAACTGAATGTTCTATAAACCTGATAGACTAATGTAAAACTGAATTTATTCTTATACAAATGAGCTTCATTTTCGAAACTTCTGTTTCATTAAAAATTGGGCTGCACCTGTATAAGAATAGTGAAACCTTAGAGATTTTGTACCACAATATGGAAGAAAAAGAAGAAAAATTAACAGGAGTAACATCATGAATTCAGTAATATTTTTATAGATTAACGTTTATAACAGATATTTTTAAAAAATCCATGGTAAAATAAGGCTGTCTTGCAAATTGAAAAAAGTGGGAATATTTGTTTATATATACACATATGCACATTTTTTGTTAAAATCAAGATGCAACAATTTAATTACATAATTTTAATTTTTTTAAATTTCAAAATAGTTATATTGATCAAAATTAATATTTTTGAGTTTAGTTCTCTTTTATCATTTCTCTCATTTGAAGAAAATTTTCTCTCTCTTGAACAGATTTTGGAATTCTTTTATTTAACTTATAACTTCTGGTCTTGCATTGGTGGTCGAAAGGTCAGCACGACTGCCTTGCACTTTCAGGCAGTTGCCCAGGTTGTGGGTTCGTGTCCTGGCCAATGCTATGACACTTAAAAAAAGCTTATAACTTATGTTTGCTTGTCTTGGTTAAATCTTATAACTGATTTTTAATATTCTTCTATCTAAGAGATTTTCTTCAAATTTTGTATGTTCCAGGTATCAATTTTAAAGTTTTCCAGTTTAATAGTGTTGGCCAAATTTTAAAACATGTGATATTGGTTCAGTAAGAGTACAATGATGATTCTTAGAAGGCAGTACATTTTTGAAAAATAATTTCCATTGAATATTCACTAAAAATGTTTAAGGATAATTAAAATAAAATAAAAATTGACTAAGAAAGGATGAAATCTTTTTTTTTTTTAATTAATACTTGCAAGTTTTAAAATTTGTTTTCATAAACAAAAAATAAAACAATTTTGTAAATAATTTTTAACATGTACAAAAATTTCATTTCAAAAAATGAAAATATAGTGAGATATTTTACATTCTGCTTTAAAATTTCAGTATGAATAATTATAAAAAATCTATTGCTAAATATATGAATACTAAAAGTAAGCAAAATAATATATATATAATGATTTTATTCAATTAAATGAATAATTTACTAAAAACCAAAAAAAAAAAAAATAATAACTTTTTAAACACAATTTGCATGTATTTATTTAATTTGAAATAAAAGTGGAGACTGTCCATATTCAGGTCAAATATACAATGCAAATTATGAGTGAAGAAACAAAATTTTTTTTGGTTATTATTTTATTATTCATTGAATTAAAAAATATTTTTTGTAAAATATTTTTTATCTATGTTATTTTCTCTTTCACCAATGACTCTCCTCTAGTATTGTTTATTAACATATATCTTACTGTATAAAGAATTACTATCATTCAACAAAACAATTTTTGATAAAATAAAATCATTATACATAAACAGTATATCATTAAACTTAAAAAATTATTAAAGCAATAAAGTTTTATACCTAATTAACTATTCTAGAAATATTATTGCCTCAGTAGCTGGGTAATTATACTTTTTGTATTGTATATACTTGTGTGTCATTTTATATTATTTTAAATAACATTATATATATAGGTATATTAATGAAATCAAATCATACATCACACTATACATATACATACATATATATATATATTATAACGTTTTCCGTATTTCTAGGCCTCTACACGCTAATATAAACTGTGTGCGAATTGATCAAGTTATGTCGAAAAGAAGAAAGTCAAGCAGCGAGACTCTCTGCTTTCACCTTTGAGTCTACATGATGATACTTGGGTGGAAGTTTTATTTTTCTCTTAATCCTATTAAGATACCCTTTTCTCTACATTGACTTTTTCAAGTTTCATTTTGAATACTATGTAAATTTTTATAAAGTTTAACTGTATATTACTATGTTTAATTAATATATTTTAAAACAAAAAAAAAAAAAGAAGAAAGTTGTATTTCTATTCCCAAAAACATAACTATGTTTCCTGATCAATTCGGCCTAGTACTTGTTATGAATTGTACTATTGACGAAATCAGCTTTTAATTTATTTAATCTGGGTGCCAGAATTCTTAAGAATTTGCTGAAATTGTCATATAATGTCTCGCAAATAAAAAAGAAAAATATTTTTAAACTAATCGGTATTGCATCATACCGTAACAAGAATTATTTTTTTAACATTATCATTCCTGGGCTTATTCAAACATATTGGCAAAGGTAAATTATGTGTTTAAATCTTATTAAACTAATAATAAATTTAATAATAAAAATAATAACTATTATTAATAATGTACAAATGAAAATTGATATTAGAAATATTTTTATTATAACAGATTAAAAATATGTTTAACTTAAAATGAGAATTCCTAATCAAGTTAATTAGAGAGAACACATATTAATTCAAACATGATGCAATTAATAAAGTAAAATAATTAATTAAAAAGTTCTGGTATAAACAAAAGTCTCTTGTACAGAAAAAATGAAAGTCTCTATCAGGATTATTTTAAGACTTGCTTGCAAATGCTTAATTTTGTCACAATCAGGAATAAGTAGTCTTACCGGTAAGTTTTAGTGAATTCACGATGGTTGTAGATAACTATGCATAGTTTTTCGGGGTTAAAATGAAATCACAACCATTGATTATAAATTGATCTTGGTGCTGGTTCCATAGACTAGTCATGTAAGCTTCTCTGGTGTCCATCAATAACAATGTCAGTTAAAGCTCTGGTCTACTCTCGCATGAAGAACTTTTTCATTGTAGAGTGGTCTGGATTTTTTAACCCAAAACCAACCAAAAGAATATCAGGCAAACCAAGATGTTCCTCCAACCAAACCCCTCCTTTTTATAGTAGAGGTCCAGTTTTCAGACTTCAGCGCATGCTATTATCATGGCATTTTGTGTTTATAATCTTATACAGTCTTTATCATTTTTCAATTACTAAGTTCTCATTTTTTTATCAAGTTTTTCAGCCATGTTTAATTAGCTAAAATATTTTTCTTTTAGCTTATCTTTTTTTTTTACTTTTGGAATTCTTTTGTTCTCTCCAATTCTACTTTTATTTCTAATTACATAAAAAAAAATATGAAAGAATAATTTAACTTTCATTGTATGTTATTTTTTTTAAAAAAAAAAAAATTATAGTCAAAAAAAAAATCTAGATTTACTTTTATTTTTTTAGCTTTCACCAAATGCCAATATATTTGCACTGTATATAAATAAATGGTACAATATATATATATATATATAAATAACAAATTTAACAATAATAAACTATTATAAACAATCCTTAAATCCACAGAAGTATCAATAATTCTAAAGATGTCATACCTGTCAAGCAGAAGAATAATGTCATATATCAATTTTTTTGACTGTATGCTATCATATATAGGTTAATTTAGATTGAGGGAGCATGTACATTTAAAAAAAAATTATACTAATTAAAAAAAATGTAAATTTAAAAAAAGCTAAGCTTCCTAAAAATAATATTTCAAAGAAAGAAAGACAAGCATTAAATAATATAAAATCGGACAAATCAATTGTTGTACTTCCAGCTGATAAAGGTAATGCCACAGTTGTAATGGATCATGACATTTACCATAATAAAATTTTAGATCTGCTTAATGATAAAACTTATAAACTATCAAAAAGAGATCATACTACATATTTGGAAAAAAACAACAAAAGCTATTATTAATAAATCACCTATTGAAACAAAGATAAAAAAATAAAATAATCCCTCGTGAAAAATCTTGTGTCTGTCCAAAATTTTATGGACTTCCAAAAATTCACAAACCAGATACCCCCCTTTGTCCAATAGTAAGTGCAATAGGTTCTCCAACTCATATTTTAGCTAGATACTTATTGGATTTCATTAAACCTACAATCCCATCTATCAAATCATATATTAAAAACTCTCTTCATTTTATTTCTGTTTTAAAAAGTTTAAAAATTAATGCTAATGACATTCTGGTCAGTTTTGATGTCATGTCTTTGTTTACAAACTTTCCAATTGATGAAACTTTAAATATAATCTCACAACGTTGTAATTTACCAGACCATATTATTGCTTTGATTAAACATTGTCTCTTAAATACATATTGTGTATACAATGGACAACATTACAGACAAGTTTTTGGTACTCCTATGCACTCACCTGTCTCAGGAGTAATAGCTGATTTATTCATTGAATATATAGAAACTTGTGCTTTAGAATCATCATCTTTAAAACCTCTCATTTGGCTCAGATACATAGATGACACTTTTGTCATATGGCAACATGGAAAAAATAAATTAGATGATTTTTTCTTACATTTAAATAATATGCATCCTCATATTAAATTTACAATGGAGACAGAGTCTGATGGAAAACTCCCTTTTCTTGATGGTCTAGTCACCAGAACACCAAATAGTTTATCTTTTTTTATTTACAGAAAGGATACACACAGAGACATGTATTTACATTTACATTCTCATCATCACCCAACTCAGATAGTTTCTGTAGCCAAAACTCTTTTAAATAGAGCAATTAACCTTTCAGATGAGACACATCTGAAAGAAAAAATAAATCATATTAATAGTGTTTTATTAGCAAATAGTTATAATTACAAATTTATAAAAAAAAAGCCTTATTTCAAGCCCAAAATAGACAAAATAGGAAACAAAAAGATGATAAATCAGCTATTAGGATTTGTGTTCCATATGTAAAAGGAACTACAGACAGTATCAGACATATATTAAAATGCTATAACATAGATACAGCATTTTCTGCTCATCAAAAGATCAGCAATATAATAACCAAGCCTAAGGATTCAATCCCTCTTGAATCTCATGGTGTCTATCAAATCTCATGTAAAAATTGTAAAGTGTCTTACATAGGTATAAGTAATCATCACATCAGTGTTAGGAGAGATGAGCATGCTAATGCAGTTAAACAACACTCATCATCATCAGCACTCTCACTCCATACTATAAGTTCAGGTCATAAAATTGATGTTTCTAGTACCAGGATCATATCCAGATGTGATAATCTCTACCAGTACAAAATTAGAGAAGCCATTGAGATACTTAAAAGGCCAGATTGTATCAATAAGCAAGATGATACTTGCAAACTTCCTCCTATTTGGAAAGATTTTTTTTAAAAACATTCCTAAATTTAACATTTTTGTTATTGGTGGAATTTTAACATTTTATTCAAATCAGTGATTGTAGTGCCTCTATAACCATCTTTCTACCTTTTATAACTCTGTGGATGACTTGTGTGACCAAGTCGAAACATCAGTATATATTTATATTAAAAGTTTTTAACACGGATGAACCCGCAAAATATGTATTATATATATATATATATATGTTATGATTTCTGGTTTATTAAATTATTAATAACTAAAGTCTAATGGATTTTTGATTTTATTGTGCTTTAATATATTTCTCTGTACATTACATATGTGTGAACCATGTTCGTTACTCTATGTTAAAATCCTGAGTTGTAAATTGAGGGGCTTCTGAACACTAGTGTTGAATCTCATGAGACATTACTTATTGATAATCCAGAAATTAGTTATACTATGGTAGGACTGATAGTTAATTTATAAAATTATAAATAAACTATAATCACTAACTTTTACAATCTTACTACTTATGTAGTGATCATAATATAAAACTACCAGCCAAAAGTATTCTCATGTAATTTTTTAATATTCAACCCTCATTTAAACAGAACAAAATATGATTTAATTTTGTTAATAAAACATTGCATCCATGGAATATTATATTATGATTAACCAGCATAGATGTGTAATGCCATAATAGGTATAGCCACAAACTCTTTCTTATATATAATTTCCATCAATCTATATATTTATTTGTATCCAAATGCAGAAAAGGCTTCATGAGGTGACAGTCCTAATCAGAAATGTTGGATATCTAATGGCAATCTAGATAATCATTCAGTATTGATCAGTGAATGAACATCTTGATAAACTTACAAAGAAGGTAAATTGAAGAAGTGTAAAAATCTTCATAATATAGCACTTAAAGTCCTGATGAGTAGAGCTTTTATCTTCACTGTTTTTTCATGAGAAAGCAATAGAATTATATTTGGCCTGTGATGGGTTCTTTAAAGATGATTCTACTTTTTTTATCTATATACAGAAACACATCATGATTATGATAAATCAAAAATATTCTTGGCAATAAATTATTTACTAGACTATTTTATTATAAATTTTATTTTTATTTATTTCATATATCAATTATAGTTTTTTAATATTATATAAAAACGAATAATTGATTAGTCTTAAGTTTAGTTTTTAACAATAATAAATATATACAGAAAAACATTTTTGTCAATAATTTTATCTAAAGTTTTTCTCAGACCTTTCAAAAATAAATGAGCTATTTTATTTATATAAAAACACGTAATTTATATTCGATTTTATGACGTTCATAATTTAACAATTTTACTAAAAGCATATAATTTTTGTTAAGTCTCGTTTATTCTAGAATATGGCCAGTAAAATATGTCATTATGTAACTTAATATTTTTATTGAATAATAAAAAAATGTCAATATAATATTAACCTTTTAATTATTAATTTTATTTTTAAATTATTAATATATTTTGATTAATATATTAATTAAAATTTTTCGATCGTATTGGATTATTGCTGAGACCTGCATGGATTAGTGCAGTATAGATTTCCAGATCTCGAAGTCTTTGGAATTAGGTTTTATCTGTCACTTCCGGTGCTTGAACTTATTATAAAATGTTTTACAACAAAATCATATTATTATTATTATTATTACTTATATATTTAAGATGTATGAGTTATGTGAAATATTATGCTTAATTTCAATAATTCGTAATACTTTTAGTTTTTATTTGCCCTTAAAATCTTATAGTTATAATTATACTTTTAATTTATTTATTTATTTATTTACATATAATATTTAAATTCACTTTGATAACATATTCATCATCATTATAATAATTTTCAACGATTTTTGATACATTGAAGAATGAAGGTCTCTCCAAATTCAATACAGTTTCAATGAACTATAGCTTCTCCTCTATACATCACATCAGCACACTTCATTATTTCATCTATCCATTTCATGTGTGGTCTCTTTCTTGGAGTTCAGTTTAAGATTTCAATTGTCTATCAATTAGCATCTATTCTAGAAATACACCCACCTCAATTCCACATCATTCTTTTAATTTTTAATGATGTCAGTAACACTTATTTGTTCTCTCATTCATGTAGTTCATTTACTATCTCTTCTGATTATTACCAACATACATCTCTCCATATTTAATTGAGTGGTCTGAAGTCTATGTATTGCTCTTCTGTTAAGTATTCAAGTCTCAGATTCATAAGTATGTACTGATAAAACACACTTATTAAAAACCTTCATTTTCAATAATCATATTTCATTTTAATATTATGTTATTTTTACCAAAAACATTCCAACCACATTTAATTCTAAAATTAATTTTATCCATTGTATTTTCATCTGCAATAATAATTTGAACTAGATACTTTTAGTTGTTACCTTTTTTAACCCATCATTATCAATCTTTATTTTTTTTTTTTGTTTTATCCATTGAATATTATTTTAGTCTTTTTAACATTTTCATTTAGTTCTCCTTTTTTATTTTTATCTAATAACTAATGCATCATTTCCTACAGCTCTTGAAGCATTATTTGCAAAGACAATTCCAGCATGACTTAAATAATCTCGATTTACTTTTATTATAGACTTGTTTTAACTTTATTAACATAAATTTTTGATAATTATCTTTTGAATGAATCTATTTCCATTCTGTTTGCTATGCTGATGCTCAAAGTGAAGTTTTAACTATTATTATTATTATTATTATTATTATTATTATTATTATTATTATTATTATTATTATTATTATTATTATTATTATTATTATTATTATTATTATTATTATTATTATTATTATTATTATTATTATTATTATTATTATTATTATTATTATTATGATGATGATGATGTTTCAAAAAAGGAAGTTTATTAATCAAAGAAATGCAGAGTGTTTTACATTGATTTTTTTTTTACAGTGATTTTTCCATTGGTTTTGTATACAAGCATTTTTATAGTCTTCAGTTACATGTTTTCAATGAAAAGTTATCTAGTTTTTACATAAAAAATTGATTATTGTAGAGAGAGGAAAATATTGTCTTTTGTATTTCCATATTTTATTGTTATTGAATTTTCAGTGTTCTTGAATTTTTGGTGCTTATAGCATTGATTGTTGTTTGATAAGAGACCGTGTAGCAGCATAAATATGGGAAATTGCTATTATCTTGCCTCTATTCCGTATATGGTTTAATTTGTTGTAGAAGGTGGATGGATGCCTCCTGTGGTTATTGCCCATTAGATAGGTAGACCTGGGACACCAAAAAGCATATAATACAAAGGTTGCTGCTCTAATGTTGGGTATTGATCTGCCTTGAAAAAACTTAATTATTTGACAAATGGTCATGTTTTATTTGTGGTATATTGCACCCATCATTGTTCTTACATTGTGTAATGCAGTACATTCATACAATAGGTGTTGTAGGGTCTCTTCAGCCTTGTGGCACAGTCCACAAAAATGTCTATTGAAACATCCATCCATTTATGGTGCAAGAAGTATGTTGTTGACATTGCAATAAGATTTATTTTTAGAATGAAATCAAAAAATTTTGGGTTCTAGTGACCACTTTTTGTATTCGTGTAGTAATTTTCTGTTGTTTATTCCGAGTATTGTGTTATCATTATTTAAGTCTCTTTCCTGTTGAATTTGTTCATGAATATTTCAATATAAATATTTGTGTGTATATTGCTCTGTTCTGTTAAAAGTTGTTCTATATTGATGGATGATTGATGATATATATATAGACCTGTAGGAGGTGGTTTGTCAGTTGGAGTAATTTGAATTAAGCATTTAAGTTTTGGAAATTGATTCATCATTGAAATTACTAGGTTACTTAATTTTTGTGTATAAAAAATGTCAATATTGTGCAAACCTAGACCACTTTTAATAAGTAGTTGATTTAGTCTTTTTGTTGATATTGCAATCACTTTTCTTGACCATAGAAGTTTGTAACAGATGGTTTTAATCTTTGCTTTGAAAACGTTTAAGAATTTTATTATTGGTAAATAATATGTTATTTTTATCATTATATGTTGATTTATTAGCTGGACCTTAGAATATATAGAGAGATATGTTTTTGATAGGGAGGTGACAATGCGTTGTGCTTCTTTTTTTAATCTATTTTGTATTAAACACCTCATTCCAGTTATTTCCAGATGAAACGGGAATCCTAAAAAATGTGTTGGTTTTGCTTTATTATTATTATTATTATTATTATTATTATTATTATTATTATTATTATTATTATTATTATTATTATTATTATTATTATTATTATTATTATTATTATTATTATTATTATTATTATTATTATTATTATTATTATTATTATTATTATTATTATTATTATTATTATTAACTTTTAGAATTTTTATTATTATTAATATTAAAATCACTACAATTTTGAAATTAATGACGTTTATATGTTTTGTAAGTTTCTAATTGATTTATTACAAATAATTTGTTATTTTTTTTATAAAAAATGTATGCAATGTGAATATTTATATAAAAATATTTTTTAATAATTTGTTGGTATATATTGAATTTTTTTTCTTAATTTAGTTAAATTGTTAAATTTTTTAAGAAAACTTCAGATTTTATGTATTCTTTTCCAAATAGTACAACTATTAGTAAGAACACATAAGTTATTATAGCAATTACTATCTTATATAATGTTATTAATAGTTTAATTATTTGGACATACAAATTTTAAAAGAGCTGGATGTATTTAAACATTAAAATAATGTTTGAATTTTTCTAAAAATATCATTTGGTCATTTATCTACATAATGCAGAAAATCCACCATTCAATAACAAGTAAAATTCCATTATCACATACCTTCAAACAGTCATACATTTTAAATAAGATATGAATAAAAATAATTTTAGTGTTAGATAGTACATTATATATTTGATACTTCATGAATAAAATATGCTTAATAAAGCTAAAGTACAAATAATAATCTTAGTTGTTAAAATATGTGTCTATCTAAATTTTGATAACAAATTATTATTATCTTCCATAAATCAGACATAATAAAAGAAATTAAACAATATTTTAATGATTAAGGCACTACAGGCAAATATCTCTCCAACAACCATTTATACAGAATCATTGAGATATAATGCACTCATTGACATTATAATTGTCAGATATTACAGATTTGAGTAATTTTTCAAACATGAATTACTGTTTAGTAAAAGATAGCTAGTTATTAATTTATTGATCAATATTTAATAGTTATTTATATTGGTTATAATAGAAAAAAAAATTTCTTAAAAAAAACCACTAGCCAAAATTTGTACTCATATTTGAAAACATGATAAATGAATGCACACTATTTGCTTTATGAGGCCTTCAAAAGTCAAAAGTATCCATATTGTTATATAAATATGTAGTATCTTAGAATTAAATTTGATGCACAAAAGACAAATGATATGATGTGTATGATATATCTATTTGGAAGATTTTCTTAATATCCTTTAATCAAAATGCTTAGCAATTTTATATAATATTATCCATCAACTGTAACTCATTTTTATTTTAAATTTTTGTTCATTGTTGAATAAACAATTAAGATTGTGACAGGAACTGTTGCTTGCAATAACTCTACAATAATATTTATTTATTTTAATACCTTGCTATATACATTACCTTACTGGTTAAAAATATATAAAAAATATGCAGACACTTTTGAGTGAAGATAGATGCCATAAATTAGAAGATTTCTCTAATATTATACAGGAAGTTGTTGGAATTTATGATATTAGAAGAAAAGATAAATAAAAATGAATTTTAAAAAATGAATATAAACTATACTATAAAAGCTAATAGAAGAAAATCTGAAGAGATAATGAATTTACAAAAAAGGATATATACTATTTCAAAAGCACACATATTTAAACACAAGTGGAATGGGATTAATCATAAATAAAAAGTGAAAGAACAATATTGTGATGATTTATAGTATATCATACAAGTAACAAGACTGGTAGTCAAAGTAATGGAACATAACCAAATGTAGATAATTCAGATTTATATCCAGCAAGTTTTCATTGAGTGAAGATGTAAAGGATTTCTACATAAATATACAAAATGCTTTTGATCAGAACAAACTTTCTGCTCATAAGTTTGTTTATGGTGATATGAATAAAAGAAAATATGTGGAATTTATTTTAAAAAATGTATATTTTGAATTTCTTTTTTGAGAAAAATGCTAAAAAAGTATATACATGGAAGCATAACAAATGAAGATACAGAAGAACTAAATTTTATTTTGACTAAAGGAAAATATTTCAAGGTAGTGTTTTTTTTTTAGATTCAATGTAAAAGATGATAATCAATTCAATTAGTGAATGTAAGACACATGTTAATGCATAACTAGAGAGATGAAAACTATTAAGAAAGTAAGTTTTAAAATAGGCAAAATTCTCTATACAGTAGTGCCATTCAGTGCAAGTTAGTGTAATCAATGGATGCCAGAAGGCTTGTGCTAAAATCCCTATCTAGTGCCTACTCATCCAATATTCCAAGACTAGTTTCTAGCTTGTGGCTTTCATCAGTGAAGAGCTTTGAAAATGATAGCACTGCACCTAGATCTTAGGATCTAATGCAACCCTCCAGCAGCCAGCTTTTATCTCTACTTAATACTATGAGTCCGAAATTGAAAACACAATAATATTTAGTGAAAGTCAGTTTTAATAATTGATATTCATAATATTCAGAAAAACTTCATTAAATTTAAATTAGAGCTTTGAATAAAGATAATTCCTACCTGACTGAAATCAATAAGATAACTGTTACTATATTAAGAATTTCAAAGAAGATAACTGATATAAAAAAGCAGTAGTAAAAAAACATTTGCTATTGAAACAAAAAAATATATGTAAATGAAATAATATGAAAAAATTTAAAATGATTCATTAAAAAGAATGGAATATCAAGCATTTTGGGGAATGGTATAAAAAGAGTTTGTATTTTAGAAGATTTTGTTCGATTTATTTTGCCTTAGGCATTTTACTTTGTCCATTTTGGCAAAGAACTCTTCATTTTGTAGGGAATGGTGCACTTGACATATTTTAATAGATTTCTGTTTTTGTAATTCAAATTTCATAGAATTTTCTTGTTATTGTTTTTTTAATTTGTATTTTTGAAGAATTTATTCGATTTACATTGCCTTAGGCATTTTAATTTGTTAATTTCAGCCATTGTCAGATAGAAATTTATCAATTACAGGTTTCTTGGCAGTTGTTGATGGTACCACAGTGTCGCCTAGCAGCAGCATGACACGATCTGAACAACTACCTATAAAAAATATAATTGTGGTCAACCATTAATGGCTGAGTGGTTAGCACAGCCGCCTTACAAGCAGTTGTCCCACGGTTTGCTTCCAGGTCAATGCTTTGACGCATAACTGTAAATTTATATATAATTGTGAATTGGCAAGGAAAGCAATAAAAAAAAATAAAAGTCTCAAAAGAGTAAACAACACTACTATTGAAAGAAAAAATATTTTGGCAATAAGAACTATTGATGGAAATATTATTAAAACAGAGTTGAATTGTGAAATGTGTAAAAGAGTTCTATAAAGAAATATAGAGTATTAAAAATAAAAAATCCACTTCAATTATTATACTTTTGAATTGCATAACATTTTACATAAAGTGTCATGTAGTTAAATCTACAAAGAAAAAAAACCCTGAAAATAAAGAAATTATAAATAATATCTTTAAAAAGCTGAAGAAATAGAAAAATTGTTAACAAACTTAGATGAAATAAAGGTGAACCAGATGATTAAAAGCAATACTAATATAATGTTTACATAATAGATATTATAAATATAACAATCTTCTAAAAGTTTTATACAAAATTTTAACAAAAATAATTACAATTTGTGTTCAGAAAAAATTGCAAAAAACAAGCAAACAAAAAAAACAAACTGGATTTAGAAGAGGCTTGAACTCAGACTTTCATGCTCCCTACAGCTATGCACTCCATCTTATACAACCACTACACTTATATTTGAATATTATATAATTAGAACACAAATATTTTAATTATGACTGAACATTTATAGAAGTAAATGATGTTAATAAAAATATTTTGCTGAAATTGTTTCTGTATTTGAGTTGGGAAAGATTAGAAAATATAAAATACAGATTATTATTCCATTACTTTATCAGCGTCTTTAGTTTCTGGAGAAGTTTGATATTCTAATGTAAATAAATAAACAATTTAAATAATTTTGTTAGATTATTTTTAAGAGTTAACATTAATAGATAACTGTGTAGCTAAAATTATAAGACCTTTACAGAAAATGTCAAAAAAAGGATCGTTTTTATATTTATAATATATACCTTAATAATTTTATTAAAACATATATTTTTTTTAAAAAAAGGTTCTTAAAAACCAATTGCTTTAACATATTGGTTTTATTTGTTTCGTGATAACTATACCACAAGAAAAATAGAATACATATTAATTATGAATTTAATAAACAAAAGATATCGTTTATGCATTAAAATCAAAAAAGGTCTTTAAAACAATATTTTTAAGCTATTTATTGAGTAATGATATTTGGTTTTAATTTAAGTGAAAATTCTAAACTATTAGAAATATTAATATCAATACATAATACTAAAAATAGTATCTTCCTGTAAATAAATAATAAAATTGTTTAATAAATAGTAAAATATATTATGTTATTTGTATATAATTTTTAATTGAATATTTAAAATCTGATATTTTATATTATTGTGTGTCCATTAATTTATATGTCTACAAATTTTTATAGAAAGAAATTTTCAAAACTGAACAAAATTTTTAAAAGTTATTATTTTTACAAGTATTAACTTTAATAAATGTATAATAGAATTATTATATAGAGAAATATAATAGTTTATAATTAATTTTATTGATTAATTTATTTTGTTTCATTTTATTTAATAATGTTATAAGTTACTTGAAAGTTTATTAAATTTATTCTATTTTCTTCAGAAATTTCGTTATTTAATTATCTACTTTATTGACTTACATGCATTAATTTTAAAACATTATATATATATGTGTGTGTGTGTGTGTGTATTTGCAAAATATTCTAGTACATATATTATAACATTTGGAAAAATGATTTGAATATTTTCTGTACATATATATTAAATCGAAGATTTTGTGGACTACATATATAAATAAAATATTATCTTGGTACATCTGTGTATAATTTACTGGAACTATATATATGAACAAACATTTTTTGAGGTCACACTGATATTCAATTGTATAAAAAATACTATAAAATAATAGTAGAGGAACTGAAAATACTGATGTATAACAATAATAAATGTTCTATTAATAGAAAATGAATATTAATTATGAGAAATTATTTTGTATTAATAAGTTTTTTTAAAAAAAAAATTCCAAATAGAAAGTAATTTGCATGTATCACCATGTTTGTTGTTACGATCTGGCCTTTAAATGATCTCAGTCGATTCTGTGATCTGACATCATGTTTTGATAATATTCTCTTATTAGAAAAATGAATACTATGATACATATCTATAGCATACAGAGATTGTACTGATGATAATGAGTATTTTTTAACTGCGTTAATATGTTCATTTCTTCTATCATTGATGATATAATCATCCATATCTATGTAGGAAGCTTTACAAATATTACAAGGAATTTCATAAACTCTATGTTAAGCAGAAACTGTATAAAACCACCAAAACATTACACGATCATTTCCTTATGTGTACACAAGCTGTTATTAGCAATAACAAACTCTCCATACAGTATTGCCACCCGGTGCAAGCCTTAGTAATCAATGAATGCAGGAAGGTTTGTGCATAAATCCACATTTAGGTCTACCATCCAATAACCTCAGGTTACATCTAAGTTGTGACTTTCATCAGTGAGGAGCTTTGAATCTAAGAGCAATCCACATAGATTTGAAGCTCCTCACTGATAAAACCACAAGCTATAAATTACTCTGGGAATATTGGATAAGGAGTCACTAGATGTGAATTTTATGTCCAAATCTTCCCACATCCATTGATTACTAAAATTGGTACTGGAAGGCATTACAGTATGGAGAGCTTGCTACTGCTAATAATAGGTTGTGTAAGCATGACAAATGGTAATCATGTAATGTTTTGGTGGATTTATAGCATTTCTACCTATCAGATAATGATGATTATGGTTTTTGGTAAATCAAGGACCCTTAAAATGTATAAATGCTGAACTGGTTTTAGATATATATAATGATACAGGTGAATGAGCTTGGGATTTAAAATCTCAAGACATGTTTCTTCTTGAGCTCCTAGCTTTATAGTTAAGTAAATAGGTAAAAAGTGGATTCTGGAGGGTTGTATTAGATCCTTAGAGAGGTGAAGTGTTTTCAGATACAAAGCTCCTCACTAATGAAGGTCAAAATCTGGAAATTAGTCTGGGGATTATGAATGAGTATGTATTAGATGAGGATTTTATGCTCAAGGCTTCCTGTACCCATTGACAAACTATTATAGTTTGTTTTCTTTACGTAAAATAATCTACATACAATACTCTTTAATTCTCACATTGTATATGTGTGGCTTTATAGAGGTTTCAACACCTGAGTTTTCTGGGCCACATTGACAGTTTTGAAAACTTTCACTAAAGCACTGTTATGTGAGATAGGGACTGAATTTTTTTACCATTTTGATAGTTTATGATGATTTTTCCATGCGCTATAATTTCAGTGTAGCTTTCACTTTAGGTCAAACCTGTATCAAACATCCATTAGAACAGTAGCCAGGTCAACCTCTCTCACCCACTATATATATTTTAACTTCTCACCAAAATGCATTAACCAGTGTGGTGAGTTTATTAGCTTTTTATTTTTAGGTTTAAGATCAAACAACACACCATGATTTTTCTCACTTGTCTGATAGTTTTTAATTAAAATAGCAGTTGAGTATTTTTGGTAGCAAAAAACAATGTGTGTAATTGATGGTTAAAGGTGAAGGATGTTAAGAATCCTCTGATTATGGACTCAGGCTGCAATTTGATAATGACATTTTATTTAGGTATGTACAACTGCAGATCACTTTCATTTTATTTAAGTATGCATAACTGCAGATCATTTTCAAATGAAAGAAGATTAAAAGATTGGATGGATAACTATCTCAGATATTAAATGAAATGTTCTTGGAGTTTGTGAAGTTAGAAGAAAATGTGAAGAGGCAATTAATTACAAAGGAACAAACATTAGAAGTACAAGTGGGGTAGGATTCAAGATAAATAGAAAGTGGAAGAGTAGCAATGAGAAAATTGATGGTGTATGAGACAGAGTGGAAATATTAGTTATTGAACTCAATGGCAGATATCAAATGCAGTTAATTGAGGTTTATGTTCAAACAAGTTGTTATAATGATGAGAAAATAGAGAATTTTATATGAATACACAAAAAACATCTGATCAGACTAAACATCATTTTAAAGTTATCATGGGAAATTTTAATATTAAAATTGTAAATAGATTTAGTTATAGTGATAGAAATGAGAGGAGACATAGACTTGTAATGTTTGCAGAAAAAGAGACTTTATATTTATGATTTTTTTTGAGAAAAATGTTAAATGCAAATACACAAGGAAAAAGCAAAAAAAGGTACAACAGAATTGGATTATATTTTGACTAGCAGAAAATAGGAATTGCAAGAATGTAATGTTCTTAATAAATTTGACAGAGGAAGTGATAATTGATTCCTGACTTGTAACATAAAAGTTAATGCAAAATGAGAGACACAAAAATGATTAATGAAAACAATACTTGTAGTTGATATTTTTAATCTTCAGAAACATTCCAATAAATTTACAATAGAACTTGCAAATCATTTCCAAATATTAACAGATTTTGAACAAAATTCAGTTTTGAAGAAAATCAATATGAAAATAAGTGATACATATAAAAACTTTAACAAAAATATTTGGTACATTCAAGTGCAATTGACCAGCAAAATTTTTATTGAGACAAGATAATTTATGATGGAAAAAAGGAACTCGAAAATATTTAAAAATGATGCATTAAGAATGATTGAATATCTATTTTTTTTTTAAATGTTATGAAAAAAAGTTGATAATAATATAACAAAATATAATTGTGAGCTAGCAAAAAAAAACTATAGATGAGAATAAAGGTCTTAAAAGGTAAAACAACATTTAAGTATTGGTAGAAAACTTTTTTTTTACAAAAAACAGATTGAACTATTACTGCTAAGAAATAATTATGAAGTGTGTAAAAGAGTTCTACCAAGAATAATATACCAATAAGGATCAAGGAAAAATACCTCCTACAACTACTATACCTTCTTAATTGTCAAGGATTTTTCTAAAGAAGTGATACATAAGAGTTAAATTCATAAAAAGAAGAAAATCTCCATGTTATAATGAAATTATAACCAATATTGTAAAAGAAACAGATGAAAAAAATATAATTTTTTTGGCAAAGTTATAAACTAAATGTCTAAAAGATAAAGATATATGAATGATTGGAAGAATACAATATTAATGTTAATATTTAACAAAAGATAAAAATATTAAAAATTACAGACATAACAGTCTTTTATCAGTTATATACAAAAAATTTTCCAAGATGATTACAATTTATCTAGAGTGAGCTTTGGATTTCACCAAACAAGAAGAAGTTAGATTTAAAGTGTTTTAATACAGTGGATTATATCCAAGTGTCTATAAGCATTTCTTTGGTGACTAAAGCATTGGAACATCAAGGTATAGATCCAGGATATTGTTATATTTTGAAAAATATTTATAAAAATGCAACAATTAGATTGCTTATTGATAATAAAAAGATTAACATTGAGAAGGGTCATGACAGGGTGATTCCATATCTTCAAAACGTTTTATAGCAGTTTTGCAAAAAGTATTTTGTTCATTAAAATGAAAGTCTAAGGAAATAAAAATATCACATGATCACCATGTCTTATGGTAGCACATGCTGTATGGAGAGTTTTGCCTGAAATAAAAATAAATGAAAATCACGTAAGTCCTCTAGATATTGCAGATAATATAGTTGCTTTTGCAAATAATGCTTTTGTCAAGAACTGTTGCTAGAATTATTGCAAGAACATAAGAAAGTAGGATTAAAAGTAGATATTAACAGGATTAAAGTAATGTTTAGTGGAATTTCTCAAAAAATGAAGATAAATTTTGATATGTTGTCAGATTATTACTGCATATCCAAATATAATGGATGAAATTAATCATAGAACTGGTTAAAATATTTTAATGGAATTAACTTAATATTAAAATGAAAAAGTTTTTAGTAGAGGTGTTTTACTTGTTATTACTTATGATCTGAGACTTGAACACATAATAAAAGAGCAATACATAGATTTTAATGAAGTACAGAAAGATACATGTTAGAAATAACAAGAACAGATCAAAAATGAAATACATAGATAAAAGAAAAATAGGTGTTACTGAAATCATTAAGAGAGTGAAATGAAGTTGAACAGAACATATTGCTAGAAGATATGATAATATATGGAAATTTGAAATCTTAGACTGTATTTAAAGAGATAAAAGACCTAGAAAGAGATCATATGTAAGATGTATAAGTGTGTTGGAATGACTTGGAAAAGAGAGTCTAAAGATCACAAAATATACATTGAACTTGGAGAGACCTTTGTTCTGCAGTGGATTAATAATGGTTGAAAATGATGACGATGATGAAGATATATATGTATATGATATTTCAAACAGCAATGCTGATGAAAAGTAAACTAATTTACTGTTGAATGTTCATCAATAAATCTGCCATCATCAATAACAAAAGAAAGCAGATTAGAATCAACAAACAGCATTACAATTTCTACCTAAGTACATTCACTATGGTCAATATGATTTTAAAGTTTGCCTATAATTCTAAGTAGTTATTTAATTGAACTTTCCTTTGCATCATCTTAATATTACTAACCAAGTCAGAGACTTCAATTAAATGAACACATTTTAAAAAAATATTGTTTCCAGATGAAAATATTGAAACGTGATTAATTAACTAAATTAAATACAACAAAAATATATAATAATTATAGCATTCTTTTATTCATGTCCTTTATTAAAAAATGCATAATATTTCAAGAAGCAATGTTTGATGAAAAAAAGCAAGTAACTTTTTGTTGGATATATTTTTATATTAATAGACCAGAAACTATCCGCATTATATTTAAGTATGCTCACAATGTTTGATACGATATTGAATCTTGAATGTGAATCTAAATGAAGTTTAACTGAAGCTTTCCTTGTTTTCAGTTTTATGCTACTAATCATATAGAATTTTTAAATGAGTTTTTGTTTTCAAATATTATGTAATAATGTTACGGTTATTTTACTTACACTCTACATAGACATTTTTTTATATTTTCAGCAGCAACATTTAATGAAAAAATCAACTAACTTCTTGCTGGACATGTGCTTCTATTAATAAACCTGACATCAGCAGCATAGAAAGTTAGTTGTGACTCTAATAAGCATATGGATACTATTTCTATTTATATAATCTTAAGACCTGAATACATAAAATATCAAAAAAAATTTCTGTAAAGGATTTAAATAAAATAATTTTCGAAATATCTATATTTATGTGGCATTTAATTAGTTAATTAAATACATATATGAAGGGATACCCCAAAATACTGGAATTTTGTAATAAAAAATTGCATATTTACTTAAGGGGTTACAAATTGAATTTCCTTTAAAATATTGTCAATTTGATGTCATGCACACGCTAATCATGTTTTCCACTTTTTGAAACGTTCTGTAACTCTTGAAAATGATGCTTATTAAAGCTGTCAATATTTTTTCTTCATTCCTTTCAAGTTTGCAAAACATTTTACTTTGAGGAATTTTTTATGCAGGCAGAATGCGAGATAAAGATGGTGAATGGATATGCTGACAAATGCTGTTTTTGATTAAGAACTGCTTCATGTTCAAAGCATTGTCTCTGGTGCATTGTAATAGCAAGGCTGATTGAAAAAATGCAGTAATGGTGCTGATGTTTAAAAAAGATGAAAATGTGTCAGATAATTACAGGCCTATTGGGGTTTTATAAGAAAATTACTAAAAATTTTACAAAGCATTTATGGAAAACTTTACATTCAGGGCAAACAATAATATACCAAGCTATATCTTAATATTAAGAATGGTCATGAATTGCAACTTTGTTATGAATTTGTTGACTGCAAAACCTATTTTACTCTATGAATAAAAGCAAGAGCCTCTCAAATCTAATATCTTTTATAATAATATTGAGAATCTTATAATTAATAGCAAATTTACATTTTCGTTTGCAAGTCTATTTTCAATATTTATGTTTATCAATAATGTTTGGGATTCAAAGATGGATGTAATGCAGTTAAGTATATAACAATTATTCTTATAAAACTAAAAATCTTAAATTCAAAACAACTTAATGTTTAATCATAAACCAACCTGTTTAGGTAGTTATTTACAAATCAGTAATTATATATTTTATTATTCTAAATTCATATTATTCTGATAAGAGTGATAATAATCATAGCAAATCATTTAATTATCCAACTCACCTATTATGCAAAAAAAAAAGCAATCTTGAGTAATCAGTCATTCCTAGCTGTTAATATATTTAACTTTCGTTTTGATAATTACTTTCAGCTTTAAATTTCAAATTTCCTTGATAAAGGCAACTCCAGATACCAGTCTGAGGTTGGATTGAAGTACATGAGCATCCAAAAATTTCTAATTACTCAAGCATATTATAATGTTAATAAAATAGACAGTTGTTATTGTGTTATAATACATAAATAACATGAGTTGGAAACATGAGTGACTAGTTATTATTATTATATTAAAGAGAAACGATTTTATTTTTTTAACATATGTGCCTTACTAATTTTATAATACATCAACACTGTGATGTTGATTACAGAGGAGACTCTCAAACCCAGGCACAATATAGAGATATTATAAAGACAATTGTGGTCATTTTGTCTTTAATTTAAATTCTGAATTGTTTAAGCCAATCTGAAGCATCTTAGTTTGAGAGACTGAAGATGTTACTCTGTTCACTTTTACATCCATTATTTCCTTACATACATTATCATTTCCAAAATCTTTCAATTTACTACATCTTAATATTATGAATTAATAGAAATTATGTCTTAATCTGTAATATTAACATGCAGATAATTGAAAGACTTTGGAAATGTTAATGTATGTAAGAAAGTAATGGATGTAAAAGTGAACCGAGTAATATCTTCACTCACTCAAATGAAGATTCTTCATATTGGCCTATATCAATCAGAATTCAGGTTAAGGAAAAGATGGCCACTCTTATCTTTATAAAGACTCGATCTTGTGTTTGGATTTGAGAGTCTTCTCTGTAATCAACAAGGTAATGTTGAGTTATTACAATATCAGTAAGAAGCATATGTTAAAAAGGTGAAATCCTTTGTCTTTAATTACATACTATGTGCTTAATAAATAAATCTAAATGTTATATTATTATTACATTAAAAGTATTTTTGTTGTGATTAAGTCACTTAAACTTTATGACACAATTTATCTAAAAAATATTTATTAAAACACAGCTGCTATAATAAGATTATATGATGAACCAGTATCCATTGCTATAGGTCTACAACATATTGGTTCTGTCTTTTTGAAATGGCTACTATAATAAGATTATATGATGAATCAGTACCATTGCTATGGGTCCACAGCAAAATGATCTTGTCTTTTTGAAATATCTTATCTTATTTGTACATAAAAAAACTTAAATGTATTTTTAAATTATTAAGATGCATAGAAAATAAATTAAAAAAGAAATCCTTAAAAACCTCTTACAACTAACAGTTGACTAATCTTAGAAATAATAACTTCTACTTCATATACATCTTTTTTATAATGATTTTATATATGCAGCGATCTTGCTGTAGTCTATTTGTGAATAATGTACCTTATCATTTCATCCAATGCATATAATATTTTTTTAAAAATTAACTTAACTGAGCAGAGAGTGTATAGATTTATTTTTTGTATAATAGTAGATTTTGTTAATAATGTAAATTATTATTATACAATTAAGTCGTAAATATATATATATATATATATATATATATATATATATATATATATATATATATATAGAGAGAGAGAGAGAGAGAGATAGATAGATAGATAGATAGATAGATAGATAGATAGATAGATAGATAGATAGATAGATAGATAGATAGATAGATAGATAGATAGATAGATAGATAGATAGATAGATAGATAGATAGATAGATAGATAGATAGATAGATAGATAGATAGATAGATAGATAGATAGATAGATAGATAGACAGACAGACAGACAGACAGACAGACAGACAGACAGACAGACAGACAGATAGATAGATAGATAGATAGATAGATAGATAGATAGATAGATAGATAGATAGATAGATAGATAGATAGATATCAGACTGAATTATAAACAAGGAATAAAACATAACATACTGAAAATATGTAAAAAAACATTTTAAAAAATTTAAAATTTAAAAAATATTACGTGAAATAAAAAAAAAAATGTATTAAGTAAAATATGTCTTAACATTTTTTGAAGTTCTTTTTTTAAAAAAAGAACAACTTATGCAAAAAAATTAAACACATACAGAAAGTTGAAAAATATAAAAAATAAAAAAAAAAGAGGGGGGGTGTGGTGATAAAATGGAATATGTAAGATTACAGAAAAATATGATGCTCATTGCAAAATAATTGTTAAATATGAAATTCACACACCATTAACATATTTGAAAAAAATTCGAATTCACTATGCTATTTCTAAATATAAAACAACTAAACAAATTCATCAGTGTTATATCAACAAAAATATGTAAATCTTTAATTTTTGATATAAAGTGGTGAGTTTGTTTAGTATTTTACAAGTTTAGTTAAGTCCAATTTCAACATGATTAGCAAATTTAGTTTAGAATTTTTCTAACTTAGTGGCTGTTCTTTAATTTGCTGACTTAAAGGTGATGACTTTGCTTACATATTTTACAGCTAGAGAAACTTAGTTTACACCAATTTATTTCAAATATACATATACAGTATGTAATCATAGAGAATACCCAAATTAAATATGCCATGACATTTTAATGCAAAATATGATTCAGTAAATGAAAAATAAAATATTTGTATTGATTCCCAAAATATTATATGGATCTCTACATATGTTTCAATATTATATTTATATACAAATCAATTAATATATATATATATGCTCTGCGCATAGATAATGAAGCTATTTGATGTACGTAAAATTATCAAAGTTACCGCCAAGTGCTTTTCGGGACAGTTTATAGTCTCATATTCATGGCGACTTGTATTTGGTTCGGGACAGTTTATAGTCTCATATTCATGGCAACTTGTATTTGGTTAACCAAATACAAATCGGCATGAATATGGGACTACAAACTGTCTCAAAAGCGCTTGGTGGTAACTTTGATAATTTTACGTACATTGAATAGCTTCCTTATCTGTGTGCAGAACATATATATATATATATTGTAACCTTATATATGTGTGCATATATATATATATATTGTAACCTTCCAGGTTGGCACCAGGAAGAAATGTGGAAGGTCACATTTATGCTAACAATGGCTAAAGATAATTAGTTGAGAAAAATGAATTGTGATATAATTTAATATTTAAAATTGAGTTTTTAGGAAAACTAAACTTAAATTGTGATATTATTTGCTAGTTAAAATTAAGATTTTAACAAAATTAAAATTTTAAATGGATATATTGATTGGTGGAGTTTTGGACTATATGTTTAGTGGTAGATGTTTGTGTATAGTAGAGGATTTACATGTCATAATAGGCAGATGCATAAATATATTATTAATTAGAATTTTCTTTTCTATATTTTATTTATAAGTTACTGATTATATATTATCTTAGAATCTTATGTTTTAAAAATGATAAAGATTATTTGTAATAGTAAATAACATTTCTAAAATTAATAATTAGTATTTAATTTTTTTTTATTACTATGTTTATTATATTCAAATATCATATTGTTAAAATTTTTATAAATAATATTTCTGGAAAGCTTCCAAAGTTGATTGTCATAGAAACACAGAGGGCATAAGTGGAGAAAGACATAGAGTTTAAAACTTGAAAAAAAAAAAAAAAAGCTCCAGAGGAAGAAGATAAAAAAAACTTAAAGGAATCAATAACTCTCTAAGAGTTTTATATAAAAAAAACATCGCAAGGATTCTAAGAATACACCTATGAAGAATTTTTTTTTATTATAATACTGGAATGCTATAAAATGAGGAAATAAACAATCCCCCCAGAGGGATATCATTCTTCAAATTTCTGCCAGAGCAATGGTCTATTCTCACCACTTCTAAAATGCCTTGATGATATGTAAGCTAAATTATTATGATTTATTTTAAAATATTACTAAAGCTGATTAATATTAAAATGGCAAAATTGTGTAAAATAAAGCTAGCTCAAATTCTTTCATTAGACGCTAAAACCAGATGCTTAATATTAAATTCTAATCATTTTTATCAATCTTCTGTAAATTAAAATTTAAAATAAAAAAAATTATCTACTTAATTTTATATCAGGAAGATAATTTTCTACTGTATAACTTTGCTATTCACGTATATATAGTGAAATAATGTCAATGCATGCAAATGTCATTTTTTAACGCCCATCACGGAATTCTAGGATAAAAAAAAACAAACTCTTATCATTTTTAACAAATTATGCTTTGACAATGGATAGACTTTTTTTTTTATGTTATAATTTACCGTTGTTTTTTAAAAACTAATATGTATGTCTCTTTCAACTTTCAATTTTTTTTTAAAAAAAAAACTTAACATGTAATAATGGGATATTGACAAATAATTTTTTTTTCTGATTACAATAGAAGTATAAACAATTTTTTGTTGTTGTTTTGTGTTCTTTTAAAAAACAAAACAACACAATCTAATTTCATTATCATTAGAGTATGATAATTTATTATTTTGTATAATTTAGAAATTATATAATAGGTGATTCTAGATATTCGGATGTGTGTGTGATGCTATAGAATATTATTTTAAAGATGTCGTATTTATTATGTAATTTAGTTAATGAAGTATACTTAAAGAAAATAAAGAATTAAAACTTTATCATATAGGAAGTATATTGAATGTGAGTTGAAGCTAGAAATAGTCAAGAGACAATTAGATTATTTAGATTAAGTTTGGAGATATTCTTTAACCCTTAAGCATATAGGTATAAGTGTTTGGTTATTATTTTTCCCTGCCTTTATTTATTTTGTATAGTTACTGTTAGATGATTTACACTGATTGTGGCAGATAAGTGTTATATAATTTTTTTTATAATATGTAAAAGATGATTGATTTGTGGCATCATACAAGTTTATAAATAATCTAATAAAATATATTTCATGAATACATTATATTTACAATATAATCAAATGCACATATTCGAAGATATATGATTAACATATTAAATAGTAGTCAATTTTTATTTTACCTTAGAAGAGATGTAATTGGTTATCAAGGTGCATAAGTAATATTTTTTTTATTATAATTATTTCTTTTGTCTTTTTTTTCTTTTAATAAATATTTTAATGAATTAAAAGTCCAAATGAATTGCTTGACTATTTACATTCGATTCTCCATTTCCACACACACACACACATCTGGTTAATATAACATAGTTATAGAAGATATAAGTTTGTCAATATAAGTCAAGTTTTATTTAATTTGTCTGGTGGTAATAAATCTCAGTATTACAATGCCAATAATACATTTTACTTTGCTTAGAATAGATGGTGATATGGATATAAAGGTAACCGGTCCTAATCATTATCTGTCTTATATTAAATATGATAATTGATGATTGTGCAATAGTTTTAGTATTGAATAGATGATCTGAACATATTTAAATTAACCTTATAGTATTATTGTTTATAGACATTTTATCATCCTTGTTGGCCTCATATATAAAGACCATATTCTATAATCTCAACTGAGCTAAGCCATAGAATAATTACAATATAAAACCTTTTAAATAAGTTTAAATATAATTTATAATTATAAATTTTATTCTATTTTACATACAATTGGCGCCTGGGCAATTATAAATATAATAAAGTAAATAAGTGAAGAAGATGGAGGTTATAGGTGAGGGTTAATATATATATATATATATATATATATATATATATTGATATCATATATATATATATATATATATATTGATTTCAAACGCTAATGATGTAAAGCCCTAACTATTTATATACAAAATAAATGATTTTTTCTTTATTTTTGTTACAATGAAGATATTAGTAAAAAAATAATATGAAGATCATAATCAAAAAAATTGCATCAGAAATCATGCATCATCTAAGAAGTAGATTTATTATAAATATGTGCCCAAATGCCAAAAATACTTTAAAATGCTGCACATTTGTATTATATTTATATTAAAATGCATGTTTTTAAAAATTTATTCTCAGTTATAATCCAGAAATTATTTTCACAATTATATCAACTTTATTTTATAGTTTATGGTAGGTCTCAATTACTAATTACTATGGAATATCAACATCCTTACAAAGCATGTATAATAAGAAAACTGACTTGTAAAATATTATGGCTTAATATAAGTCACATACAAAGACATGGTACATAAACTTATGCACCTGATATGTGTGACAGTATTTAAGAAAAAAGTTTGTTTCTATTTCTCAGAGCAGCTGTGATTTTTGGAGAGCTGAATATTGCAGTGTGAGATTAGTATATATATATATATATATATATACTATATATCATAGGTATATATATATATATATATATATATATACACCTTGGTTTCTCCAATATTAGCTTTATTTGATTTATCTACTCGTGCTTATAATCAACTTCAATAAATATTTATTCTTTATACTTATTTTCTCCTATTTATAACATTATTCATTAGTTTTAAATACTTTTAAAATAACCTTTTGGGCAACTTTAACCGCACTTTGGCAGTACATGTATTTAATTATTTTAGCAGACTACTGTTTATTCATGATACATTATTATTTTATTATTATCAGAATATTATTTATTTAATAATATCTTTTATATTTATCATTTCATTCTTTATTATAAGACCTCTCTTTTACTATCATTTACTTTTTGCAATTATTTAATTATATCATTAATACTTATAGAAATGGACTGGCACTTCAAGCAGTGGAGAAAATACTATTGATGGCATAACCATCAATGATACCCACAGACGAATTGAGACTATACAAAGCATAACCACAAATAAATTTCCTGACTGTTTGCCACATTGACTGCTGGAACAAAACTCCTGCCATCCAAAACATTTTATTTGTTTGAGAATCAAACTCAGGTGCAGCTGACCCTATATTATATAGCCAGCATGGTTGGATAACAGGAACCCCAATCCAGCTCTTAAAATATCCCAAGCTACCTTCTATTGTTAATCAAGGGGGTTCAGCACATTTAACTTAACACGATAGATATTAACCTCTTTAAAACAATGAGGATGCAGTGACAAAAGAGAAAGAGAGAATAGATCAAATAATAATTAAGCAAACATTAGTATTTATTCATGCACACTTACATTTAATGTAACATAACAGAACAAAATTTACATAGAAAAATATAAATGAATAGTTTCATGCTCAATTTTATAATAGTCCATTAGAGTTCCTTTCATTTAAAAAGAATAAACTGTCTAGACAGTTAATATTAAAAAAAATATATTTACCTAGGTTTTTTATGATATTAAAAAGACTGTTTTTGGTTTAGTTTTCATTGGCTTGGATTTTCATTAGTGTTAACTTCAACTGGATGACTTTTTGATCTCCATCAGTGGTTTGGAGTTTGTCTTTCATTCATCGGCTTGACAATGGGAGAGAGATTATGTGGCAGCATCTATTTTATTATTTAAGTATCAGTTTCAGGCATTGGTTTCAGGTGTGCACAGTTCATCTTACTGAGAACTTGGGGTATGAAGCCCAGTTAAACACTCCTACAGCTTTTTTGCAAGCTATTTCTGTGGCTTTGGCATTAATGTTATCCACAGCAGTAATGACTGGTTTGCTACCTTTAGATTTTTGAATCTCTGGATAACTGAATGAATCAAGCAATGAATAACAGGATGAATCAAGAATAAAATGAAGAGTGGAATAATATAATAATAGCTAGTTGTGACTTTTATACTTTTTTTCTACCATTGTTCTTTTCCTTATCATAGCTTTAATTTTTATCATAGTTTAAATCTATTTATTTAATTAATTTTTACATTTTCTTTAGGATAATCTCCAATGAGATAGTTTACATAGTTTGTAATTAATTCAATTATCAATTTCAATTTCATTTTCCACCAGTAATCTTACTGGCATTCCAAAAGTTTACTTTCACTAATTACTTTCATCTTTTTTATTTTAGATTTTTTATTAAGATTTATTTTTAGACATTTTATTCTTTTAATTTCTTTTAGCTTATAAAAAGAGAGTGAGTTTTACATCTCCATTTTTCTTGATTTGCTTTTAATAAATACTTTTATTCTATTTTAAAAGAACAATATAACACATTTTTATTTTACAAAATTACATTCTAAAATAGACTTTTTATAATTATTTCAACTATTTTTTTCTTTTTAATAAATCTGATCATTTATTTTTAAATTATAAAATATGTTATGCAGATTTATATGTGTTTTAGAACATATATTTTACTAGCATTAACCCACCCACCCCCTTTGAGAGGTAAAATACATCAACTTGACCCATTTTACCTCGCTCATTTTTTTATAGCTTTAACACTTGATTTTTTTCATATTTATTTATTTACTATTTTTATGTAAAATAAGTTTAGATCACCAAAGATTGACAACCACAGATGGTGATCTTTCCTTCCATTGCTCTATCCCACAGGCTATAATCTACATTGCCATATGTGATGACCACCAGGGTCAATGTGCTTTTTTACAATGTGTATGGGGATGTTGAATACCACAAATGGCAGTACACATCTGCTTATATTTAACTTACACAATAAAACAATATTGTAACTTAACTTTATCAGCATGCTAAAAATTCCTCTTCTAGCAGATTGTATGAGCCCAGGACTTTTTCCATTGGGTTCTGCATTCTTAGAAAATATGGTGTCACTGTGAATGGCAGTATTCATCTACTGACTTTTTAGCTTACACAAAAATAAGGTTTATTATACTATGTTGGGGATTTTCCTTCCAACAAAACTGATTTGTGTCTTATGCTGGAATTATCTTTCCAGTGCATATATTTTTTAGATAATGAACTGGAACAATATCTCTCAGTGTGTTAGCCAAGGACCTTTCTACTGGATCCTCATTCTATAGAATTATACCCCATGTTTCATGCCCATTACACTTAATACACCTTTCTTAACCTTTATCTTCCTCTTTTAAGACTCTATCAACCAAACACAATCAAAACTTACTTGAGAGATTATTTTGCAACTTTTTATTTAACTTTTTTTATTATAGATTTCATTTAATTCATTATAGGCTTTATTTGATTTAATTACTTTTATTTTATCACCATATATTTACTTTAAAATATTATTTTACTTTATTATAAATAAAAATTTCTCATTTTACTTCCATTAATCTAGTCTTTTATCTCCATTATCAGGTATCGATTCTCTAAAATATTTTTATTTTACTCTATTTCATGTATCTATCTTTTATTTCACTTTTTTTTATCATATATTAACTCTAAATAAAAAAAAATTCTTATTTTTTTTTCATTTATATATTTTTTTTATTTCCATTAATAACTCTCAAAAAATATTTTATTTTATTTATTTAACTTCATTTATTTCATTTTATTTTATTACTACCTCCCAAAAAACATTTTATTTCATTTGTTTAATTTTATTTCCATTCTCATAATCCATGTACAATAAACTATTTTTAAAAAAATCTGTCCAGTTAATATAAACCCTAAACTCCTCTAACCTTTGTCAGGCAGTTTCTTTAGGTTTCATACACATTCACTCAGACCAAGAAATCTTGACCTACTTCTAGGCCTGGCATGATGTTCTAGGTGTTTGTTTTTGAGATTATGGCTAGTATATTTATCATCCCTCTTTCTAGGATTATATTACTCCCTTTATTTATTTATTTTATCCCAATCATTATTATATAAGCTGTAATTCACAATATTTTTATTTTTCCCTCTTTCAAAGAGATTAACTTCCTTTTCTTTGGCTTCATAATCTGGTCTCTTGCTATCAAATGCACTAAGTAGATGGGCAATTTTCTTGACCACTTTCCTTTCAGCACATTTTTATTTTTATAAAATTTATTTTAGTTAGCAGAGCTATTCTTTAAATGTGTCTACATATTTACACGTTTCTCTTTCCTATCATGAATATTTACAATTTACTTTCTGATTTACTCTTCTCTTCCTTGTTTTTTTAATTTTACTATTTCTATTCTATCTGTTTACCTTACTTATATTTATTCTTTATATTTCCTTTTTATTCTTTTCTTGTACCTCCTTTTTCTATTTATTTTCAATTTTATCTCATACATCTGTTAACTCTTTTATATCCATTTTCATACTTTTTATTATTTTCCTATCTTCAATTGGTCTATCATCATTTTCTGTCTCTACCATTCTATTTGTTTTTCAAAACTTTCCTTTAACCACTTTACGATTTTACTTTAATGTTACTTTTTCTATACATCAAATGATCACTATTTTTATGCTTGCTGAAGCTGTTAAAATAGGCAAAACTCTCCATACAGTACTGTCACTCAGTGCAAGCCAGAGTAATCAATGGTGGTCAGAAGACTTGTGTATTGCACCTAGATCTTAGGATCTAATGCTACCATCCAGCAGCCATCTTTTATCTCTACTTAACTACAACATTATGAGTCTAAAACTGAAAACAATAATATTTTCAATCCAAGCTCATTAGCTTATATAGTCATATAGGTCTGACCTCAGTTCAGTATGTATACATTTTGGTGTATTTGGCTTTTTAATATCCATAGCCACCACTACCCTATTAGGCACCACTGTATGGATAATTTTTCTAGTTTTAACAGCTTGAGAAAACATAAAAAATAGTGTTGAAGTTTAGTGGTTTAATACCAATCCTGCCTAATAAGATAGTGGTGGCTATGGATATTAAAGAACCAAAGACACCAAAATGTATGGATAAAGAACTGAGTTCAGATGTATATGGCTATATAAGTTAATAAGCTTGGATTGAAAATATTGGTTTCAATTTTAGGTTTATAGTTTTGTAGTTAAGTAGATAAAAAATGGCTGCTGGAGGGTAACATTATCTCCTAAGATTGAAGTGCAGTGCTCTCAAATCCAAGGCTCCTCACTGACAAAAACAGCAATCTAGCAAATAGTCTGTGGATATTATTATGAGTAGGCTGGGGTTTTTTTATGCACAAGCCTTTTGGCATACATTGATTACTCTAGATTGCACTGAGTAGCACTACTGTATGAAAAGTTTTGCCTGTTTTTATTATTTTCTAGTTTATCTATGACTTCCTATTTCATTATTTTTATTATTTTTAACTATTTTAAAACAAACAAAATGTTGGTCTAACTCAACCCCTCCCCCCCCCAGTCCTCTCTAATTCACATCTCACTATAAACAACCCCCAATAAATAATTTATTTCTCTGACCATTTTTTTTTCTATCTCCTTTTTATTTACATTACATATATTATTCTTTTTATTATATATTTTTTAACTATTTTATATTCTTAATATTATAATTTGTTTGCCTTGGTCTTTTTCTGTTCTCACACTGCTCACTGATTTCATTCTTATTACTATGCAAACTAGTGTTTATTTTAATTTTTAGTTTCAGACTTTTTAATTTTTAATTTTAATTATGCTGAGTCATTTATGGCATTTGACTCCAACATTGGGTGGCATTTGTATCTGGTCTCTCCAATATTGGCTTGTTTAGATTTATCTATTTGAGATTATTATCAAACTTAATACATATTTATTTTTTATATTTATTTTTCTGCTATTCTTAATCTTATTTATTAGTTTTAAATGCTTTTAAAATAACATTTTGGACAACTCTTAACCATACTTTAGTGGCACTTGTATTTATTTATTTTAGCAGGCTACTGTTTATTCTTGATACATTAGTATTTTATTATTATTAAAATATTATTTATTTAATATTATCTTTTATATTTATCATTATATTTTTTATTATAAGACCACTTTTTACTATCATTTACTACATGCAATTATATGCAATTATTTAATTATATCATTAATACTTATGGGAATGGACTGATGCTTCAGGCAAAGGGAAGAAAAAAATTGATGGCTTAACCATCAATGATACCCATGAACAGATCAAGGTTATATGAAAAATAATCATGACTGCATTTCCTGACCATAGCCTACTTTGACTTCTGGAACAAAAACCCTGCCATCCAAAGCATTTTATTAGTTTTGACAATCAAACTCAGGTACCAGTGGACCATGTGTTTCATAACCAGCATGCTTTGATGACAAGCACACCAATCCATCATTTTAAATATTCCAAGCTAGCTCTTAATCTTAATTAAGAGGGATCCAGCATATTTAACTTAACATATTAGATATTTATCTCTTTAAAACAATGGTGATGCAGTGACATGAGAGAAAATAGACCAAATAATAATTAAGCAAACATTATTATTTATCCATGCAGAAACATATTTAATATAACATAGCAGTACATAGAAAAGTATAAATAATTAGTTTCCGGCTTAATTTTATGATAGTCCATTTGAGTTTCTTTAATTTAAAAAAATAATGTGTCTAGACAGTTATTATTGAAAATATATGTACCTAGGTTTTTTGTGATATTAAAATGACACAGTTCTTTTGGTTTGGTATTCATTGGTTTGGTTTTTCATTAGTATTACTTTCTAACCAGTTGAACTTTGGGCTCCAACAATGGTTTCAGGGCATGTTTTCCATTCCTTGGCTTATCACTGAGAGAGATAGTATGTGGCAGCATCTATTTCACCAATTAGACAATAGTTTTATGCATTGGTTTCAGATGTGCACAGTTGATTTTACTGGGGACTCGGGGGTGTGAATCCCAGTCCAATACTTTTACAGACTTCTAGCAAGGCATATTGCTACTTCTGCAGCTTCAGCATTGATGTTATCCACAACAGTAATGACTGGTTCACTATCCTTTGATTTCTGAATCTCTGAATAATTGAATGAATCAAGAAATGAATGATGGAATGAAACAATAATAAAATAAAGATGGAAGTAATATAACAATTTACAGCTGTGACTTTTATACTTTTTCTCTCCCATTGTTCTTTTCCATATTATAGCTTTAATCTTTTTCATAATTTAAATCTATTTTTTAATTAATTTTTACATTTGTTTTAATATTTTTTTAGATTAATCTACTATGTCATTGCATTAATTTTGATAGTTTACACAGATTGTAATTTATTCAATTATCAATTTCAATTTTATTGTCAGCCAGGAATCTTATTAACATTCCAAAAGTTTATTCTCACTAATTAATTAATCTTTTTTTATTTTAGATTTTTTACTAAGATTTATTTTTAGTTATTTTATTTTTTTAAATTACTTTTAGTTTATAAAAAGGAGTGAGTTCTAAATCACTAGTTTTGTTGACTTATTTCCCCACCCATATTTAATAAATAGTTTTATTCTATTTTAAAAGAATAACATAACACCATCTTTTTATTTTAAAAAATTACATTTTAAAATCTACTTCAGTATATTATCATGGTTATTTATTATTTCACAATAGGCCAGAATTCATTATTCTGCTATTCATATTTAATAATATGTTGGAAATTGAATTGCACTAAATCATATTTGGTTTTAGAAGCATTTGTATTAATGTGTAATGTCTGTGCTTTCTTGATATTTAGGATGTTCTATATTTACCTATTCAGAATGAGCTGTTGATATTAGGATTTATTATTCCTTAATTATTATGGTAAGGCAATTATGTGATATCAAGCATAACATTTGATAAAAATGTTTTGCTTGTGAGATTAGATAATATTCAACATATTTAAAATATCTAATTTAAGTTTTACATATCATTATCCTATATTTATGTCTATTATTATAATTTTCCCAACACATGTATGTAAGTTTTTTGCATACTTGCATATACCTACATACTCACACACTATTTTTTGTATTAAAAGTTATAAAATATTTGGTAAATTTTAAAATTGAATGAATTGTATATGATATAATGAAAGCCTTTCCTATCTAACAAATGTTATTATAATAGTCATTACATTTTATCACTAAATATTTTTCAAAACAATTGAATCTCAGTTCTACTTTGTTATCCATGCTTCTGTTATGAGGATTTTCTATTTGATCAGCAATCAGTATATAAATTTATATTACTTTTTTAAATAATTAATTCTAACCCATTGCAGTAAATAAATTTATATTTATATTTTATGTCTGCCTCTGTCTTATTGTACATCTGTTTAGTTTATTTATCTGATTTCATTGCCTCATGAACCACAGTTGTTTAATCATTTTATAATAGTGAATTACTTGTATGATGATTGGATGGAATGCAAACTTAGTTTGGTGCATAGTTATAAAAATATATTGATGAATAGTATCTACACTAGACAATAGTTTTAAATAATTAGAATTAATCATTTGCTAAATTGATAGCAGTTTCACTTTATAGGTTTTTTTTTAAATCAACAACTATATTAAGCATTTTAAGGTTTTTTTTTATTAATTACCAAAGATTTGTTAATTATTTTTGTGACTTAAATTTACTATTATTTAATAAGAATTTCATGTATAGATAGAGTTCTGGATGTGAGATATTACAACACCCATTTGTCTCACCTGAAAAAATGTCTAACAGTTTTATAATGCTCTCTATATATTATGCACACATTTTGAGCTACAATTACCTATATGAGTGTGTGCAAACACACACATATATACATGCACACACACACACACACACACACACATATATATATATTCCCAATTTTTTGTTTATATATATATATATATATATATATATATATATAAACAAAAAATTGGGAATAAACTCTACAATATTCAATATACCATTAAAAAATAATAAGTATAACTGTAAGCTGACTATAACTATTTTTATAATGGCATATTGAATATAGGTAGAGTTTAAACCACTAAACATCACATGATCACCATCTCATACTAGCACATAATTGTTGTAAACAAAGGCAAAACTCTTTTCTCCATACAGTAGTATTCTGGGATCTATTGATTACTCTGGTTAGCACAGAATGGCACTACTGTATGGAGAAAAGACTTTTGCATTTGTTTATAGGTAGAGTTTATTACATAATTCTTTGTTTATTATATTTGTTTAATCTGATTTTATTCATTTTTCTGTATATAGTGTAATGGGCACACATGCAGTTACATTATTATAATAATGAGATATTATTTTATAATAAGCAAAATTAGAAATTAAAAATAAAAATTTCGCAAATAAAAATTCTTTTTTTAAGAATTAAAAATTGAAAATTAAAAGTCAACTAAACTTGCATATGTGTAAAATTGCACAGATGGAAAATTATTAAAAGGAAACTTTATTTTTAAAAAAAGGATTTTAAAACTAAATTTTCAACAAAAACTTGTAAGATTTAAAGATAAAAATATATCTTTAAGAATGTACAAAATTTAATTACTTACTATTGTGTAAAAGGCTAAAAAATGGAAATAATTAGTTTTAATTAATCTTAAGTAACCTAGTCCTTGGGAATCTCAAAATATATAATTAAAGGTCAGATTAAAGAGAAAAACAATAAGAACAGAATAGCGAATAAAAAACTCCCAGGGAAATGGACCACAGCGAAAGTGTCATCATCATCATGACATCATGTCCAGTTAATTCCCAATTTTAATATAACAAGAAAAAGATTGGAAATAATTTAGTATGTGTGCTATATGTGTTAAGTTCGGGAGAGTTGAAAGAGAAGGGATTGAAAAGATGCACTTTCAATCTTTTCAGTTTTTCTAAAAGAATAAATGAAATATCATTTTCCTATATTGCAGATCCCAGGCCATCAGGGTCCTGCAATAAAAGCCTGCAAAGAGCTAAACCAGCTACAGTAAAGGACCACTGGATGAATGCCAATAGAATGGAAAACAGCATACATGTCTCCCTAAAATGTCATGGGAATTAGAAATAAAGGGATCCAAATTACAAGCAACTAAACAGCATGAACTTTTTATTTTAAAACTGTAAGAACTTTATCAAACTAATGAACTTTAACTATAAAACTTTTCCAGTATTTAAATAGAAATATAAGTTCCTATCTGCCCAAACTAAATCATCTATAAATAATTATTTTTATATGTAAATTTAAAATCATTTTCATTAATTTTTTTTTGTTATTTTAAGAGTTTATTATGATTTTTTTCTGTTAAACTAAACTTTTAATAAATGTTAAATTTAAGTTGGGTGTGGATGGGTACATATATCATAGAGTTATGTTAGTTTAATTAAAGGGAGGGTTGATCTTATGTTATTTGTTTCACAGTTAGATTGGGTTAATGGATTGGATGTATTAGTGTAATTAGTAAATGTAGCATGAAGATCCACTACAAGCAGGATCACATTATACATCACTATTGGGCAAAATAAAACCCTTTTTTTTACTCACCATAAAAAGCAGATGGTATTCCCTGCTCCTTGGATCATCCCTTTAGACTATGAAATGGGATAGTAAGATGGCAAATAGGATCATAATCCGTTCCTATGGAGTTTTCATTTTTATTGTTCTTCTCACCAAACAGATGAAGTATTCCTGTACTGGATGAGGGGCATTTCTTCTTGATAACCATGCTGTTCAGATGTATATTTCTGACAGTGAGGTATTGTGCTGTCATATTCATGCTGCATTGAATACATAGATATATCAGGTAGATTGACATTAGTTTGATTACGAACTTAGGGTTAAATAAAAAATTAGAATATTTTCTTTTTTGAGTGCAATCTATGTAGTCTATCCATACTTGACACTTCAATAAAATATTAATAAATTCATCTGTATGAACTTATAACATCAAAAGTTAAAATGTAAATCAAATTATAAAGTAAATATTATGCTAAAATAATTCTAAATTTTATATGTGTGCAAAATAAATGCTTCTGTGTATTGTTAATCTGGCAGTGGCTTATTCTTATTTTTTATCATCTTTCTTTAAATTAAAGTATACATTATCTCTGCTGCTCCGTGAGCTAGTGACTAGTGCTAACAGTCTATAATAAAATAAAATTGGATCTTAACTTAAGTATCTGCCTACTATATAAATTTTCCAGGTTTGAATGGCCTCATAGTACCCTGTCCCACAGATACGGTAAGACTCCACAACTCACTTCGACTATTATAATTGGACTTCCAATATGGCATGATGTATAATAAACTACGAGTACCCTGAGTAAATTTTTTAATGAAATATTTTTATCTAATTACATAAAGCCGTATACTTTAAATCTTATAAAAGCACTGCCAGAAAAAAATAACACATATATTAAACAGGATAAAGAAAATATATTAATAATTTTAAATTGTAATTTTTTAAAAAGAAAAAAAGAAAAAGTCAAAAGATTACATTTATTACAAGTTTTTTTAAAAATATATATTATGCTTTAATGTGTATAGGCGCGTACAGACATGTAAGTTATGATTGTAAATGTGACACCTCACAATGAGTGTCTTTTGGGAATCTACCTCAGTGTAACCCTACTTAAGTATTTCAATTAATCATAAATAAATTGATGGTATATATAATTGTGCTGCAAATATACATGAATAAACTCATTATTTCTTAAAATGTAGGCAACCTTTATAAGTAAATAATTTGCTTGTCAGCCGAGTGTTAGAATGAAATGGAAAGAAAAGTTTAACTCTTGGGGGGGGGAAGAGGTGTAAGCATAGATGGTTCATAGAAAAATGATAGTCAACATTTTTTTGTGTATGTAATCTCTTTTTGTAAAATTACTAACTGAATATCTTTGTAAATTGGCATTAATCATGTACCGTAATTACTAACTCTAAGTAAAAAAATTTTGTTTATTTTTTTAAGCATGTTTACTGATATGTAACAGGCACACGTGCTGTTACATTATTATAATAAGTAAAATTAGAAATTATAAATAAAATGTTCACAAATAAAACCTTTTTTTTAAGAGTTAAAAATTGAAAATTAAAAGTAATCTAAACTCGTATATTTATAAATTGCATAGATAGAAAATCATTAAAAGGAAACTTTATTTTAAAAAAAGTATAATTTTCAGCAAAAACTTATAAGATTTAAAGATAAAAATATATCTTTAAGAATGTACAAAATTTAATTATGTACTATTGTGTAAAAGGCTAAAAAATAAAAATGATTATTTTTAATTAGTCTTAAGTAAACTAGCCCTTGGGCATTTCAAAATTTATAATTAAAGGTCAGATAGGAGAGAAAAAACAATAAGAACAGAATAGCCAATAAAAATACCTCAGGAAATGGACCACAGCAAAAGGATCATCATCACTGTGAAGTCACATCCAGTCAATCCTCAATTTTAATATAAAAAGGAAAAGATTGGAAATAATTTAGTATGTGTTCTATATGTGTTAAGTCTCAGAGAGTTGAAGAAGAAGGGATTGAAAAGATGTACTTTCAATCCCTCCAGTTTTTCTAACAAAAATAAACAAAATATCATTTTCCTATATTGCAGACCCCAGGACATCAGGATCCTGCAATAAAAGCCTGCAAAAAACTATACCAGCTGCAGTAAAGGACCTTCGGATGAATGCCAATAGAATGGCAAACAGCATATCTCTCTCCCCAGGACATTGTGGGAATTACAAACAAAGGAATCCAAATTACAAGCAACTAAAAAGTATGGACTTCCTCTTTTAAAATCATAAGAACTTTATCTAACTAATGAACTTTAACTATAAAACTTTTCCAGTATTTAAATCAAAATATAAGTTCCTATCTGACCAAACTAAATCATCTATTAATAATTATTTTTATGATATGTAAATTTAAAATCATTTCCATTAATTTTTTTTGTTCTTTTAAGTGTTTATTATGATTTTTTTCTGTTAAGCTAAACTTTTAATAAATGTTAAATTTAAGTTGGGTGTGGATGGCTGCATAGATCATAAAGTGATGCTAGTTTAATTAAAGGGAGGGTAGATCTTAGGTTATTTGTTTCACAGTTAGATTGGGTTAATGGATTGGATTGGCATAATTAGTAAATGTAGCATGAAGATCTGCTATGTGCAAGATCACATTATACACCACACTTGGGCAAAATAAGACCCATTTCTTACTGACCATTGGAAGTAGATGGTCTTCCCTGCTCCTTGGATCACCCCTTTAGACTATGGAATGGGATAGTAAGATGGCAAAATGGATCACAATCCCTTCCTATGGAGTTTTCTTTTTTATTGTTCTTCTTGCCAGACAGATGATGTATTCCTGTACTGGATGAGAGACATTTCTTCTTGATAAACATGCTGTTCAGATGTATATTTCTAACAGTGTAGTATTGTGCTATCATATTCATGCTGCATTGAATACATCAATATATCACGTAAATTGGCATTTGTTTTATTGCAAACTTTTGGCCTAAGGTCAAATAAGAGATATAGAATATTTTCTTTTTTGAAAGCAATCTATGTAGTCTACCCATACTTGACACTTTAATAAAATATTAATAAATTCATCTGTGTGAACTTATAAATTCAAAAGTTAAAATGTAAATCAAATTATAAAATAAACATTATACTAAAATAATTCTAAATTTTATATATGTGCAAAATAAATGTTTCTGTGTATTGTTAATGTGGTAGTGGCTTATTCTTATTTTTTATTATCTTTCTTTCTTTAAAAATAAAGTATACATTATCTCTACTGCTCCAAAAGCTAGTGACTGGGGCAAATGGTCTATAATAAAATAAAATTGGATCTTAATGTAAGTATCTGCCTACTATATAAATTTTCCAGGTTTGGATAGCCTAGTGGTGCCCTGTATGGCAAATACGGTAAGTCTCCACTCTTTTCCCCGACTGTTATAATTAGACTCCCAATGTGGTAGATACGGTAAGACTCCAAATACCAACTCCTCCTGACCATCATAATATATATATATATATATATATATATAACCATTAAAAACCAGTCATCATCTAAACATACCAATATAGATAGTAATCAATATTTCTCACTGTTGTCAAGGCAACCTCTCTCCTTTTAATAATAAGAATGGAAATCCACTCTTATTAATGGTCCAATGAATATATATGGACTCAAAGTTTGTAACTTGACCACAGAGATTGAAATAGTGATACAATAAAGTTACTTGAGATAGAATTGAGGAAGAGTGGACTGATAAATTCTTAATTCAAATCCCTCTATTTACATTAATGATTTGTTATTTTTAATGAAATTTTTGAATTTACTCTCAAATTTATTATAAGAAAAAAGTAACATTTCATTAAGTTTATTCCAAAAATCAAATCTGAATTGTCATAAAAAACAGTATATTTTTTTAAACTATGCATTTTATGTACATATATAAAACTTAACTAAATGAACTATTTTCTCATTCTTTCCATTCATTACATGAGTTATAATTTTAGAATTTTTGATTTTAACATAATACATCCAATACTGCAAGAATTTATTAAATCTATAAACCACTTCTTTTTAAAAAAGACAATATATCTCTATGTTATGTATATATAATACACAGTACATGTACAGATAGAGCAATATATACTATTGAAAATCCATTTATTGTATTATTTTGTTAAACTGTCCCTAATAATTTGATAATAAGGCAGCTTTTGTAATATAAATAATTCGAATTGCAAACGATTAGTATTTTTAAAATATATGTAAGATAATAAATACTATTTAAGAAATTACAAATTTCAAAGTAAATACAAAAAATAATAATATACAAACCAAACTATCTACACTCAACTTGAACAAATTTGAAAATAAGGCCTAATGCCAATACATCAAGCATATATATTTGGGAATAGTGCTGATATGAGAAAAAATATTTGCAAATTGTTAAAATAATTCTAGAAAACTCAACTTTTAATTATTTTTATATGTTCAGTTAAATTTGATACTTCATAAATATTATTATATAATATCAGTATCACATTTATTATAGCCCTGGTTTATTTATAGTGTCATTAAAATTATAAAAAAAAGAAAGAAAGAAAATTACTTCTATTATATATATATATATTGAAAATGTTATAATAAGCAATCTTTCAATTTTTAGAATATTTATATATCTTATTATAATTTTATACAATTTATAATTAAGAAGAATAGAATTAAATATTTTGGGAACTGTTGAAAGAATAAATCTAAGAATATAAAAGCAAGTCTTAAAGCAATATAAAAATAGTTTTAAATATGAAAATATAATAAATAATGGTATAACATTATTAAATTTAATTTAAATTACATTTTCAATTTTAAATTCATTTATTGTATAAAATGAATAAAACACACACACACAAAAAAACACACACAGACAATCTATCCATTATTATAGATGTATAGCATAATAATGAATTTTTTAAAAATTCTGTTTTATTATTATGTTATGTTTGTAAATACAATAACATTTAACAATGAATCAAAAGCTTTCTAACCGTATTTCTATTTAATGTATGTTATCTTTTTTTGTACACACATGTCTTCTAAGAGTTTTGCTAATACCATTCTTAAAATGCTAATAATCTACAAGTGGCTGAATTTATTAAAATATAAAGTGATGATTTCAGTTTTTTTTTATTTGAAACTATTAGTCGTATTTTCATTTAAAAATATTTTAAAAAGTCGTAATTTTATCAAAGGATTGCAGTTATTTTCTTCAAATCAAATCTTTTTAGTATAATTTTAAGTTTCCTTTTAAAAGCTATCAGACTTGAATTAAAATTTCACATAATGTGCGTTATTTTTTATATTTTTTATTCTTGATTCTGAAATATCATTTCATATGTTTTAAAAATCCAATTTCTATAAATATTGGCAAAACAGAAAAAAACTAAACTGAAAGAAGGAGAATACATTTTGTATGAGAATATGGAGTTCTATTCTTAGGCATTCTGAATTTTATTTAGGTCAACCAAAAGATTAATCTAAATTACATAACTTAGCATTTAAAAAAAGTCAATAAACATAATACCATTTTTAATGCATCTCACAACTACAAATTTTTTTTTCATTATATTAATTTAGCTATAAATATAAAATATAAATATAAAATCTTACTAATAAAGAATGAACTACTCCACATACAAGTTTGAAAATAAAAACCAAAGATTATTTAATATTGTGATACATTTTAATTAATTTATAATTTATTTGATATATATATATAGAGGATTTGAACTCAGATTTTCAAGCACCCTTCAATTATCCACACTATCTCATACAACTGATACACATGACCACACACATGTAGAAAAGGTTAATAATCACCAATATACGTATTTCGTGCTAAACTATCACACACACACATATATATATATATATATTAAAAATATTATTAAATATATGTTTGCAGATATTCTATGGTTTAATTTTATTAATTTTATAAATTATTTTTATTTAAAATCAAAACAAATTCTATTTACAATAGATGATTTTAAAAATTAATCATTATTTTTTTGCATTAAAAAAATACATTTTAATTTAATCAGCGATTTGTAAGTTAACTCACTAGGTTATTTTGATTACAAATAATGTTTGAATAACGACTTTTATTGATGATCAAATTATTTAATTTTATCTTTTTCAATTAGTAATAATTGTAACTGTATTATTGGATGTAATGAAATCTAATAATAAAAATATTCTGAAAATGATGATTTTATTATAATATTATGGGACTAGTGACACAAAAACAAAACACTAATTTATAATATAAAAGATAAAGTTTTATTTATTCATTTTTTATTGTCCAAAACTTTAAATTTTATAATAATATAGAATGCTTTATATATATATAATGATTAGGCACTGTGTTTGAAAAAAATATATAATCATTCAAATTAATTCACACAGCATTCGTGATTTTCTTCTTAAAAATTGTTACAACTATACACCTAGTGTAAAAACACCATCATCTCATCATACCCATATATATATATTATTTATTTATTTATAATATTTAAATACAAATATATTGTCTAAACTAAACTTAATGCAATTAATAGGGATTTGAACTCAAACTTTCAAGCTCTCTCAGCCTATACATTCCATCTTATACATCAATACATTAGCTTTTGCTAATGTCAATCTTATTGTCGTAACCATGTAGGCATTACGTCATTCTTTCCCTCCTCACATATAAGACCTTAATATGTCAATTTAAATACATAGAAGACATATGGGCAGACTACAGGCTAAATATGTTATAATTAAGTACAAGTATAATTAGAAAAGAATTTAACTGACAATTTCAAGCTCCCTTCAGCTATTAACTCCATCACATATAACCAATACATGTGACCACACACATGTGAAAAAGATAAAATTATCTCCAATATACATATTTTGTGCAGAACCAGCATTCACCAATTAGCCCAGATCATCATCTCATACACGCTCACATATATATATATAATCAGAGCTCAGATTATATTAAGATAACAAACTTTTAAACTTTAATGGTCAGACTTCAATCTTCTTCACCCTCCAACTTTTCAGCCATCTACATCACTGAAAATTTGATAATGGAATGATCAAAGCCATAATCCATCAAAGTTTGGTGATATATAATCTTAATATAAACTGAGCACTTATTATATATATATATATATATATGTGTGTGTGTGTGTGTATGGGATATGATGATTTGGACAAAGTGATGAGTCTGGTTTAGCATAAAATACATATATTAGAGATCATTTATAAGATGAGTAGATAGCTGTGCAGAGCTTATAAATATTGAACTGGATACTTTCTCCACTTCAAAAGCAACCATTCTAAAATCAAAACAAAATGTATATCTATAAAGAGGAAAGAGAAAATTGTACTTAAAAAAAAATGTATTTTTTTTAGTAAGAGTATGTGCTATAATACACATACCTGAGTATATTTTGAAATTTGCAAAAATATTTTGATTTAAAAGAGTTTTGATTGAGATAATTCTTTTCATTTTTGTTTTCATTTATTTTAAAAACAGAGACTTACTTTCCAATTTATTAAAAGTGGTATTAAAAAGTAAAAAAAATAAGATAAAAAATACCCCTGGTTGAAATTTTAATTAAGATCTAAAGAGAGATAAAGAATAGCCCTGGTTAAAACTTTTAATTAAGATCTGGTGGGAGATAAAACTAACCCTGGTTAGATTTTAAGATCTAGTGGGAGATAACAAAAGTATATAAAAACTCTGTGTTTTTGATTGGCAAAGATATATAGATAATATTTTTGCTAGTTGTGGACTGCTAATGTGATATATTATATTTTCTAATTATAAAGTGAAGTTGTCTAATACAAAAAATATTTTGCTGTGAACTGCAAAGTCAGGACTACTAAGAGAAGGATTGAATTGGTGATTACTAATTTCTGATTGCTAACTGCTAAAGAAAGCATTTGAGGAGAAGAAACTATCCATTCATAATGCAGAAAATACTCAAAAGTCCATATTAAAAGTATGTAGTGCTAAGCATCTAAGATGAACCCCAGAGCTTGAAATTGTGTCATCATGAACATGTCCTAAATGCTTACTTTGAAACTGATCCTAAGAATTGCCTTCATGCTTTCTGACCAGATTAATGATGACCAAAAACCACAATAATATACTCCCAATAGAACTAAACCTTGTGCACACTGCTAAAATAAATCAGATGATAAAACAAAAGTCTGGAAGGTACTGAACATTTTTCTATTTTGACCAGGCTTAAATCTCTAAACTTTGTACTAAAAATGTATATGAACATATGACAGGTTTATGAAAAATAATTGAGATATTATTAGAAATTTATAAATATATCTTTTTTTGTATGTGTGTATTTTTTCTTAAACCCATAAATTGTAGAAAATCGGTTTAAGATTTCAATTTTTGTCATTTTGTTGGAAAGAGTATTGTGAGTTAATATTTTATACTCTGTTTTTCTTTATTATGGTAATTAATTGTTATTAAGAGTTTTGACATATAATAGTAGTTTTTTTATCTCACTTGTTCCCTATTTTAGTTGCAATTATATTAGTTTAATGTTTGGTTTGCATTTCCTGCAGACCATAGGTCTTTTGCTAATGATTTATCAATTATATAGTTTTGCTTTTCTTGTAAACCATAGAGATTTTGTTTTCTTATATTTCAGATTACATAAAATTGTAATCTTTTCTTTTTGCTTGCATAGAAGTAACCTTAAGAGTCATATTATAAATGCACTATTATGAGTGTTTAAGGAGCATATGACATTCTTTGTTTATCCCAATGTTTTTGGGGGTTTAAGGAAAGATTGATCCACACTGTTTGTTAACTTCCATCCAAGATCATCTTTATTTAAATCTCTAATAAAGGTAAGTGGAAGTTGAATAGGTAAATCACAAATCATCTAAACTTAAGTAAGAAAACAAAATTATCTGCTAAAGTGTTTGATATACCACAATATTCATGTGCATTTTCTGACAAATAAGGTTATGGAATTTGGGTCAAACATGTTTTTTTTGACTAATACTTTTGAATTTAATAAAACTTAAAAATTATTAATAATTTTATCTGTTTTTGTTTGATGTTTGTTTCTGTGTCCTGTCCCTCAATTGTCTGAATAATGTTTAAGATCTCTTTTTCTCCCTGGGTCTAGTTGGAAGCATTTACATTCATCATCACCACCATAAATCAAATTTTCTAGGTTGAAATGGCCTAGTAGCATCATTGATGATAAAAAGAAATGGAGTGTCCGGTATAATATATATATATATAATTTTTAACAGATGTAAATGCTGAAATTTTGTTAAAATGGGGAATTTTTTGGTATATATTTTTATTTTTGAATAAATCACAGTAAGTGTATTCAGATACATAATTGAGTAGTAAGGAAAATATATTCAATTTGCCAAGCATATGTACATACATATGTAAAAATATTATGTAGATTATAAAATTTTAATTATAATTTATTATAATATTTAAAACCAAATAATGTGTGTATTATTAATAACAAATTTTAATATTTGTATTAATATTATTTTTAAATTCTGACAAAGACCACCTACAACTTTATAACCCGATGATGCCCTCTAACCTTAACCAAAAAATCACCTTATGGAAAGTATACAATATAATCAACTATAATCAACAACCCATTAAAACCAGTCTAAAAGTAACCAACCAAAGACTCATTACACACTTCAAAAGATGGAGTCTGAAACCCAAATTCCTTGACTTCATCATTAAAATTAATCTTAATGCACTTCCCATGAATTGGTTTCTTTATCACCAAAGAGGTTTTACCAGCATTGACCCTATATGTGGTCTGTGTGCTCATGAAGATGAAACCATAGACCATATTATACACCGGTGCCCAAGACTTAAAACACTGAAAGATATAATCATAATCAATTCCAACATAAGACCTGATATGATTTTCTCACTTAAAAACGCCATTCATAATGGAACTTTTTCAATAATAAGGCTTTCTATCTTTGTCCTTTATTCCATATTGATAGTGAGATGCAAAACTCTCATGGAATTACCCCTGCCACAAATCATACCATTGTTTTACCAAATGCTCAAAAAAATCAAGAAACGTGACCAGCTCCTTGCCTCCAGTAAAGTCTTTGATGACACCTGGTCTTTAACTGCTCTATCCTTTTTTTGATTATCAACTCTCACCAGCCCAACATTATAGAATAGGCAATTTTAAAAGAAAATATTCATGTTTATATTAAAAATGCTAATACCATTAAACAAGTTCTTAGTTTCTCATATTCTACACAATCTCTTCATTATATCTAAGCACATAAGAATATAACAATTGTGCTCTCGTAACATAATCTAGCCAGATGGCAAATAGAACATTATATAATCATATTATTGTACAATTTATTTATTTATTTATCATTTATCAGGATGTAATAACTACTTATTGTTAATAAAATTTTTGTTGAAATGACAAAGACTATGGATTAGTCAAAATTGTAAAAAAAAGCTAAAGATTATAAAATAGTACTCAATTGTGTGCACGAAATAGTTTTATAAAAATTTTGAATGTTTTTAAATAAGAATAGAGGAATATAAAAAAAGAATCAGCAAGATTTATGTCATTGTCATATTTTTTTAGTAATATGAATGATCACAATGTGGTGGAAAACTCTAATAATATCGATTGGCCAATCAAAATCTAATGATAATTTTAAAAGATATTAATTAACAGTATAAATATTTGATTGAAAATTTTTGATGATGGCACTGTACTTTTAGTTATATATTAGAATACTTCAATCATCTAGATGAATTGTTAATATAATATTTAAGTGCATTCAACTGTTAATAATAACACACAACTTATCTTAGAACACAATGGTGTGAATGATGTTGTTCTCTTTTTTTTTTTTTTTAGATATTTCTAATTTGGCCAGGTTTAGCTAGAACAGGAATTGTGCAAGTAAAATTTAGATGTACTAATAAAGTGATGTTTTAATTAATTTAGACTATTCTGCCAAATTTAACATTATTTCAGAAAATCTTGTACTAATGAAAAGCGGTTTTTATGATTAGGTTTGACTTTTATTGGTGACCCCCCCAAAAAAAAAATTCATTTTTCATTAATCATATATTTTTTTTAAACTTACTTTAAATAGTATATATACTTATAACAAAAATTTACATTAAATTATTTAACTTGCACAATAAATAATAAATAATAATAGCTTTCTACTCAAGTGTCATTTATAGCAAGTTTAAATAATTAATGAGTGCCAAATAATAACTGTATTATTTCCAGATTGAAATCCTAAACCTAAGATTGATGAAAGCAAAACACAGAAACCAGTAAGGCAATAAAGATTAAATGTACTACCATCTGGTAATCATTGATTGTTTAAAGCTACTATAGATGGCACTAGAATAAAGAATTATTTCTCTTTTAATATACATAAATATTTATTTATTGTTTTTTGATATTAGTTTTTATCTCAATTTATTATTGTTATAAAAAAAAAATTAAACTTCTTTTTTTTGTTTTTGTAATATATACATTTAAAAATCTTGAATTGTTTTAAAATTCACTCTTTGTTTATTCACATTATATATTAAGAAATTAGAAAAATTAATTGGGATCAGCTGCGATGGGTTTATCATTCTTTTTCTGATTGCAATGCAAACAGGACCATTCTGCACTCCGGTGATACACTGTACATAAGACACAAATAACTTGTCTTAATAAAAAATATAAATCAATAGATAATCAAAAGTATAATTTAAAAAAATGAATGTTTCAATACTTGATTTTGTGAATGTTAACTGATTATTTTATTTTATTACAGATATCATTTAAGTGTTTATATTGTTTTATCAACTAGATTAGATCTATGATTATGTGATTATGTTGTTTTCCAGGCAGACACTTTATTTTATTTGGAACCTTTGTCAGCGCTTGCATTATACATAAATATACAGCCAATATTATAATCTAATTAACAAACGTCAGAAATTTTGCTACAAAATTGCTGTGGAAAAACACCTAGTGACTGATTCATTAATAACCTTATCCTAGAATTAAATGAAATCAAATAAAAACAATAGCATATGCACAGAATATATATCAAAATTAAACTTAAAACTAAAAAAAAAAAAAGATTTATTTGCATTTTGTTTTTTCTTCCTTAAAAATGTAATATAACAAAAAAATTATATTAAGAAAAAATAATGGTCAAATGTTTTATAATAAATTTTTCTATTATATGAAAATTTGAGTTTATTATTATTTGATTTTTTTTTGAAAGGGCAACAATATACTTTAGCACCTGGGTGTCACAAACCCACAAAATGAGCCTGGGAAAGATTAAGATTAAATTGTGCTAATTGACTATGGATTATGTTAACTTAATAATCTATATTTTGAAGAATTTAATGTTTAGAGAATAAAAAAAAATTTGAAAAATATATACACCCGGGTCTTGTTTTATGCAGATTTATTTAATGCGATTTTGAAGTTATGCGATTCATGTTTCTTCTTAATATCTTTGTATGCGGTTTACTTTTATGTGATAAAAATTATTAGATCAGAAGTTGAGCTCCAATAATGTGCTACTACTTTAAATATTATAAATTTCACACACTCACGTCATATTTAAAGTAATAGTACATTATCGGGGTTTAACTTCCATCTAATAATTTCAATATTTTCTGTACTTTATAATAGTACTGTAATAGATTTTATGCAGTAAAGAAGTTCATAATTCACTTAAAATCAGGATTTCCCAATTTTATATACACACATTAAATTTTACAAGATTATAATGTAAATCTGTTCAAACATTTTAGATGCCTATACTATGTATGTTGTTGTTTTTGCATTTTAAGTCATGTTCTATTTTTGCTTTTTAAAAAAAGAGTACATATTCAATTAATCATTTAGTGTCTGCAAGTAATAAATTTTACAAGACTATAATGTAAAACTGTTCAAATTTTATAGATAAAAAATGTTATGTATGCTGTTTTTGCATTTTAAATCATGTTCTATTTTTGATTTTTATAAAAAGAGTACATAATCAATTGATCATTTAGTGTCCACAAGTTTATTTTTAAAAGGTGAGTAACAGTGGTGGGCACAATTAAATTTGAAAATTAAAATTTGATTTTTAATTTCAATTAACAATTTAAAAATTACATAATATGAACTGAAATTAATGTGATGTGAAACAATGAAATTTGATTTTTAAAAGGAATTGAAAATTAAAAAATTAAAGGTGAAAATAAGAATTTAATTATTAATTGTTACTTTTCATTAGATTTTGCCCAACAGTGGTAAGTCAGTGTCCTTTTATTATTATAAGTCTAAGTTCTTATTTTTATTTTAAACTTTTAGTTTACACTAATGGAGAAAAAAAAAAACACCCAAGAAAATGAATTTCTTTGGAAACAAAAATTTCAATTTTAGATCACTTAGCAAAATGGGAAGGATCAACAGTGATTGAAAAACGTTTTAGTTGTTTAAGGAAAAGCTACAGTACATCACATCACATCATAATGAATCTGATATCTCAAATAGCGATAATGATTAAAATAATGTACAGGTATGAAAAAAATATAAATTATGCATAAAAATATATTGTTTTGAATAAAATTAAATATTGTAGTTGATAAAAAAAGTAAAAAAAGTTTGTCTTGTGTCAATTTTTTTCAAATTTGAAATTTTTTATTAGTCATATTTTATTTTATTTTTTTATGTGAATTTTAAAGTAATTTTATGTTGTTGCTTTGCTTATATGCGATTTTCAAAAATTACAGTATGTATCCCCCATTTCCCAAGATAAATTAAGTCTATTTTTGTGTGATTTCTTTTGTGCACATTTTCTGAGGAACCTATCTACTGCATAAAATGAGACCCAGGTGTATTGCTGAAACAATGAATTATCAACTTTACAACATAAAATAAAACATTATGAATTTTATAACAGAATATTTACATTAGATATTGATAATGATATTAATTCTGGTTCCCTTGTTTATAATGCAATTTAAAACATCTTTAAACAAACTTTTAAATATGTAGAATATATAAATTATTTAATTGCTAATGATATCCACTTTTCTGCTTGAGATCTGACTGTTTTTTGCTAGCACTTTTAACTTTAAAACTCTAAGATAAAGTTTTATATTTGATACAGGTATTTGTTATTTAATGTACTATATTACTGATTATGTAATAAATATTAACAATTAGTGATTAGTTTTTCTGAAGTCATGTGATGTTTGAACACCAGTAGTATAAAATTGATATTATAACTTTATCTTTCTTATTGCATTGCCAAATTCATATAATATTAATATCATTTATATTCTTTATTTTTGCAAAGTTTCATATAATTATGACCCATTGTTGACAGTTTCAATTGCTCCAACAATTTTCTTCAGAACTATGACAGCCACAATACTACAAATAGATAAATACAAATAAACATGAACATATAATTTTACATTATATATATATATATATATATATATATATATATATATATATATATTCTATCTTACAATCATAATATACATTTCTATATAATTATTACCTTTTTATATATTACACATTTTAATCTTTTTTATATTTATCAATCAATACTTCCTATAATCACGCACATATATATATATATTATTTCATTTATTTTTCATTACTTTATTTATTTATTTTTAAATATTTGAAGAAAATATATATATATATATATATATTGTACCCTTAACGCATTTTAAAAGATACTCTCCATCTAATCTTGAGAAAAGTACTACTTCTAATTTACGATCGAATTATAAAAACACGATATTTATTAAAACAACAATACTTTGACTAACTCAGGCTTCATTTCTAACATATTATATCTAAATAAATTAATATTTAAAATAATATATCTTAAATAACACAAATTAAATATTAAAATTCAAATTGGATTCCCATCTTATTTATCATACTAACAATTTAAATTACGACTAGTTCATTATTTACTCTTATAATAAGGTTCGATTAAAATACTAACAAAAAATTATAAAACTTTTGCAGAAGACATTCAACAAGATACACTGTTGGTTTAACATTGAGGATCTATCCCAGAAGTATATACTCTCAATGACATAAGAATATTACTCTTACTTAATTTATATAATAACATTACATTGTAATATTGTCATTTCTCATAACACACATAAATAGTCCAAATTAAATAATTTATAAAATTTATTATAAAACAATAAATCAGTATTATCATAAAGATATTATTAAAATTTAACATTAACTAAAAATTCTTATCCATTATCACTTTAACTAACTCTTATAATCATTCAACATCTCAAGTTCATATCTCAATAAGAATAATAAACAAATTAATATTTTGTAGTTAAATATAATGAGGAATTTTACATATATGCAATTACCCTTCCAAAAACAATAACGAACAACTATAATATTTAACGATTCTTAAAATCGTACATCTATTTGATTGACTACTCTTTAATCAACATCAATAAAATTATAAATTCATATGAAAACATTATATAAAATATTTTAAATAAATTCCAAATCAGTTCATCTCATATTATGCTATAAAATTTTTTATTTCTTATGTGGCATTTACAGAAAATATATTCTTAATATAATTGCAACATTGATTATTTTAAAATTGGCATTGTATAATTTTCATAATCCCAATAATAAAATATTCTGTAATAGTAGTAGTAGTAGTAGTAGTAGTAGTAGTAGTAGTAGTAGTAGTAGTAGTAGTAGTAGTAGTAGTAGTAGTAGTAGTAGTAGTAGTAGTAGTAGTAGTAGTAGTAGTAGTAGTAGTAGTAGTAGTAGTAGTAGTAGTAGTAGTAGTAGTAGTAGTAGTAGTAGTAGTAGTAGTAGTAGTAGTAGTAGTAGCAGTAGTAGCAGCAGTAGTAGCAGCAGTAGCAGTAGCAGTAGCAGCAGCAGCAGCAGCAGCAGTAGCAGCAGTAGTAGCAGTAGCAGCAGCAGCAGTAGTAGCAGCAGTAGTAGCAGCAGCAGTAGTAGCAGCAGCAGCAGCAGCAGCAGCAGCAGCAGCAGAGCAGCAGAGTAGTAGTAGCAGAGAGCAGTAGCAGTAGTAGCAGTAGTAGAGTAGCAGCAGTAGCAGTAGCAGTAGTAGTAGCAGTAGTAGCAGCAGCAGTAGAGTAGTAGTAGAGAGTAGTAGCAGCAGTAGAGTAGCAGTAGCAGCAGTAGTAGCAGTAGTAGTAGTAATAATAATAATAATAATAACAACAACAACAACAATAATAATATTTTTTATTATTCATGTGCAATAAAATGATACAAATATTTTTTATAAATCATGTCTGTGAATACGACAATGATTCAAAACACACTTGGACACATTAACAAATAAAACTCTGAAGACAATATGAATTCCAAAAACATTAACAATTTTATTATTAACAATATATGATATTAACAACAATATAAATTTATAAAACTTAAAATACTTACAATATAAGAGAAAATTAATTAGATTAAAATATTTAAAAAAAATGTAATAAAAATAAACATTAAATAGCCTTCATTCTGACTATTTGATGTAGAAAATAGAATATATAATACATTATAGTAGTAATATTATTATTTTCTATCATTACAACAATGATATTCCATTGTTATTATCATAATGAAACAATAACAATAAATGGTACTCATCTTTTAGCTAAAGATGCTGCTCTATGGCACGGTTTTCATGCCAAAACACATAAAAATGCTGTTTCCGCGGCCGACACGTTCAAACCCGCATTTTCTATAATACAACTTTTTTGTTGTGCTACAGAATGCAGGCCACTATGTCATGTCACAGTACAGCTTGTATGTCACATAGCAGCAAATATATTTGACAAATTCGCACAATTTATAAAATAATTACGGCTTGATGAGAGAGTTTGTATTTGAATTGTATTGAAATGTTGTTTTCATTTGATTTTTTTTTGATTTTAAACTATTGAAATGTTCAGATTTTTTAAAGCAATAATTATAAGACTTTTTACAATGTACTGTATTGAACTTTTATTTGGGAAAATGTTAAATATCTATGTTTTTATTGAGTTGCAATTAGGTAATGTGTCAAATAACATACTGTTAGTAACATTCCATGAGACAAAAAAGATTCTACCGTCTGTATATTTTTGAAGTAAAAAAGAGCACTACGAAAAAAATATTCAGTAAGAAAAGTCCAAATATACAGGTTTATTTGTAAATTTCATAAAAAGCAAATATTATAAACATGTTTAATAAGTAAAGAAGACATTTGTATGTGTTTGTTGTTGTTTAAAAAAGTTTCAGTTTCTTTCTTTTGTCTGAGTACGGTTACGATTTTGAATTTTTTTATTTTAGCATTACAAACAACAGAACATTAACCCTAAAACTAACCCTAAACCTAACCCTAAAACTAACCCTAAACTAACCCTAAAACTAACCCTAAAACTAATCCTAAACCTAACCCTAAACTAACCCTAAAACTAACCCTAAATCTAACCGTAACAACTTTTACTTTTATTACGATTATTATTTTTTAGTTAAAAAACAACAAAAAAAGTCGTAACACAAGTAAAAAAATATCTGATAGAAAATTGATAAAAAAAAAGCCGTAACACAAGTAAAAAAATATCCTGATAGAAAATTGATAAAAAAAAAGCCATAACACAATTTAAAAAGTATACAATATAAAAAAACATGAATCAAATTGTAATTTGTTGATTTTATTTTACATTTATTATTATCATTTAAATTGTATATGTTAATAAAAAATAATATTTAAAAAAGACGATTTTGTTTTGTTTTTATTTTCACATTGCAAAAAAGCACAGAAAAACTATTAAAATCAACGGCCCATGAATGTTCATATTTTATAGTTTTAGCATGAAAACAGCGCCATCCAATGGCATCTTTAGCTATATAAGACAAGCACCCAATAAATAAATACAATTTATTTAATTAGTAATATGCTTCACCTTTTTGGAAAATAATTATAATTATAGCAATGCCTATTAATTATAAAATTAAAATTAGCCCTTATTTAAAATTTAACATATAACATTATATTAAAAATGATTATGCACATTGTTTATATACCAGTAAAGCATTTATCTTTACTATTCATGTATATTTTAAATTTTCAAATGTAAATTTAAATAAAGAAAACTATGGCTACTGAAATAATTTTAATCATCACTTTATAAAACTATCTACTTTTAAAATATTTTAAACAATCCTATAACTTTACTTTTCTATATGTTCAATCTTTTTATAAAATATTCAAATTATATTAAAGGATTATATTACTTGACCAGCTATATTTATTCATTTTATAATCTATTATTATAATAATATTCAGATATTATGTTTTATCGTTCTTTCTCACAATCAAACAAAATATGCATTAAATATTTGAATTTAATGATCTCTATTTTCATATATTACTAGGAATATCAAATCATTTCTTTTCCACTTTCTCTAACAGTAAATAATTGAACGTCATTTGTGTTAGAATTTTTTTCTCCTCTTGCATTTACAAATATTGACAACTTTCAACAATCTAGTTATTATTATGACCATTTATGATGCAATATACAGGAATGAGTAATAATGATTATAGTGAGGGATATGAATGCAATAATAACTCAAACGAATATGAAACATCATGGTTACAGTGATTAAAGTCACACATTTATTATGTATCTTAAATTCTGGTCATGGTTTCTACCTGAGCTATTACTGGACTATAGAAAGAATGCAACTGCCCATGTACTAAATATACAGATCTTTATTACTAGCATTTATATCCTTAATTCACAATATAATTCACATATAATATTCCTCTTTAATATCTCTAGCATTAAGGATTTCATTTTATAACTAATTTCCCAGACCACTATCCTTCATCTTCTACATTCTGAATACTTCTCTTGAGATTGCAAAGAAATTGTAACTACATTAGATAAAATAATCTCTAAACCACATTTCCAAAATAAATATCAAATAAAATTCAAGAAGGTTCAAAACATTGTACACAAATGATTTCAATAAAATATCCATCATTATCACACTTTCATTATTATAGTAATAGATAATTTAAAGGTCAATGCTTTCATTTATTGAATCTAAACAGATATGGTCTACAATAAGATCTTTGAAACTCATAGTTATATTAAAAAAATATGCATATTTAAGCATTCATAAAAATTACTTAAATACTTTTAGATAACCTGCAAGGCATTTTCTACTGTAGCATTACACTCATAAATCAATATATTCATAATCATAAAAATATGATTCTTCTGATTTAATACTCAAGCAATATTATAAATAAAATATAAATAAAAATATTATTAAAATGCATAATAATTTACCTTTATTTCCAACAATTATTGGAATTAAATATGGTGATCCCCTTCTCTTCTTGACAGACCAAACATAAAATAATATATAGGTATTTTTATTTTAACTTTCAGAAAATTTGATTTTCTAATACCTATCATTTTTATTTAATTTTTAAAACAAATTATTCCAATATTAAAATTACACATATTTCTAATAATAAAGTTATTAACTAACTAACTAACTAACTAATAATAATAATAATAATAATAATAATAATAATAATAATAATAATAATAATAATAATAATAATAATAATAATAATAATAATAATAATAATAATAATAATAATAATAATAATAATAATAATAATAATAATAATAATAATAATAATAATAATAATAATAATAATAATAATAATAATAATAATAATAATAATAATAATAATAATAATAATAATAATAATAATAATAATAATAATAATAATAATAATAATAATAATAATAATAATAAAATAGAAATACTAAAAAAATAGAAAAGTAATAAAATTCAAAGCTACTAAAGTCCTTGTTTGCTTTTATTTCTCCAGCACCAAGCTTCCTCTTTTGCTATGGATTATGAAAAGTTTGAACAAAACTTCTCTCTCCCCCATTGTGCTGTATAAAATTCTATAAGGCACAAAATTAAATTTTTGAAAATCTCTTTGAAATATTATCCATCCATACTGGATAAATATTTTATCTGAGTCCATTTCTTAGCATTTTTCAGAACAGATATTTAAAAAAAAAATATCCATTAATATAATTTTTCATATTAAGTAATAATTTCCCATACATACATTTTATATATATACTGGTCCAGACTTATGGTAAAATATAGCAAAATTAATATTCCTTCATCAGAAAGCATTTATAAAATGTTTTAAAGAATAAGATTATTTATTGGTTAATTTTTAAGCAGACAACTTTCATTCTTTTTTTTCCTCTAAAATCATATATGCTCGTATTTAAATGGTAATAATTTATCACAGGATGTTTTTTTAAAATGCAAGATTTTTATCTTTGCAAACACACACACTTTAATTAAATATTTTTTTACAATTTTTGTACAGACTCTTCATCCAGGTAATACTTTATATAAGACATAACGATAATCTTAGAATAATATCAAATTCATTTACTTTTAATAACGAAACTTTTTAAAAAAGTGTATTGTTCATTCATTTTTCTTATAAACAGGAAATTCTATTTTTAAAATGTAAAGTTCAAAAAATATTTTTTCTTCATCTTGATACATATAAATTTAAAATATATAATGCTCATTCGGGCAGTTCTTTTTTAAAATAAAATTGTAATAAAATAAATTCACATACGCATTCTCAAATAATATAAAATATATCCGCATTCATAAAGTTCCTTCATATGTATTTAATTCAATTGCATAACATCATTTGTTCTTCCTCTTCTTCCTTTTAAAGTACATATAGCTTATTAAATAACTTTCAACAAATATTCTCAGCCTACTTATAAGATATATATTTCTCAACAATTTATATTTATAAGAGTTTATCAAAATTATTAGATATAAGTGTTCTTTCACTTCACACATACTAAAAATATTAAACAAAAGTTTTTATGAATTTTTAAGTTTTCTTCAGTTATATGGTTAAAATTCTCATAGTTTTTGCTATGCATTAGGCTGATAATTTGATGACAACTATTGTTCTCCATAAAATCATCATGGTTTCATTAAGCTTTGATGTGAAAATATTACTGATAGGGAATGAATTCATTTACACAAACATGAGATACATTGTAATAATTATTTAAAACTTTACTTTAACTTTACTAAAAAAATATATTTTATAAAAAATTAAAACTTTTAAAACAAGATCAGATTAGACAAACAAAATAACAAGATTAGATAAGAATTAGAAGTAGAATTACTATCTAGACTGATTAAACACCTATATTTATATCTTTTTTATCCAGTAATTTCATTGGTTAATCCAAGTCCTTAAATACTGATTTACATATAAATTATAAATTAAATTATTTTGCCTACAAAATAATTTTTTTAATAATATAACTCATCATTTTATATTATATAAAATGTATTTACTATTTTATAAACTATTTTTAATAACCTGAATATTAATTTTAAAATAGAAAATATTATTCAGACAGCATAAGAAAAATTAATTGTTACTTTTAAGATAAAATTTACAATATTATTTAGAAACATTTTAATGTTTCTAATTTTACTAAAAAGAAACTAAAAATTAATATTTTTGCCCTAAAATATGAAAGCTCAAAGACTAATAAATACACTTTTAATATATTGACAATTTTAGAACATTCTAGAATAATTTAATTACTAATTATTTAAAATAATAACTTAAATAAATAATTTTTTTAAAAAGTATATCACATATGTTACATAATATTTAATACTGTAATTAGATAATTGTTTTAACATTATATCCTTTAAATATAATAAGAATTAATTAATTTTATCTTTTAAAGAACATATAATATATTAATTTTATCATTTAAATTATAGTAAAACCACTTTAAAATACTCTAAACTTCTTTATAAACTTTATATCTATCAATTTTAAACCTATTTTAATTATAACATTAAATTTAATTTTTTTTTAAACTAGCTATTTTTAAATTCTACTTAAAAAGACTATGATAAATGTCATAGAAACTATATATATTAGTAGGGATTAAAAATAAGAATAGATTTAATCATATAAAAAATAGAAAGGACTTACTAGATATAAAGGGAAAATGATAATATTAGTAAGAATTAAAAATAAGAAAAGCTCTAATTAGATAAAAAAATAGAAAGAGGGAGCTAGTAAATATAACTGTAAAATTAAAAGTTTGAATAGTTAGCAGTTAAGATTTGAAAATATAAGTAGAAAGTAGGTCTAAAATATGTTAAAAAATAATAAATAATATTATATGTTAAAGAAAATTATATATACTAAATGTTAATATAATGATTGTTTCAAAAGTACTCAAAATCTAAGCCTGACAAAAAAAACAATATGAGACAAAGCAGCTTACATGTGGACCTCACTGACAATTGCCACACTACCATGAAAATTGCTAGATCCTCACCTATGTTATCCAGGAAACCCAGTCACATAAAAATAAACCTGGTTTGCATCTGTAGTTACAGCAGTCCAGAGTATACACAATTTATATAATCTTGCATAAATCAATAAAACAATGTTTATTTATGTAAACCTACAGCTACAGATTGCCATTGTAACCATGGCAATTCAAGCTATGTAAAATCCTTGTAACTAATCCACAGCATATAAAAATTCCTGTAATCTTCTGTAAATAAATAAATCAACTTTTACATATGCAAACCAACATCTATGGGTTGCCTATATAACCACAACAATCCAAATTATATAAAAAACTTGTAACTAATCCACAGTATGTACTAATTCCTGCAATACTGTGTAAACCAGGGGTCCCCAACTCTATGCCTGTGGGCACCATGGTACCCACAAAACATTTTACGTGTACCCACCACTATCTGAACATGATAAAAAATTATTTATCTGATACAAATAAATTTAATTTTTAAAATTTCTTATAAATTATTGTATTATACTGTAATCAAATTGTAGGGCATACTACACTTTTACAGAATAAAAATATAAACATTAATTATATGTTAAAATTTTATTTTGAAATAAATATTTTTTTGTACATTATGTGTATTATTAACAATATCCAACTATAAATTTACATTGAAAAAAAAAGTGCATGCCACCTGGTAGAAAAGAAAAATGGTGCCCGCCACCTGGCCAGTATTATAGAATGTGCTCTTAAGTGCAAAAAGGTTGGGGACCCCTGGTGTAAACCAATAAATCAGCTTTATGTATGTAAACCTACAACTTCAGATTGCCCATGTAAACACAGCAATCTATGCTATGTAAAACTCTTGTAAATCTCTAAGACAAATAAAGTTTATGATTGAAGCATATATATATATATATAACATTAGAGTTAAATATTTTAAAAAAAATGATAACAATAAAATAAAAAATTATATATATATATATGATTATGTAAAGTTAAGAGCATGCTAATAGCTCTAAACAAGCTTTTTTTTTTTTTTTATTTATGATAAATGCTCCTACAAGAGAAGGCATTCAAATCATGGTCCCCATCTCCAGACCGGTTTCGACCTATGGGTCTCTTCAGTGAGGAGTTGGGACATTGGATCTAAAAAACCAACTCAAGCAAAGCATTTATCTAAAAGATAATTGTTAGAAGAAGATCTGAAACTTTTAGACATCTACATGTCTTTAAAGTCAGCTCTCCAACTGAAAAAATCATATGGGCCTGAACTTAGTTCAGATACTCCATATATTAGTAGGCTTAGCTCTTTAATTTAGCCAAAGCCACAACAGCAAAATAATAATAGTAATAGTAACAAGTCAGAAGTCACATGACTTATAGGAAACATTGATTGATAAATATAAAATATAAAAAAGTTAAAATGTACAATATATATAAAAATGTAATAATTATATAGAGAGTTATGTAAAGATACATGTGGGTATATAAATAATGATCATAAGATAATATATATATATATATATATATATATATATATATATATATATATATATATATATAATGTAAAATTATATATTCATGTATATTTGTATTCATGTATTTGTATTGTGTTTGTTATAGTTCTGAAGAAAATTACTTGGCTAATAAAAACCATCAATAGTAGGTTGTAATTATATGAAGTATTGTAAAAGTAATAAAGAACATAAATGATATTAATATTATATCAGATTGATATATTATGACAAAAATGTTCTTCATATAAAGCAAAGAACAGATTGAAATATTAATCTTAATGTAATGAATTACGATAACATTAATACAATATTTATAATAATACTTGAATGAAATGTTAACTTTATAGTACTGCATTGCCTATAATATTCTGAGTATGGGAAGAGAAGCTGTATAAACTATTACAAATTTCTTTGTGATACTGCCATGCTATTGCCAACCTAACTTTATACTGTATTTCTTTGTGGATTTAATGCCTAAATAGATTTAATTTTAAAGTTAATGTAAAATACATTGCTTTAGCATATGATGTATGAATATCATTATTTCATTCCCATATCATAATATCAAATACTTTTATACTTTTTGATACTGTTTGGCTTTGATTAAAAAATTGCTACTACTCATATTTACAGAAGACTAATATGTGATAGTGTGAAAAAATATTATCAAATTGCAGTAAACTGGAACCAGTAGTTATGCAATAATTTTGGCATTTTTATGAAAAAGTGAGAAAAATTATAAAATATTATAAATATACAAATATTACACAAAAAGTAATTATTAAATGGAAATGATTTTGTCCATGCATATATGAATTGCAAAGCATTAATAAATAGTATTATTATTACAAAGTAAAAACCACACTCAAATGATGTATTTTTAAAATGTTCACTGATTGGTTAGTATTATAACTAATATATTGCCATAGCTTGTATTGTTTTATGTAACATTTAACAACTGAACTTTAATGGAATTGTGTATTTTACCGACTTTCATTCTTTTAACTAGAAACTAGTCTGGGGATATTGGATGAGTGCATAAACCTTCTTATAGCCACTGATTACTCTGGCTTGCACTAGATGGCACTACTGTATGGAAAGATTTGTTTCTGTTATAACATCTAGGGTAAGCATAGAAAATGGGGATCATTTAATACTGCAACCATATTTAATTTTAAATAAATCTAATTTCAATTATTTTTTAAATTAGTAAGACTTTTAAATGCTTTATGTGCTTGAATTAAACAAACCATCACAGTGTACTCTAAGCATATAAACATGCTATTTCTATGCGGTAGATATAGTAAACTTTCAAATTAGCTTACAATTTTTAATTTTAATACACTTGTAAATAACCTCTGCTTTTACTATTCTAATATACAGTTAAAAATGAATCCACTCTCATCTGGTAGCCATAAGATTAATATTAAAAAGTAATAAATTACCGTTATAAATGACCAGATGAATTGAGTTGTTTTTTTAAACCTCAGTTATGGATTAATACAAAATGGCAGTATTTACAATTTATAAAGTGATTTCAAAAAAGTATAATTGTTTATAGTAAACGGATATGAAGATTAATATTATTTCAGAAATATATTGTAAATAATGTGTGTAATTACTTTTAGATAAAGAGAGGATCAGGATCAGAAAACCATCCAAACCTTCATCCTATATTAATTATAAAATTTGAAAATATCTTCTTATTTACTGTTCCTTTGTGAAAAGATGTCAGAAAGCCCAGAATAAAGATTTTTTTAATACATTTTTCTTCTAAGAAAATGTGTTTTTGATTAAAGAAGGATCATCTCTTGTGTCAAGTAATGAAATATGTGCTACTGGTTGCCTTTGATCAATTCTAATGATATTATTTGTGTAGCATTGTAATTTTAAAAAGTGAATTTTTTGTAGAATTGAAATAGTTCCCATATTTAAATTTATATTTAAATCTTATATGTATTTCTTTATTTCTTCTATTTCTTTCTGTATATAACGAAAAATAAGAAATAAAACTTTCAAGTAGGTAAAGCAAATAGTACACAAAAATAAAATTAACATTAAATTCCTCTGTGTAGATTATTATGTCACAGGGAAAATTAACTTTTAACTGTTTTATTTTGGTACTATCTTAAACTTTTCAGAATAAAAGTTTTGTTTTTGCTGTCTAGCATTGCTGAATATTAAAAAAAAAAAAAATTATAAACAGAAATAAATATATTGCCATAAAAAATAAATAATCATATAGTAGTTTTGGATGTCATAATTGGAAAATTAAAAGTTATTTTTTTTAAATTTACAATTCCATTTTTATCCACATTAGTATAGTATTGTTTATTTTCAAACATACTTTGTATTAATATGTAAAATTATTCTACATGAATAAAGTGTGATAAACAGAGCAGCCAAAATGCAAAAAAACATTAATTATAAACAACAATTTTCCAAGCACTTTTGGTATTGTATACCACAATCATGGTGACATATTGGAACTGAATAGTTAATATTTCAGTGCATGCCCAGTGGAACACTGTTTTAATGCTGATTGACATCATTTTTAGACTTCACAATAAACTAAACCTCTTTCAACTTCCTTTTCTTATCATTTGACTCATTGCGCACAGTAGTAATATTTTGAGGATAAAACTCATGACCATAATTACTTTCATCATTTGAAAAAACAGAATTAATCTGTAAATCACTTTTAGATTTTTTGTATTGTTCAGTTCCAATATGTCACCATGATTTAGGCATACAGTACCAAAAGCGTTTGGCAAATTATTGTTTATAATTAATGTTTTTTTTTTGTTTTTTTTTTTGCATTTTGGCTGCTCTGTTTATCAGCTTCATTCATGTAGGATACTTTTCATTATCTGACAGAGGTTTTATATTATTTATTAATATTTAAATAAATTTCTAATTTTTAAATATATATTTTAATAATTTAATTGTTTATTTAACTATTTAAATTTGTTTTATTTTTTTTTTCATCGTTTTAAAAATGAACAAAAACATTTTTAATAATATTTTGTTTACTTTCTCAGAAAGATAAATTATTTGACTTGTTCTAATTAAAATAGAATTAATCATAATTTTGTATATATGTATTATATAACTAGAATTATAATGATACTTATTAATTATTTTTCTAAATTATTTTATTGGTATTCACATTCTTTCAGAGATATTTGAACTTACATTTTACTAGTTTTGAATATTACATAAATTTTATAAAGTAAACAAATTAAAGTGGGGGGGATTATTTTCTTTTTAAGTGTCATAGCATCGGCTGGGACGCGAACCCACAACCCGAGCAACTGCCTGCAAGTGCAAGGCAGTCGCAATGACCTCTCGTTTTCATGTGTATTAATTTCAAAAGTGTTAACTTATGATATAAAGCTATTAAAGAACAATAGAGTTAAAAAGTGGATTACCATTAAGAACTTTAACTGGAAATTGATCATCACTCTAAAATAATTTTGAAGCTAATTTACATGATAATTTCCCCCCACACTAATTTGTTTATATATATAAATTATATATATACTTTTTATATTTTTTTAAATTACCAAATTGTAAAGAATGCTTTTAAATATGCTTTAGAAAAAAAATGTTCATTAAGTAGCTCTTCAAAGAGTAATTGAAAAAAAAAGGCATTTCATAAAAGGTGTAACAATTTTGGGTGAAAAAGTTTGAGCAATTTTTCCATCCTGTTTTTCTCTCTAGTTAAGAATATATTGATTCCTAATTACTATGATATTGGTTGTTTATAAAGTTTAACTATAGTCCAACTACTTAAAATAAATTTTAGATTAATTAAAACTGGTCAGAAGGTATGGCTAGTAGAAGCACTTCTAATTTGTGATTATAGCATATGTAAAGACTAAAAAGATTGAGAAAATAAAATCATAACAGCAAATAATTATTTTATTTTAAATAAGTATTTTTTTTTAAATATCTGCAATAAATAAAATAAAATAAATTATGTAGTATTGTTCTAATATATTAGTTAAATATGTACTTTATTTAAAGTATCTTATAGAAATGAAACAAAGATATATGTTTTATGATATAAGTGAATTATGATTATTTTATATCAAAAAAAAAATTAAAAGCAAATTTATGTTAAAAAAGATTATTTTTTGAATCAACTCAAGAAATGCAATCTTATGTTACTTTGTTTTGTGAATGTAAAAAAGTATTATATTTATATTTTTTTTCCAGTATTCTTATTAAGAAAGTATTTTTAATCTAATTTTTATGAGACATTCCTGTGTAAACAATGCTTATGAGTGAGCTATAAATACTGAGACACCTATTAACTCAGCAGTTTTAAAATCATGATGAAAGGTGTTGCTATCAGAACTGAAAGTCAGTTGAAACGTGTAGCTGTAAAAAAAATCTATGCTGAAAGAATTTTCATAAAAAGTATCAGATTCATCATACATTTTTTTAAAGAGCTGATTTATTATTATTATTTTTTTAAAGTTTGAGTATGGCTACTATTCTAGGTAAAGACCTTTCTAATTAAGTAATTATAAATAGGTAACCACATACATTAAGTTTTACATATATATAAATATATAAGTATACATATAACCAAAAATAGCTATTCATATAGATAGATAGATAGATAGATAGATAGATAGATAGATAGATAGATAGATAGATAGATAGATAGATAGATAGATAGATAGATAGATAGATAGATAGATAGATAGATTGATAGATAGATAGATAGATAGATAGATAGATAGATAGATAGATAGATAGATAGATAGATAGATAGATAGATAGATAGATAGATAGATAGATAGATAGATAGATAGATAGATAGATAGATAGATAGATAGATAGATAGATAGATAGATAGATAGATAGATAGATAGATAGATAGATAGATAGATAGATAGATAGATAGATAGATAGATAGATAGATAGATAGATAGATAGATAGATAGATAGATAGATAGATAGATAGATAGATAGATAGATAGATAGATAGATAAACAAAACACAATAGCATTACAGAGTGAGCTCTTAACTTTCGAAATAAAAATGGTGTAAAAAATAAAATTTACATAAATTTACTCTATAGCATTAATAAATTTGAGCCAAAACTGATAAATTGAAATAGATATTTCCAGATTGTTGAAAATTTTTAAATATAGTCTGAGTAAGATTTGAAGAGAATATTATATAATTTTAAAACATTTATTTACAAGGGAAAAAGTTGTATACATTTTTTTGTCTTAATGATTTTTAAATTTAAAGACTTAATTGGTCAGGTTTATTTTAAATCAATTTTGGAAAATTAAATTTTGATTTTACAGTTCTAGTATATCCAATTAACTTAAAAGTTACTTATTAAATAAATATGCATATCAATAGTGGATTAAACATTTATACAAATAGTCGCGCAATAATTAATTTCATTAGATTACATAGGTAAATTATTGGATAGTTAAATGTATATGCACGTATGCCAAATTAATTAAATAATTTCATTTTTTATTAAAGTGATACAATATCTAAAACTGAAAGACCAATTTAAACAATTCAAACTTTATGTTTATATATTGCTATGCAATTTATCTATTTATTTTTAAGATCCTGTCATTTTATTGTTTTGTTGCTAAGTGTTTGTACATTTAAAAAATTGTTTTGCTGGTTTAAAAATATTTTGTTGTAATTGGAATATATATTTATTAAATTAGCTCAAAAATAACATGTTTATAAATATATGTTCAGTTTATAATTTTTTATTTAGTAAGATTATTTAATTATTATTGTATTGTCCAATAAATTCCTTATATATTTCACTGAGTTAAGTTATATATATATATAATCTTACGCACATACATGAATGTGTTTTGGTGCACATATATGTTTGTGTTTTGGTCCACATATATTACGTATATCTATCTTGACATATAGATAATGGATTGTATTTGTGCATATGAATTCTATATCGTTTTTTCTGAGTTAAAGTTGGTGCTCCTTTATAATCATCATTATTATCTTAAATTGTGTAACAATATCCTTGGTGTTCGCTTTAAATTTTATGAACATAATAGAGTTGATTGACAAGGAATGTATTCTTTTAATGGTGTCAAATAAGTAATATTGTTTATTTAATGTTTATAACTGAGTACATGATGAATGTACAATCTTTGTCTTTATAACAACCTACAAATTGACTGTGCAGATAAATTATTGTAATCAGTCCATTCAATTTACTTTATTCAAGCTTTATATTTGTTACAGAAATTCTTCATTTACTAACAATTACATGTGTTGCTATCTCTAGAATTTGTTAACCATTATCTTTATTGCTACATTATTGTATGGCCAGTCACATTTTAAATCTTTATTCTATCAATCAGTAACCATTATCTCTATCTTTAATTCCATACTATTATATATTTGGCATTTCACCATGAAGCTTGATATGTCATCATATAACCATTTATTACATAATTGATAATCAGCTTCAGAATATAATGCCTGAGTCTTAGTGGCCAGAATTATGAAGTGAGAGTTTTGTGATTGAACTAAGTAAACCATTTGCTCTGAAGAATAGGAGAGACTCAATTTTCAAATATGCAAAAGAGATACTCATAAACCAAAAATTGTGAAAATTTGCTTAATACAAAAATTGTATCTACTGATATAAACAGACTTAATTTACAATTTGGGATTCTGGGTGATTAAAAAACCATGGTAAAGCCACAATAATAGCAGGAACATGTAAAAATAAAAAAAAAACTATTTGATCATTGATTTACATATTGAAAATGATTGTGAATAAAAGCAAATTCTGTAAGAGAACTTAAATATAAAAGGCCAACCAGAGTAAAAACTTAAAATGTTGGCACTCAGCAAAGATGAAACAACTATTAGGGAATTCAGAAATGATATTGTATTTGCTATTACTTGAATATAAATCAAGAAGAATTATAAAAATAGTAATTAAATGACTTCATCAAAATATTATAACCAATAAAAGATTATGGAATGGATAGAAACATTATATATTACTAATCTATACTATGGAAAATTGATACAGTGTTAAAATTTTAAAATAGATGTGAGCACTATAGATGAATATAGAAAGGATAAAGATGCCGTAATGGAGAATAACCGAAGTCTAACTCTTTGTGAAACCAGACACCCTCATGAAAAAATCTTTAATAAATAAAATGTAAAATAAATATTAAAAAGGATACAAATATGAATGTAGAAAACAACCAAGTTTAACTTTTTGTGCGAAAAAGTTTTTAATAAATAAGATGTTAGAAGATCCTAAAAATTAAACAATGATCTATCCTGCAGATAAAAAAAGCATTACCACTTTTAGTGTAGGTAATTAATATTTTAAAAAAACTGCTAAAGCACATTATCTAAAAATTTTCATTATACTTTTGTGGTGATATATAAGAGTGCTTCTATAAAAGGAAAACACTAATATGAAATATGATGATAAATGTATAATGAATGAATATATCAATAATAGAAATATCAATGTTTTTATCATAAATAGAAATTCTTTTCATAAGGCCAAAGCCTGAAGTCTTCTTTCAAAATGTTAAAAAAACATTATTGATCAAGATGAACATGATCTGAAAGAATGTATTATGTAAGCACTGAAAGGATTTTAAGTCATGAGGAAAGTAAAAAAAAAAAAAAGGGGGAAATTTCTTAACATTTATAAGAAAAGATTCTATACCATAGAGATTATAGAACCAGAAAAAGAAAAAAAAAGTGATCTGGTCTAGAAGAATGATAGATCAAAGAATGGAATGATTCCTAATGTATATTTAAAAAAATTCAGAATTATGCAATAAAATATAACAAGAAAGCAAGGCATGGTAAAGGTAAATTTGAAACCATCAATCAGAAGGTAAAAGGAATCAGTCCAAATGAAATGACAATTTCTATATATTCTAAAGTAAAAATGAGAAAATACAGGGAGTCTTCACAATAATAAAATAAAATGGCATAATTATGGGAAAATTGAAGAAGAATACATGTAAAAACTTATACAAAACAACAACTATCACTTCCAAAGACATTACACACATGCATATATATGTTTGTGATTTGTGCATTTAATGACTTCATTTTCATTCACCAGTTATATAACCATTAAAAAAATTGATCCATTTAGTAGCCCACTTTTACATTTTTTATATTATTTATGCCATATTAGGCTTTATATAACATTCAATGGCATCAATATGGTATATATTTAAAGTAATTGAAACTTCCAATAAATTGTATAACATGAATAAACTCTCTAAAGACGGATGATATTACGTGTCACTTAATACTGTTCTTATATATGATTAGAATATTTACATAATTTCAAACAATAAGATAAATTCTATCTATTGATTATACATATTTATAGAATAAATAATAAAAAATAACCCTTTCATTATTCAGAAGTTCAAATCCCTACTTGAGATTAAATAATCTTTAAGTATAAAATAAAAACTCAGTTTTAAAATCTGAAAATAGTGTATCATCACTATTTTATTGAGTTGTGTGCAAATAATAAATAACTCAGTTTATACGTAATTGGACAGGAAGTAACTGAAACTTCCAATGAATTTGTTTAAACTAACGCTTGATTTTGATTCTCTAAATATTGAAATAGTGACTCATTATTTATTCTATATATATATATATTTAATGAATATATTGAATTCATTCCTTCATGCTAAGAGATGGGCAGTATCATTTGTCTTTTGGAGACTCATTAGCAGCTTCATTTAATTCCTGTTTAGTTACATATAATCCGAGTTATTTATTTTTTACATATATTTAAAATATTATTAATTTTTAGAAATTTAATATTTAAGTTATGGTTTGAAAGGTTTAGCAGCTGCTTGTTTTGTTTTTATTTGATAATGTTAAATATTCAAGGCATTTCAGAAAAAAAATATTTATTTTTTGTCATTTTATTTTTTGCTATTAAGGCTTTGGTGATTTTATATTATGAAAGCTACTAATATATGGTGTATCTGAACGTAGTTCAGTCCCATATGGCTATTTGAGTTAGATAGCTGAATTGGAAGACATATGGATGTCTGACAATTTCAGATGTTCTACTCAATAGTTATACATTAGATAAATTGCTGGGATTGTCCTGGTGTTTTTCATCTAATGTTTGAATATCCTGGCACCTTGCTGATGATGCCAGAAGCATAAAACAGTCTAGGATTGAGGATATTCTCAAAGCTTGTTATGAGCTTATTTTACCAGCTCTCTATATAAAAAATGGATAAGGAAAAAAAGTTAAATTTGCATTAAAATGAACTTTTATTCAAACTAAATTTATTAATTTAATATATTATAGCTAAATTTATTGATTTTCTTAAAATACACCTGGGTCTTGTTTTATACGGATTATTTTAATGCAATTTTGAAGTTATGTGATTCATGTTTCTTCTTAATATTTTTCATATTTCACTATATTTATTAGATATCAAGAAATTTAAAATATTAATAACTTATTTTGACTTGAAATACTTTTTTTTTCAAAAATATAACGTTATATTAGCATCTAGCTAATGTGAATATAACCTACTTATACTAATGAGTAAATAATAATAATAATAATAATAATAATAATAATAATAATAATAATAATAATAATAATAATAATAATAATAATAATAATAATAATAATAATAATAATAATAATAATAATAATAATAATAATAATAATAATAATAATAATAATAATAATAATAATAATAATAATAATAATAATAATAATAATAATAATAATAATAATAATAATAAAAAATAGTAATAGGTTTATACTTACATATAAAAATATCGCAATAAATATTCAAAAATTTTAAACTTTTAAAACATATTTTGTTAGGTATAACAAAAATAAATATTGTAGATTTTTAAAATAAATAACGAAGATTTTATTGATTTTATAAACTGAAAATAATATTTCTAATGATAATGTATCTTTTTGTTTCAAATGCTCTCTCATTTTTTTAATATAGAAACAAAATGTGAAAATTTAAAATTTATTTCAGTTGTAAAAATCAGTTGTCAACAGAAAACCATTAACACAGCACAAGACTGAAACTGGCATTAGTTGTGTAAATGGGATGGAGCAGAATATGGGAAAACTTAGAGTTGGGAATGGAAAATAAAGTGGCTAGCATGTTTCTCTGGGCATAATTGCTGAGAGATTCCTGACTTGTTCAAGGAGAAGCTACATCACATCACATTGATGAATCTCATTTCTTACCAGTTTACAAACGAATGGCATATCATCAAAAAACAATACATATAAAAAAATGTCAAATTAAATACTGTCATTAATAAAAAAAAAAGTAAAATAAAGATTGCCTTGTACCAATTTTTTTCAAATATTTGATATTTTTTATTAGTCATACTTTATTTCATTATTTTTTAATGTGAATTTTAAAGTAATTTTTTCCTTGTTGCTTTGCTTTTATGCAAATTCTGAAAATTACAGACCCTATTCCCCATTCTTCAAGGTTAATTAAGTCTATTTTTGTGTGATTTTTTTTAATGTGGGTTTTCTGTGGAACTACCACATAAAACGAGACCCAGGTGTAATGAAATCTAATAAATCATTCCCCATAAAATTGCAAAAGTAATCTCTATTGACTACATGTAATAAAAATGAACAAAATTATAAGATGAATCAAGTAAAACAATATGTAATGATGAATTCACTAAATTAACTCCTATTATCCCTTTCCAGCTATTGAAAACAAAAAAAAAGTCAAATTTCTCACTTTAATCTGGTTTCTTATATCATATTAATTCCATGTAAAGTTTGAAGTTATGTAATTAATTTAATTTCAATTGAAATCCTTTATTATAGTAGTTATAGAATAAACAGAATATTAATATTTATTCCGCCTGTAAATATATAATATGTTCATGCAATAAATCTGAATTATCCAACAAGTCACATCATATGAATTTGATTTCAAAAACTCAAAATATTTTTTTTCCTTTTTCTATAATGATTAATAATATGTCAAACTTGCCAAATTTTGATAAAATAAAATATAAACTTTTGTGTGACTAAAAAATCCAAATAATTTGTTATACAAAAATGGGTTTTAAATTTATTTTTGTCAAGATATTAATATTATCATTCATTGTTCTTTTTTAAAGTAATATTTACTAAGGCAATAAACCTAAAGCATGTGCAGTTGAAAATGTGAAGGTAGGGACCTCTACAGGTCTTAACCACAAGCTTACCCTTTTTTTAATAATTTTGCAATTTTTTTTTTTGGCATTTTCAATAAAAAAAATCATTACAAGTTTAAAATACTGACAAGTAGAGTAACTTTTCTAAATATTGCTTTCTTTAATGTATAGCAGAGGTTAAGTAAGCATATTCACATATATAATTAAGTACTAAACCAATTTCATTGCTTTTGTTGATTCAAAAATATAGCTATTATTATCATAAGAATTAATAGTAAGTATTAAAAATATTTTTTTTATATTAAGAATAATTTAAGTGTTAAAAATAAAACTTTTAGAAGCTTTTTATATATGTCAATAGTTAGATGCCCGTAGTGAATAAAAAAAAAAGATAAGTCATGTAAAAAAAAAAACTTATCTTTGAAGCAGTGACATCTATCATGCCATGAAGATTATCAGCACAAAAGTATATATTTTTAAAGTATATGATAAAAATTATAAAGTATTTGATTAAACCATTCTATTGCATAAACTACATAACTTTTCTGAAATAACTTATATGAAATTTTAAAAATATTGATGTACCTGATATATATATATATATATATATATATATATATTCATTCTAAGTTATTTTTATTCATTTCTGAAAAATAAATTATTTTGTATTAAAAATAATCAATATCTCTTCATAAATAAATTAATTAAAAAAATCAATAAGAAAATATATACAATTTTATGAGTATATTTTATTTTTATTTTTTTTAATAATTAACTTAATTTTAAAGCTTATCTTGGAACATCATCATTGCGTCATATTAAAATATAATTTGTTTAAATAAAATATTCCATTTAACAATTCAAATCAAATAAAGAAGTTTGAAAACCACAAGTGATACAGATGAGCAATTCAAGCTCAAGAATTTCTTTCTACAACTGCATTAAATTCTGTAGGATATTTAGAAACTGATTTTTTTGAAAACATTTAACTACCTAGTGATTTAAAAATGCAATCTGTGGACAGAAATAATTTAACACTATTTAAAATATGCTTGTTCAAACTATTTACATAGGCTTTCTGTGTGCTCAATAAATTAATTACTACTCTTCAATAGTTTCTAGAATTTCCAATATTAAGATCATAATATTAACTTGCTGTAAATCGCAAGATTTCACATAAGTTAATTTGTAAAGGAAATAGTGGACTTAAACAGTGGTGAAAAACACTACTTCATGTTTCCAAATCAGAATGCTTCATATTTACCTATATAAGTGGAAATTTAGGTCAAAGATAAGATGGCCGCTCTTATCTTTATAAAAGTCACTATCTTATGTCATGGTTTGGAAGGTCCATCTGTCAGCAAAACATGCTTGATTATGACGAGTTTTAAAATGCATTGAATACAGGTTAATGCTTGTTCAAACTATTTAAATATTCATAATAATTATTTGAAATAAAATAAATTTAAAGATGCTAGTTTTACCTTTATTAATTTACATTCAAATGAACACCTGTGCTTTTAAATATCATATTGTTATAAAATATAACTTTCTGTCTAAAAAATTTACTCTAAGTATTCAGTATATGCTTTTGTTCTTTTGAACAGAGGGATAAGAAAACATTTACATCATTAGTAGATATTTTTGCAATGTTTTCATTTTCCTGAGATATATTGATATTCCACATTATTAACATTACATTTTTATAACTAGTTATGAACTTTCTGAAATTTAATCAAGTATTAGTTACTATAAATTATAGCAATCTATCATCAAAAAAATAATAATTTGATATGAAACCTAAAAATTATTTGGCTTTAAAAATCATTAATCAACAAAATGTGATGTTATAAATTCAGTTTGTTAACCTACCACTTGACTTAATAACTAAATTGTTTTGGATACAATCAAACTATTACTATAACCATTTTCACCTGAACTATTTTTAGATAAATTTACCTTAATTATAACCATATTAAAAACACTGAAAGTAGTAAATTGATTTTATTTACATGATTTTTTTTTAAAAAAAGCTTTTAAAAATACATCAAAGTAATACAAATTAATGTTTCTGTAATACATGCAAATTTTGTTGTTTTGAATTTGCATAATGGCACATTTATTACAAACTAAGTAAAATTTTATTAAACTTATGAATTACTAAACCAAAAATTTAATGTTATATCAATTTTTTAAATACATGCATATATATATATACATATATATGTGTGTGTGTATGTATGTATTATATTTTCTATTTGAATCCAATAAGTTGAAAGTGCAATGGTACTTAAAAATCCTCGATATGCATATTCATCACATGATCACCACAAGCCAGAAACTAGTCTGGGGATATTAGGTGAGTAGGCACTAGATAGGGATTTTATGCACAAGCCTTCTGGCATCTATTTATTACTCTGGTTAGCACAGGGTGGCACTACTGTATGGAGTTTTGCTTTTGTTTATGCATATTCATCTTGGCAGTAGTAAATGTTTATTAGAAAACAGTCCTGAGATAATTTTTACAATAAGTCTTAATAAATATTTATTAATAGAAATCATGAGAATATGTAGTTAATGAATAGATAAAACAAGATTATATAAGTATGAAATGATTTAGTAATAAACCAGTGATTGTTGACAAATTATATATTATATTTTAAAAGTTTAGTAGTCAAGATTTCAATCCCTGAGGAGTCATATATTTTTCTTTGATCATTGATTTTTGGGGAAAATCTGAAACGAGTGCATTCATGTGGGTTAGAGTCGTATAAAGGCTCACCCATATGTGAATGTGTTTTCTATTAATAGTTACAGTTAAAAATTAATATCAGCATTTCATTAAAAACAAGTAATATCAATAATAAAAATAGGGTCATATATCACGTGATTCTATTTCTTTTTTAAGCTTGTAAAATATAAATAAAGAGCTTTGCTAGTTGGTCAACAAGCATTGTGATAAATGCTTAGCAAAAGAAAGCATTTAAAATAGCTCTTATCAGAAACCACCCTCAAACCCCAGACCAATCGTTTCATGCATTGGAACTCCTCAGTGAGACACTAGCATAGTTTCAGACACAAAATCTAAAAATACCAACATACAGTCAGCATTTATCTAAGAATTAATCATTGAGTAGAAAGTCTGAAATTTTCAGTCACTTAAATATCTTCTAGCAAAGCTTATTGTTTAAGTAATATCAGTGTTGTAACATGAACGACTAATGTTCCATAATTATATTGGTTAATTAATAAATTATCCATCATATTTATAAAATTACCCATGAAAAAGAAAAACATTGTCAAAACATTCATTGCAAATAACTAGATATTTTACAAACAAAGATTTAAATCTATACCCAATCCCATTAACTATTAAATATATATGTGAACCTGCATATAATTGTACTATACACATATTCTAATTATATTTAGAAAGTAATAATCCCTCCCCAATTGTGCCTTGCTATAATATTAAATAAGCATTGTTAAATGTGAGGATTTTAATATTTTATAAGTCTTAATAATATTATTAAAAGAAATGGGTGTAAAGTGAATGATTTAATATATATATATTTATACTCTCATTCCAAGACAATTAATATTGGCCTATATAAGTACATTTAGATTTGAAGATAAGATTTTTTTTATCTTTTCAAAGTCTTTATCTTGAGGCTGAAATGAGAGTATTCTAGCATTCAACTCTGTTGATTTAATATTACAGAACGGCTCAAGTAAAGAGGGATTATTACTTTCTAAATAGAATTACAATCTGATACTTTTGTTAGTAAAATTCATTGATCATTGCATATACACTTATATGTATATAATAACATTTATGAAATAATTTTCAAATGCAGAATACTATAAAATTCCATTTTAAATCAGACTTTGTAAAGTAATTTAAAAGTAATATATATATATATATATATATATATATATATATATATATGCATTGAAATAAATAGGGAAGTATGTTATAAAAGATGAAGAGAAAGAGGACTAGGATTTTTCTCTTTCAAATTCTCTATGGATGTCAAATTCAATAATTAGCACATAACGGTAAGATTAACATTGTAAAAAAATCAATAAAAGGGACTTTTCAAAATCTTAATTCCAATAAAATGTGTATCTTTTAGTACAAATTGACACATAACAGAGTAAAACAGAGATCTTAAACTCAATTAACTTAAAACCATTCTAGCATAGGAAAAATTATTACGCGCTTAATATATATATATGTTATTATCTATTGTGCTGGAAAAAAAAAAAAAAACATTTTTAACCAATCAAATATTACATTTAAAAACTGAAACCTTCTTGGTTATATATAAATATGATTATATACGTAAATATGAGCGTTTATATATATATATATGTGTGTGTTTATACGTGCGTGGTCGCATATATGCATGTTCGCATTTTTATAAAAAAAGAAATATTAGAAAAAAATTCAAGTCAATAGCTAATATTATATAGGTTTTATAAAAGTAACATAATTTTTATAAGAAAAACAAGGGATTATAAAAATGTATATATTATTTAGACATTTTTCATGTTTTGAGAAAGATAAGTTATAGATTACAGGATAAGAACTTCTCTTACGCTATTTTACAAAGAAAAAAAGGTTTCTGGTTTTACTTTATTTTTTCAACATCTAATATAATGCCTTGGGACTTAGAAAAGCTGAAGTACTTTTACGCTAACATTATTAAGATAATTTATATATATATAAAATACCACGACATTACAGCTAATGGCTACTTTATAATCATTCTACATACTTTTCTTCCTACGTTCTACCTTTTGCTTTTCTTTTGAATAATTGCAGCATTTTATCTGTATACTTATTAATTTTTTTTTCTTCTGCCATCTATAAATTTTTCAAACTGTGTCAATTTTAATACCCTTTGGATTTTTAATTTTGCCAATAAACTTTTAGTCAGTAATTTAATTAAAAGAATGATTTTTAAATCTGATATTGTGTGTGCTTATGTATGTGCTTATATATATATATATATTTGAATCCAATATTTTCGTCTTGTTTTTTTTAATTATCTACTTTATGATCTCTACGAAGATATATAATAAAAAAATTATCAAATGGTTATTTGCTTTGAGGTTTACAAAAAGATTAAACATCTTAAAATGCAAATCTGCAGCTATAGTACAATGTACCTTAAGTTCCAAAATCCATTATTCTGTCATTAAGAATACCATTTAACATGTGTTTTAAATGAATTGAGTAAGTATAGAAAAATAAATCATATTGATTAACATTCAGTAGCCAAATGTTAGATTCTATATATCAATCGAATATTTTTAAACCCTTTTATCTTTTACTAAATTCTTCAAGCATTCAAAACAAGTCCTTTCTTTTTTAATCAATACATCCTTTTTTTAATCTCAAAGTTTTTTATTTTTCCACAGATTCTTTTATCTTATATATTATTGTTTATTTACTTATAAATGTATATCTGATCCAATTTACTGTTCACTTTGTAATTTCTTCATTAATTTTTATTATTTAATTCCTACATTTTTTTTAGACTTTTAAGCTCTATTTTTTTTAACTCATCTTCTTCTTTCTTTTCTAAACATTTTTACTTTCTTTCTTTAATTATCCAGATTTTTTTTTTTTTATAATGCTATATTTCAAATTTTATTTAACACATAGTCAAGCGTTGTTAGTCGAGAGGTCATCGCAGCCGCCTTCCAAGCAAGTAGTTAGTTGCAGACGGTTGTGGGTTCGCGTCCTGGCCGATGCTATGACATATGAAAAAAAGAATTGAACATATTTACTTTTTAATTCAAACTTTAAATGATCCTAAAATAAACTCATAATTCAATTAGAAATTGCAATTTTAACTGTAATATTTTTTTTATCAGATTACTCTCATTAAATAAAAACTATATAAATACATAAAGAATTAGCTTTTATAGTAGCTGACTTTTGTAATTTCATTGCTTTTAAAATATTTATTGTTTTAGACTTAGGAATATGTTTATTTTAATGTAAAACGTTTTATAATTTTTTGTAATTGTTAACATTTTTGTAATCATATTTCTGACATCTGCCAATATTTTGTGATAATTCCACTAACATTAAAAGTGTCATTTCAGATGAAATTGTCAATATTTTTTATAGAAAATCATTACATTACATCAGAGATCAAACACATTCTCATTATGTCCTTGAAAATGACTAGATTTAATATTTAGAGCTTTCTGTGTAGTTTATGATGTTACTTGTTAAGTATATTGTGGCCAATAGCCAATTTGCTTTTCTCTATACTAGGATTCATGATAAATCATCACTCATAAGTATTTAGATACTCTATAAGAATCTCTCTTGCATTTATTTTTTAGCCTGATATCCAGTTCTCTTTTAAAAATAGTTATTAGTTGGATCATTCTCTTTATACCTCTGTTTATCTAATGGGATTATCACATCTATTTACATATTATCCTTTGGTCTATTTCTCTCTTCCAAATTGTACATATAATCACTTCCTTGTTTTGTTTGACATTGGTATTTATTCAAATATGTTCATTCACTTTCATTTTGAAGTTACATTTTTTTTACCTATTTATTTACAGCTTTCTCAATTCACAATTGTTTTATATGTTTCACTATTTTAATATCTTCTGTCTTTTATTGTTGTCTTCCTGATTTTAATTTCTATTATCATGAATTCGTTTTTCTTCCCCTTCTTGGATTTATAGTATAATATTTTATATCTATTTATCTACTTTTCCTTATCATATTTTACTTTCTAAACCATTTCTTTATCTTTGAATTTAGCTAATCATTCTATCATTTTTTTTATGTTATTATATACCTTTTGAGATATTTCTTTCCAAATACATTTTCCTAATGTTATGGCTCTAATATTTTTCTAAGACATTCCTTTTAATTTCATCTTTCATATTGTTCTGTCCTATATTTTCTGATATATATCTTTTATATTGTTCTGGTATTTATATATTGTCTGAGACCTTCCTTTCACTTCTTATTTTATAGTGTTCTAGAGATTACGTGACATTGAAGCATTAGGTATGACTAAATAGAGCTACTTTCCAGTGATCTTTATCTCTAGTACCTTCACACTATGACTGCACTGAAACATGAAGAGAAATATAAGTTTTAATAAGCAAGAAAATGTCCGCACCACTGTCAAGTAACTCAGATAATTATAACTTGGGATAAAAACTTGCAAAGATGATATATGGATCATAGTCTATTTTACATTCTTAATGGCTGATATTTTAAAAGATTTATTATAAGTTATCTTTTTTATATAATAGTTTTTTAAGATTTGTTTTCAATTCTAAATATCTAGAATTAAAAAGTAATGATATTATACTTTTGTAAAAAAAAAAAAAAAAGTATATGGCTTTATTGCTCCGGAGTTCAAAAGAAATTCGAATGCCAGAACTGTGTCAGATCCCGGGAAGTCTCAATTCTACGTCAGACGCTTTACTGCTGTGCCATTTTGCACAGGACTACTTTTTGTAATATAGGTAAACATATTAAATATTTTAATATGATCAATGTTCTGTAATTAATTTTACAAATAATGAATCTTTCGTTTTTTTTTTTTTTTTTAAATGACACTTTTCTTTGTTTACTTTATTATAATTCTTTAGTGGAATTAATTGGAGAATAATTAAAATAACTCATACAATTAATAAAATGTTTTGTTATAATTCTTTATTAATGATGATATTTATCATCAATATTAAAATTACTTTAGACTTCAGATATTTTAGATTTTTTTTTAAAAAGGGGATTACTATGTATACTTATTAAATATAGAGACAAATCTCTAAAAATAATAATTGCTCATTAAATTCTTCAGTATTAAATTTTAAAAATAATTACTAATTTAAAACTATTTTAAATAGCTACTCACGGGCTTACAATTTGTTAATATCATTTTCTCTTCTCTTTCTTCATAAAAAAGAGTTTATAGTTCTCATTTATTGTTTTATTTATATTTTCTATTCTTATTGTGTGTAGTTTCCCTTGCTAATATCTATATATAGGATAGCAGGAACAAAATATGACGATGTTAATGACAGTTTATTACATTCATGTTAATCAGCTAATTCTTGTTAAACACTTCACAGAAGTGAAAGAAGTCATAAATTACTTTTGAACACTAACTTCATAGAAAATTATACGCAATATAGCAGAGCCATGATTTAAATCAATTAGAACTATTTATATATCTAGTTGTTAAAATCTGTGTGAATAATATCTTTATGGAAATCTGAAATGTGTAATCTGTAGATAATGAAAAACTTAAAGTCGTTATAAAAAAAATATATCGTTTATCAATTGATATCTTGGATGTTGGTATAATAAGGCAGATATTTAGCAAAATAATATATTGTCCCATGTTCAGGATGTTTAGATTAAAATGATGTGGCTTTAATTGTCAAGAAAATATTACAACACGGCAAATGATGATTCAATTTTGTGGACATTCTTTTATCATTAGTACAATACAAATGCATCTTCCAATAATTCAACAAAAATAATAAAAATAATTGAAAAGTGTTGTGTTCAAATGCAAACAGACGTAAATGAATCACAAATGAAAAAATACTTTTTGTGATTGATGAATAGAATGATAAAGATAGAAATAGAAAAGAATAAAATGTTGTTAATCATTATGAAACTAGGGATAGAAATAATACAAAATGATTGCTAATAACTTTTTATGAGCTAAACTATTTTTATTATTAATATTTTTTTTAAGTAGTCAGGGTACTGATTATGACATAAATATAACTGGATAATGCTGATATAAATCGAATTAATTGCATTCTTGGATTCATGAGATAAAAGATTTCAGACTTATTATAATAATCTACACCAAGAGTAAATAGTAGATATGAATTACTTTGATACAATTTAGATAATATACACATTACATTTAGAAATAATATTAGAAAATAAAATGAGATTTTTGGTGTGATTGATAGTAAACCAGATGAAATATAAATAAAAATGAAAATAATTAAAGAGATATCTGAGCAAAAATTGTGTATGAGGAAAAAATAAAAAAAAAAATAAGATGGGTATTCAAAAATGAAATTGTAATTAGTACACATATAATAAAAAAGCAAAAATTAAAAACACAAAAAATATTGCAAAAAAAATGAATAAAATAAGGTGCAATTTTATGCCAATATTGAAATACATAAGTTCAGAAAAACAAGAATTATCTTTCATAAAAGTTCAACAAGACAACAGATGGGTAATTCTCATCTTTATATATTTTTTATATATACTTCCTATACCACTTTGATTATAAAGACACCAAATAAGATAATTTTAATGAGTGTCTTATATTGTAGAACTTTCAAATCATAAGATGAAGGTGAAATTGATGGCAGTGCATCAAAAGGTTTATAAGGACTCAAAAATAAATAAGACAAATTAGATCAAAGAGTAATGGAAATTACTTATTGAGCTTTTTGATAAGAATTGAAATTTTGATGAAGTGAGAAAAGTATTAACTTATAATTCTAATACCATATACAATTATTCTAAAAATAATTAGCACAAATTGAAGCTTTATACTGAAAAAAAAAAAGAATAAATGTAATCAATCTCAGAAATGGTCATAAAAGTGAAGGCATCACTGATCTTGGACATTAGATGAAAAAAGGTCAGTAAATAACAGAAAAAATCTGTATTTACATCATTCATGATAAATTGTTGAATGCTATTAGATATCAGAACATTTTATTGTTTTATAAGAAATATCCATCTACCAGTAAAACTATAGTTAAAATGGGTTACAGTAAAATGGATAGATTTCCTGTTAGAAAAGATGTTGGACAAAATTATATGTAGTCATTGAATATTTTTAACTTGTATAAATAAGATGTAAGTTGGGAAGTTAAATTGGATGAAGACCATTATGGATTTATGATTGGTCAAACAAACATCACCAAAATAGATATGCTAAGGTACCTATTTTTATATATTGAAATACAGAAAATATAAATTTAAATACTAGAATAAAAATGTGGGATTATGAATTAAAATGAAGAGGGCAAAGTGGCATGGACTTCAAAATTCTCATTACAAGTGCACATGTGAATAATAGATTTTGATGCTTTCAGATTATTTATCAATAACAAAAAATTCACAGTAAGAAAATTAATAAACAGACAAATACTAGACATAGATTCAATAAAAAATGAAAATAATTTTAGATATAATGTTATATCTTTAAAATCTATGATGAGCATTATTGATGTTACAGCAAAGTTGAACAGTGAAAAAGAAGTGCAGAAAAAGTATTAATTGTTTTGAATTGTGGATTTGAAAAACATTTTGAGAATTCTATAGTAGTAACAAAAATGAACAAGCAGATTAATAATTAAATTAATTATGTTTTTTTTTTTTTTAATTTGAAGCATAAATCACTAGATTGAAGTCCTACTTCTACATAATACGAAACTAATTCATTAGATAAATACATTAATATTTGAAAAGATTAATTTATTAAAAAAGAATAAGTTGTTCAGTAATAAAAAAGATGATGACTATCATCAAAGGAATATCTTTAAATGTTCTGAAAAATTGGGCAGAGAATTTCATTCTGGAGCAATGTTATTCATATGATCATGAAAAGTCAGCCTTAAAATACAATATTATTGTTATTACTAGTCTTTCTTTTAATAATATATTTTAAAATTTGAAGGTTAATTTTCTTCTACACAATGGCATACATATTCAGTACCAAATTATTAATTTATATATATATATATATATATATATATATATATATATATATATATATATATATATATATATATATACATACTAGTATACATGTTGTTGTGGGTGATTAAAATGAAAAACTTTTTCTCTCCTGTGATATATCAAATAAAATTTATACAATTCAGTTGACATTTAAAATATCAGACACATAATAGGATCAAGTTCGGAATTAAGCATTTTAAGTAAGGATTGGATTATATAAAAATAAGCTTTAAGCAGAAGTGATTTATTTGTAGTTTTAAAAGTCTTAGGTACACAAAGATTTATCTACTAAAACAAACAACATATTTCCAGCACTAAACTATTAAATTAATTTTTATTAAATCCAAACTATTAAATTATCAAACATATTTATATTTCTAAGGAAGTTGATCAATTCAAAATTTTAAATAGGCAGAATATAACATGTTTGATGTTTTTTAGTGATTATAGTACTTTTTACTCAACAATATATAAAGTTAAAATAATTACTTTCATTAATACTATTGAAGTTTCAATTTTTGTAAATAATAACCATAAAAAGTAATAAATTGATGATTTTATTAGTAAAATAGATTTCTGTTTATAGACTTTTTAAAAAGAATAATGCACATAGTACACACACTCTAGTCACAACATTTTGTTTCCAGACATATTATGGATGGTAGTTATGCATTTATATTTTTAGTATGACTGGGATTAACATTCCTAGTTACTTCAGAATGACACAAAATTATAAATAATGTTGCCCAGGTTGCGGGTTTGCATCCCGGCCAATGCTAATAAAAAAAAAAAACTATAAATAAATATATAAATATTCATTATATATATATATATATTCCAAATACAGAATATATACAAGCATTTAGAAACAATTGTTTTCCTCAGTAATAGTTGGCAAACTATGCAATTCTAATTGTTAGTGGTACAATTAATGTTTAAAAAAAGTTGTATCTTCACTTGAGAGTTTTGAAAATTCAATGCTACTGGAGGACTGTCTCATCTCAGAAATTATGATTGTAGCAAGAAGCTTCCTGCCTCCATGTGTTCCATTGTATTATTGACAATAGATATATACTGTGAATTGCAGTCTAACAATTATTTAATATTTTCTAAACATCTGAAAGTTGTCTGGTTTTTTCTGTCAGATATATTTCACTATATATCAAAAATAACTATGCTTTCTGAAAACAATCCAATTTACTGATCTGACTTTCCAGTTATTCCATTTATGCTATTAGTTGCTTTCTTTTATTGTTATTTTAATTATCAATTTCATTGAAGTTTGAATCCAGTCTTGATAATATTATAATAACACAAATCCATTATTCAAGCTAAACTTCTTTTGAATTAGGTTACGTTCACAACAATGTAAAATATGTATTTATAATGTACAAGATACAATAATTTAATTTCTGGAATGGCTACTTATCAAGAGAATTCCTACTCAAACATGCTAAAACTAATATTTGAATATATTTTTTACTACTAGAACCATCTGTTGCTATAAAAGTGAATGATCAAAATTTAGTGAAAGATTAATATAAAATTGTGTCTGAAAATTGGAAAAAATGCCATTGAAATGTTATAAGTTTTGAAAGTGGCTTGCAGTGAAGATACTAAAAAATGTGTGTAAATAAATGACATAACAATTCAAATCTGGGTGAGATGTGATGGATGATCTCTTAGAAGTGAACAGCTGAAAACAGCAATCTGATGTTAAACAGATTGCAAAACATTATATAAAATGATAGACAATTAAGTGTGAGATGGACAACTAAAAAATATAGATTAATCAAAAAATGACTAATTTTACTAAAGACTTCAAATGAAAAAGATTTCTGCTAAATTTTTATTTTAGATCTTGAAGGATGAACATATAAAATGCCAAATTGAAGTTGTGACATCTTTTTCTAATTGCATATCCATTTCTGCAATTATAGATGATAAAACGTAATACTTTCAATACTACCCAGAAACAAAACATCAGAGAATATAGTGGTAATATTCAGATTCATAAATGTCATACTTACAAATTAAAATTATGTTGATGTGTTTCTTTAATCAAAAGGAATTAGACCATCAAAAATTTTTTGAACTGGAGAGAACACTCTCCAACAATGTTATTTAGAGATTCTGAAGATATTACAAGAATATGTTTGAAAAAAAAAACCCTGATTTATGTTCTAAGAAGAGTATATCATTCACCATGAAAACACACCAAGCCACAGTGCATTAGCAGAGAGAGATTTTATGTTAAAAATACAATTAACCAATCAGATCATTCTGCCTATTCACCTGTTATAGACCCTATAATTTCTAGTTATTCCCAAAATTAAAAGTTGCACTGAAGAGATTAAGACAGATACTTAACAGTATTCTGGAAAATGACACCTACTGCCAGATATGGAAATGCTACCTAAATAAGTGTGTAAATTTACAGGAGTATTCTTAATGTGATTTTAGCCACTAGTATACATTTCTTTTTATACATATTTTTTAAAGACACAATACAAAAAATAAATTGTTATACCTTGTATATATATAGATGAATGCCAAAAATATGGATAGTGTCTTTATATACATTACATATATATTGCATACGCACACACATTTAAAAATAAAACAAATTTTGTAAATATGCATTTTGACTTAATTAAAATAGTTGAATATTCTGTTTCATTTATGATTAATGCTATAATTAATCCATATAAAACCATTAATTAAGAAATTACTTTATATTTTTTGCATTTTTTAAATAGATTAAAAGTGCTTAGAATATATTGTTTTACTTCCTGTTTTTTAAATATTTTGCACATATATAAATAAAGCATATTGCTATTAATATAGAAAAAATTCATATATATATAATCATTAAAAACCAGTCAACATTTAGACAAGCTCAATATCAATAACAATCATCAATTTAAAATTGTTGTCAAGGCAACTTCCTTTAATATATATATATGCGTATGTGAATGTGAAAAATTGAAAGTTTTAATAAAATTTTTCATGATTTTTTTTAGCTAAAAACCAAAACAATTAATTACAAATTAGCATTACAAACTGAAATTATATCAACTAATAAATAGTATTTGTCTAACCCACCTTTAACCAAAAATCGAATCACTTTTACCTTATTACCCAAAAATTATAATGTTATGGCAGTTTTTAACTTCTAGCTTAAAAGTAATTTCAAAACTAAATGGTGTATTTCAGTATGCAATGTCAGTTTTAATGGCTGTTTTTCTAATTACATCATAATTAAAATTTAAAAAAAAACACAAAAAAAATGATATTAAATTTGCAATTATTATATCTATGAATCCAAAAAAATGTTGTAATCAATATATATATATATATATATATATATATATATATATATATATATACAGATATATATATATATATATATATATCATTTTCCATCCTATTTAAGCTATTACAGGATAAAGGTGTCACTAGGTTTAATCCAGCAACCCTGATTTTTTTAAGTGTCATAGCATCGGCTGGGATGTAAACCCATAACCTAAGCAACTGCCTGCAAGTGCAAGGCAGTTGCACTGACCTCTCGACCACCAATGCAAGAGCAACCCTGATTTTTAACTTCTCTTTTGCATAACAACTCAAAAAAAAAATTATTTCATTCATCTATCTTACATGTACTCTTTTTAAATTTTGTACAATTTCTTGGGATCCAATTAAAAATGTCAATTGTCCATCTTTGATCACCTCTTATAAGATATCACCATCACAGCTTCATTTCAGGCTCTTAATTGTTTCAATGATGCCATTGTTACCAGTTTGTTTTCTCATGCATATGTTTTGTTTTTGATCTCAACATGTGGCACCTAACTTAAATTTCTTCTATTATTGGTGAATAATGTCTGAAGTCTTTGGATTGCTCTTCTGTTGGATATCTAAGTCTCAGATCCATAATTAAGAACTGCTAAAACACTTCTATTAAAAACCCCTTTTTTGATACATAGACATATTTCCATTTAATATTTTATATTAGTTCTACAAAAGCATTTATCCTATTTTATTTCTATGATTTATTCCTTCCATAAACTAAGATATTTGTAGGTGTTAACTTCTAATTCTTATTATCAATATTTAATTTACTTCTGAAAAATTTATTGAACATTATTTTAATCTTTTTAGCATTTATCTTTAGTTCTACATTCTTATTTTCAGCAGATATTTTTTATATTTTCCAAAACTTCATAAAGTATTAGTTAAGAAAACAAAAACATTTATCTGTAAAATCTAAATCCTTAAATAACCTTCAATTATTTTTATTCTTTTTCCATTATAATACGCAAAATTTTGTAAAACTGCTGGCAGAAATTTTGAAGTTACAGAATCTACTTGGCCCTAAGCCTTTCTCAAGGATAATCTTCATAGTATCCCAACATAATCTAATCAGTGATGTCACATTTTGATAAATATTCTTTAGAACATAAGATCATTGTATAAATATATATATAATCTTGACATGAAGATTTTAATGGATTACAAATGTAAATGATATCCTTTTAAATATAAATGATAAACAAAAATAAATTTACATATAAATGATGAACCCAGAAAAGTATAACATATATATATATATATATATATATATATATATATATATATATATATATATATATATATATATATATATATATATATATATATATATATATATATATATATATATATATATATAAAAGATATTTTGCAGGTTAACTGATGAAAGCCACAAGCTACAAATTAGTCTGGGGATATTGGATGAGTGGGCACTAGATAGAAATTTTGTGCACAAACCTTCCTGCATCCATTGATTACTCTGTTTTGCATTGAGTGGCGCTACTGTATGGAGAGTTTTGCCTCTGTGAAAAACATTGTTTAAGCCTAAAGAATGGTGACCATGTGATGTTTTATGGTTTAATACCAATCCTGCCCAATAAAATTGTGGTGACTGGTTACTAAAGAACCAAAGACACCAAAAAGTATGGATGCTGAACTAAGTTCAGATATATACAACTATACAAGCTGATGAGATTAGTTTGAAAACATTATTGTGTTTTCATTTTGGACTCAAAGTGTTATTGTTAGCTAACAAAGTAAAAGGTGGCTGCAGGAGGGTTGCATTCGGTCCTAAGATCTAGTGCAGTGCTCTCAGATCCAAGGCTTCTCACTTGTGAAAGCCACAAGCTAGAAACTAGTCTGGGATATTAGATGAGTAGGCAATAGTTAGGGAATTTATGCATAAACCTTCCTGCATCCATTGATTATTCTGTTTTGCACTAAGTGGTGCTATTTTAAGAGATTTTTGCCTTATTCTTTATTTCTATATAATTATTTATAGAATTTTTTCTTATATATTTTAGGTGCCATCTGCCCTTTTAGTAATATGTTGCCTTATTTCTTTTTAGTGCAAAAATAACTTTTTTACAAATAATAAGATGTTGTTTTACAATAAGAATTTTTTTTCTACAGCTTTTTTATTATCAATTGACAATTGGATTTGCTTTTATCATTATTAGCTTTATTTTGCATCAGTTAAAAAAACTCTGTATATTTAATTCTTCCTAATAATTCATTTTTAAAAAAATCACATATCTTTTCTTTCACTGTATTCTATTATTTCAGTAACAAAAATTTCTAGTAATATGCTGATTTTTTGTATCACCTATTTTTTTACAGTTTTTAAAAGAGTATTCTTTATCTTCTTATTGATTTCAATCAGATCTAAAACATTTTCAAAATCTGTCAACATTTTAAAACAATTTAAAAGATCTAATTTAGATTCATTTGGTGCTATTATTTACTATTCTTACTGATATTTTCAATAGTTTTGGTCTCTCTAATTTTTCATCAGTATGCATCATATATCTCACTAATCAATGGTCACATTTTGAGTTAAATCTAATAAAATATTATAATAGTGAAATATATTTTCTGTTATTGAAAATAATAAATTTTGTTGTATATTCATTTTGATATTTCACTGTTCATTTCTGTTTAGCATTTTACAAAAAAAAAAAAAATCATAACATACATTTTTTTGCAAAGTCTACGAGTCTGTAATATCTCTTATTAATATCACTATACTCAAAATTATCCACAGCATTTTTATATTTCAAACATTTATCAATTTTAGCATTAAAGTCTCTCATGATAAATTTAAAATGTTATTTGGCATTGTTAAAAATATGTTGTATATCCATATAAAAATCCTCTACTTCTCAATCACAGTGAGAACTTGCTGAGAAATAAACCTAAATTATTTGCATTTGATATTTTCCAATAAGTTGAATAATAATTTTGCCACTGTCAGATATATTACTAATCTCTATAATGTTCATATTTTACTTTTTATTTTTAATTCTACACCATTTATGTTTCCAATATTTATGCATATATAATAATAAAGGTAGTAATCAATTTTATATCAATTGCCATTTCACTTTTTCATCTAACTTCAAAAAGTATTTAGTTCATATTTCTTTACTTGAAAGTGATTTATATTTGCAGACATCTAAATAAAAGGGTATCATACAATTGCAGTTTTGATTCTATATCATTGAATATCTTAGCAACACCAATTGGGATTTTTATAATTAACATTAAATTAAATTTGGGTATCCAAAAATTAATTAATTTGATAATTTGTCATAAAAAGTACTCATTGAATTAAATAGTTTTTGGGCACCACAGCCATTTATTCAAATTAAATATAAATCTTCAATTGTGGCTGAAGAAAGCAATTAGTTTTTGACTTTTTAATACACAGAAAATAAAAACTTACTTTACAAGTGTATCTTTATTTTGCAATCAGAAAAGGAATATGGTTATAATTTTTATCCGGGTATTGTTGAGATAATTTGTAAACAAAAAAATGCCAGAAAGAGAAACATGACAGAGGCTTGATTTATTGCACAAAATGAACATGTGATAAATCAGAGAGCCATTAGCATTTAAATAAGTAAAAACATGAATTTTTAAAGTTTTTAATTATTAAATATTGGTTTGTTTGTTTGTTTTTTGATAATCATGGTTATGATGCCATTGCATTAAAATTATACTTGTTTTGTTTTAAAATTAATTTTATATTTTATTCTCTGTTACAGTGTTTTATATTATTTGTAATAATGACAGTAGTTCAATTTCATTAGCTTAAACCACAATAAATGCATGCACAATAATAACTAAATTACAGAAGAGTTTTCAATTACTGACAATTATTTAATGTCTAAAATCTAAAAGAAATTATAATATTGTTATATATACACATACATTATATATATATATATTTAATATTTATTTTATAAAGTGCAGACAATTGAAATTAAGTTGAAAGGCTGCCAACCTCTCATGCTTATTATAATTATAATACTTATCTGACAGGCAATCAGATGTTATGATGGCTATCTGAATAGCGATTCAAACCGTTAACACATAACAGAATTTTACAAGAAAAGGGCAATCCACCCTCTTCTCTATTTGTTTTTTTATATACCTAAGCCAGTCTGAAGCATTTAAGTTTGAAAGCATGAAGCTTTAAATATCTTCACATTTAACTCACCAAATCTAAATTACAAAGATACAGTGAGAAATCCTACGATTTACTGTACAGTAGTTTTTAGATGTTATAAATTGCAGTAATGTAACAAAATAATATTTATTAAGTGCAGACAATGGAAATTAAATTGAAAGGATGTAAACCTATTGTGCTTAGTATAATTATAATACTTATCTGACAGGCAATCAAATGTTATGATGGCTGTATAAATAGTGATCAAACCATAAACACATGATAGAGATTTTTACAAGAAAAGGGTGATCCATTCTCTTCTATACTTGTCTTTCTATATATGTAAGCCAGTCTGAAGCATTTAAATTTGAAAGCATGAAACTTTAAATATCTTCACATTTAACTCATTGAGTCTAAATTGTAAACAAACATATAGTGTGAAATCTTATGATTTACTATGCAGTAGTTTTTAGATGTTATAAATTTCATTAACGTATGTAAATAATATTTATTTTATAAAGTGCAGTGTTTCTAAACACATTTTTGAACAAAAAAGATGAAGATATCAAATGATTAATGATATAGATACATGTCTAACAGTAAAACATACAAAGTAAAACTTAAATAATAAAAATACTTTATATTGAAACTGACAATTTAATATTAGATGATAAAAAATATTTTGTTTTTGCAATAATAAAAAATAAAATAATGGATATGAATATAAAATCAGCAAAAGAAACCATGCTTTAATTTACTTTTATCATTGTCAGATATATATATATATATAAACAAAAAAAGACTTATAAATCCAATAAATAATATGATATTTCAACCAGAGGACTGGTTTTCATCAGAAATAAATAAAAAATACACAGTAAAATGGCAATAATCAAAAATTTACAAATTTGATAAAAGATTAAAAATTTAACAAAAACCCCCCTGATTGGTCACAAAATCCAACACAGAATATCTACCCAATCAATGATAAAATACAAAAAAAAAAAAAAACCCAAAAACTACATTTCCTCCTAATCAAGCGTAAATTCTATTTACATTGAAATAAATAAAAGATCCAAAATTAAAATATACATATGTGCGTACATACAAAGATTAGACTGCTCACATACAAAAAATAGCTGTGTTCACATTAATATTCATTAAAAACTAAAATACTTATACATTTTAATTTTAATTAATTTAATTTGCCACATCGAAATAATGTAAGATTTTATAAGAATTGATATTTTAAATTGAATAAAATTAAAAGATACATTTTAAACCAAGCTGTATAAACATTTTTTTCCGAGTTTGGACACCCAATCGTGGAGCCTGTAATTATTCCCACACCCTGAATAATTCATTAGCTATATTGCTACATATAATTTAATATATACATAATTTTCCAGAATATAAAATGATTTAGTTTTATCATATTGATTTTATAAAATCAAATACTGTTTTGTTAATAAATTAAAGATGAATACCATGTTTTCCATCCATAGTCTGTATTTTTCTTTTTTGATAAACATATTAATTAAAAGTGAAAACTCATATGGTTAAATAGATTGTATAAAATATGAAAGTAGTTTGAACTATTATATTAATGTATATGTAAGTTTTTTTTTTTTACTTCCAGAGTTTTGTATGTAGAATTTTTTTTTCTTTTCTCTACTTTTCTCCCATGTTGGATAAGAACGGAAATATTTGTATAGAATTCTTTTTTTTTCTTGTTAATTGAGTATATAATGTTGTGATTATTTTAAAGCAAAGTGTAAAGAATTTGACACGTGTATGGATTTTTTTTTTTTAACTTTTTCTCCAAAGTTTTTTTTTCTCTTGTTCAATGTTTATAGTATTATGTAATGTATATAGATGTATGTGTGTGTAAAATCTATGTACTTGTATATGTAGCGCTGCGTATATATGTACATGGGTGGGTATGTGCGATGTGTAGGAACAGATGTGTTTGAAAATTTTATATTATTGCATTACTATATATTTTCTTGGGAACACATATGTGTGGAAAAGTTGTATTGGATCTCAAGCATAAAAACTTGAAAAACTTTTTCTCAATATATAGATGTACAATTTTTTTTTCTGGATTTGACAGTTGAACAAATATTCATAGCCCCAAATGGTATTTCATAGATACAGTTGTATATATTCGGACCAATATATTTAAAAGTTGGTTTACTTCACCTAAGTTTGAATCCATAGTGACATGTAATAATTTATGTATGTGCCCTTAAGTTTAGGAAAATGTTTTCACTTAATGATAGATTTATACCAAACTCAAACTATGTAAAATAAATCATAAAGTAAGGTCAAAGTGATGTAAAGTTTTTTTTTTCCATGAACCAAAACCAAAGACTGTGTTTTACAACCATTTGTGCGAAAAGTTTTTTTTTTTTATATAATACAAAGATTATAACTATAAATGTAAAAGATTTTGCTAGCTGTGGTGCCTGGTTTTTCAACCATATATATATATATATTTTGTAAAAGTTTTGAAACACATGCATTACAACCATATGTAGATTTTTTTTTTGTATCTGGTTTTACATGCACACATGAATTTGTTTTCTGTTTTCATGTGTTTAAAAAATGTTAAAGCCCATGTACTACATCCATAAGCCTTATGTGTAAAAGGTGGTAACAAGATGTATTTAATGTTTATTCATATGGGCATACTGTGTTAACAATCAATAAAAGTACGTAAAATTGTAATATATATATATATATATATATACCTGTTTTTATATATATAGTAGAGCTATCTGTAAGTGTTATATTATTGCTGATCTTGATAACTGACGCCCTGGTGTAGGGAATAGAGTACCTATTACCATTATAAATTCGTTATCAAGTTCAAAAATAAATAAATAAAGAACCGTGGTAATTCTAGGCAACACATTTTTTTTTTATATATAAGAGATTTGGAGAGTGAAGAATTTTATAACTGGTGTAATATGTAATAAAATTGTAAGCAATGTAATATTCATAACAACAAGATTATGTATTAAATTTTGAAAATAATGATTTTTTTAAGTCCATTTCAGAGGCAAGGAATGACCAAGGGTGGCAGGCTAGAATCAAGAAAAAAAAAAAAATCAGTCATTCTCATGATAAAGTAAAGTTTTTTTTTTGTTGAAGTTGAAACAATTATTTAAATATCCAGCTTGAATCAGACAGAAACTTAGTATGGCAGGTCAGAAAGGACACAGTCAATAAAGCATGATGAGAAGAGTGGACAGAGTAAGGGAAGCAAACGTTCGAATTAGTGATTATATAAATTCCAAGATAAAATGCGTTTACATTCTAGTCATTCAAGATTGCATTAAAGTTTCAGTGAGCCATAGTTGTAGTAAAATAACTTTGAATTCTAATATCAGCATTATTACCATTATTGAATCAAACTTTTTGAAATCCAAATGGATAACAGCCTAGAAAAAAAGAAAAATGAAGATGTTGATACCGGCATCCCAATGAAAGAAGAAAACATGGAAGAACAAATTTCAGAAGATAAAAATGTGATTGCCATGCTCCAGAGTATGATGAGGATGATCCAAATTAATCAGGAGTCAAGCCGAATGAGGGCAGAGAGAACTATACAAGAAATAAAAAAAATTATACCAAAGGACAGAGATGAAGAAAGATGGAGAATAACTGCCTCCACAAATAGAATCTCAAGAAGAAATAACCAGAATTGTAATTTCACCTAAAGAAGTAGTAAGTGCAGAAGTTGCTGAATCTATTGAACCAAAGCCAGAGACAAAGCCAGCAAGAGATATAATTACAAAGGAAGAAACTGATATTATTATACCTAAACTGTTTGAGCAAAAAATTGATTCAGAGGTTGTAGAAGAAAAAATGTTACAAGTTGATATTCAAAAGATGTCAGAAATGATTGAAAAGGATCTTTTAGTGGAAGAACATTTTAAAACAGAAAGAGATACAGAGAATATTGTTGAATTAAACCAAGTTAAAAAAACTTTAGAACTTCCAACCAAAGATATTTTAAAAGAATCACCAGTTGAATATCCAATTACTGATGAAGCTTGAAAATGTTAAAAAGGAAGAAATTGAAATTACAAAGAATGTTATTGAAGTTGTCAGTTCACCTTCAGGAAAACTTCTAATTGTGGAATATATCTCTAAAATTGCAACAAAAGAAGCAATATATACAGAATCTGAGACTGTAATAGTATCAAATACAGTAACAGAATTTAAAATGGATACAAAGACTGCTTATGAGTCACAAGCTGATTTAATAAAATCTAAAATTGATTTAAAAATTGTGAAAGAGTCTAAAATCAAGGTTGAGATCATGGAAGAGTCTAAAATTAATGCTGTAAATATTGATGATTGTAATATTAATATGGAGATACCAAAAAAAGTAAAAATCTATTCAGAGACTACAATAGATGCTGAAATCAATACAGAAAACATGGAAAAGATGAAACCTGATGTAGAAATCATTCCAGAACCTCTTGAACAACAAAAAATAGTTGAGAACATTGAGAAGTCTATAGATATGGAAGTAAATGAAAAAGAATACAAAATAAATATATTAGAAGATAAACCTACCTCAGAAATTCCCAAAATAAATGATAATGTAATAGGAAAGTCAAATAAAAATGAAATTCCATTACAAACATTGAAAGATGATGTTGCAAAAGATAATATACCAGAATTAAATAGTAATTTGGAAACAATTGAAAAAAGAGAGATACTGCTTTCAGAAATAATCAGGAAAATAGCACACAATATGACAAAAGGTCGAGATAAATATGTTAAACAGCAGAGCAAGAAAGAAGAGAAAAAACACAAAGATAAACATCACAAACCTAAAAATAGTGCCTTCAGCCTAGCTGATGATGGAATAAGCAAAGAAATTTTAATGAACAAAAGGAGACTTTTAATGCTTGCCATGTAAAACCATACTATGAAATACCTCCAGATCCAGGGAAAGTTTAAATGATTTTCAAAATGTGAGACCCTTTGTGTATGACCCCATATCATTGAAATACATTATTGATTACATCGCTGGACTGTTGATATATAAATCTTATCTAAGGACTATTATCTAATGGTAACTAAATGAAGTAAGAAGACTAAAGTTAGTAGAATGAGGAAGATAAGAAAGAATTGCTAAGAAAATAAATCGTTTAATAGCATGATAGTTTAAGAATTGTAATTTCAGCAGAGTAATAAATTTAGAAGAAACTAAAGGCTTGCAGATCTCAATACAGTTACCATTCCAATAATAATATAATAAACCTTGGTCAGCCTCTATTGTCACTAGATGCCCAAGTAAAAAGTTTCTTTTGTTTTTTTCCCCAACTCGAGGGATATGAAGCTGGAAATATAGTACATATTTTTGCTTCACCTAGTGTCACTGTCATCAGCATTAGTCTGAGTTTGAACCCAATTCTTATTAACTGACACCCATCTCATATTAGGTGGTAGTATATTTATAATTATTATAATCTTTTGATTAATTTGTATTTTATGATTAACTAACCTTTTATAATAGTTTATTTATTTATAATATTTGTAAAAATGTATATTGTGTTTATTTTATTAAATTGAATTGAATCCTTGATATCTATAAAATGTTACAAATATTTCAAATTCTTTATTAAGTTCATTTTCTTTAATAAATCAGTTGGTAACATTTTATATTTATCTTTTAATCAATGTACATTTGAGAATCAATTATTTAAACAATGTAAGATTTGTATGAAATGTTTTGCAAATTTCTACTTAGGTTTATGGCAAATATCAGTTTGAAAGTCATTGTACCAAATTTCTAAAATTTTTCTGAATAAAAGTTACATTTTTGTTAATCTAAACCTTTATTAAATAGGCTTGTTAATACAATGACTGATAAACTTAATATGCTTGTTGTTGTTTTTTAATTAGCAAATCAACCCTTGGGGCATGTTCATGCAGAATTATAATTTCCTTTAGCAAAGCAGGCACCAACCTCAGAGAAACGTTTAGAGTGATTGCAATTGGCAGTTGTCACTGTAGATTCAATCCTATAGATAAGGCCAGATTACATAAATAGTGGAAAATTTGATAAGAATGATTATTATTGAGTTTACTGAAGAGAAGTGATTAATCTATATATATATATATACATCATGCCTAAAGAAATGATGGGGTGAAAAAATTGGTCATTTGCTTCTCAGAGGTCTGTTCCACCAGCCCATCCATGCCTTTCCAGTGCTTTAAACATCTAGCCAGAGACTATCTGTGTCAAGGAAGCCTGAAATGAGCTGACTGTATTAACTGCCTGTATTAACTGATTGATTCTGAGGTAATGTCCAATTCGCAGCAAGCCATTGATTTTATTTTACTTGTTTTCAAAATCTATATTAATTTATATTTTATATCTGTGTAATGTTTATACGGCTTGGTTTAAAATGCGTCTTTTAATTTTATTCAATTTAAAATATCAATTTTTATAAAATCTTACATTATTTTGATGTGGCAAATTAAATTAATTTTTGTCGGTTTGTTTAGATCATTTGACTTACTGAAATGGCCAAATACAAAATTCAATGAGCTATTAACTTTAAATCCTTCCTCTGTTACTTTTTTTAAACTTAAAAATCATTACAAGAGACTTACTTCCCGTAAATTAATTAATAGAAAGCTCATTTAGTTTTGTACATCATATATAAATTTATTTGAATGATTGAAATTATTTTAAAAGTATCTCACTATTACCTCCAATTTAAAATAGCCCTGTAATTATTTCTGAAAGAATAAATAATTTTAGTGAATCGATTAAGTAAAATGTATCATAGAATTTTATCAGTATATATATTTCATACATATATTTTATTTGTCAGAAAATATTAAAATTATGATTTACAATTTATTAGTTTGATATTTAATGCCCGTCTATGTTAATTAAAAACAGTCTTATTTTGAAATCTTTAAGAACTTATTAATAAATGAAATATTTGTGAAGTGTGGAAAACAATTTATATTTTAGTTAATTCTTTTTTTTAATATATATATTATATTTATGATTCATTCATTAGTGGACTAAGGTTTGTGGGGACTTTCTATCGACATCAGGGAACTGATTATTTTAATCAGGAATTCATTTAATAATTTTGTTAGTGACACACTATATATTTATGTATATCTGAGGCATTATGTATTTATAGCTACAACCAATCACTTATTATTATTATTTTGCTTTGCTAATCACCTCTTAGGACCTTCGGAATCTGACCAGTCCAACCTTTTACATTCCCTCAAAGTTGACGTAGTTCATACCAAGGGATCTTTTTGAGTATTGCCATTAAGATGTATATGCACATCAAAATATGATTACTTAGATACATGTTTGGCTGGAGGGCTAGCATTTCTCATGATCTAGTTGTATTTACTAGGAAATTGTCTTTAGTAAAGCCACCCAGAGGTTCATAACAGACCTCATTTATTTTGTAGTAATCTATAATAGCATACTGTCTTCTTTATCATTTTATATCTTTATTTAGCAAACCTGAAAGGCTGTCTGCCATGGTGGCACATCCTTCACAAAACAAATTTCATAATTAATTAAATCTGACTGTATAATTGTCAATTATTTATTTAAGAACTATTTTGCTTCCCACACTCATTATATACAAATGATTTTAAATGTAATAGTGTTTTAAATGCCCATCATTCATATTTTGTAATATATATATATATATATATATATATATATATATATATATATATGTCAACAGATGGCGTTCTACCAAAAACACTGTCAAGCGTATGTTTACATAAATGTCAGAGCATGCATTCACTATCTCTAATTTTAATTCCACTTTCAGTTCATGATTTCAAGCTATTTGCTATCATCAGTGAAAGACAGGAATTTTAGAAACTAGATCTAAACACAAACTCTGAGCATTTATGAAACAGTTTCTATTCAGCTTGCAAGCGTGAATCTTTTAGACATGTAATGTCTTCAAACTCAGCATAGCAAGCCAGATAGCTACATGGGTTTGATCTCATTTCAGCATCACCACATAGTAAAAGCCTCTGCAATATATATCATTTCTAGAAAGACCTCAAAGGTACATTTATGGAAAACAAAAAACAAGTTAAAAACTTGCCAATGCTTGTATTTATGTCAACAGATGGCGTTCTACCAAAAACACAGTGTTTTTGGTAGAACGCCATCTGTTGACATAATTACAAGCATTAGCAAGTTTTTAACTTGTTTTTTGTTTATATATATATATAACAGATTTATTTGTAATATCCTATTTTATTGCTGATTGGTTTTTGGCTGACCAATTAACAAACTTTTACATTGTTTGTCAAAGCCGCATCAAAACAAATTAACCAAATAACCAAGTTGTATAAACAAAGACTACTTATTTTGTACTAAATTCCTTAATAAATTCCTATAGTATTGTTATTTTAAATAAGCTTAGTTTGTCATCACTCCCAATCTTTAAGGTTAATTACTCTATTTATTTAATTATTTCTTTGATTTAAATTCACTTCTTTGTAATGTTGCCATAAAGAATTATCATTATTATGGTTCAAACCATTAGTAATAGATTGGATCATATCTGTACCCTTCTGCAATCATCAGAATCCATTAAATCATTGATTTTTCATATAAACCCATTATTATTTTGAGTCTCTATATGAACCATGACCTCCAGCTGGGACGGAATAAAACCAAGCACTGCTAATGTCATCATAAACGTTATCTATTAGTCAGAGAGGCAATAGTTTAGGCAAATAGGTTAGGATTCATCCTTGTACCTGACATATGTATCTTGTGCAATGTTGCATTCAATGTACTTTTGCTTGGATGAATACGTAATTTTGACCAGCACAGAGACTGCATTGATATGCACCATAATGTATTTTTCTTACAGCATATGGATTTTATAAAAAGAGAGAATCTTTTTAGATTTTTAGCCTATGATGGCCATCATTTGAACATGTATGGAGCTAGATGTTTAGTGGACGGTTTTAAATATATAATGTCATTGATAAGATATAACAGAGTTTATAATGTAAATTCAGTGTTGAGTGAGAGGGAATATAGTTTTGTTAATGTTGGAACTCAAATGGAAGCTGTGTTGACATGTGAAATGGGGATGCAAACTGAGATATGTAATTGTCAGAAATCGCAAATTATTATACCACGTGATACGAACAAGATCCTAGTTGATGTGAACAATCTTGCTTGACAGGGACTGTTTTGGAGGAATCATTATGGGATAGATCTCCAAAAGTTTTTAAAGAAGAGCATACTCAACGTAAAGATGATTCTTTAGACCTTTCATTAGATGATATAATTTGTAACATTTCCAAACAGGAGAACTTTTAAGAAGGACTATTTCTGATATTCAACAGATTGATGGTTTTGCTGCTTCAGATCAACATATAGATGGTGGTAAAGGAGATCTGGGTAATTTAGAGGTGGGTGTAGTTAACCAAATAGATAATGGATTGATAATTGGCACTGATTTACATACAATATCTAGCAGAGTTTGCTATTAATAGGGATTATTCTAGTAAACAACATTTACAGGGTCTAATATTAATTAATACAGGGGCAATCCCTAAACGTTTTTCTAGATGTCTAAATAATAAGCAGGTTAATAGTAATTGACAAACATTACATAGTACATCGTTTCTTAAACTTAGGAAATTACATGATAAATTAGTTAGATATAGACAACATATTAGTAATTTTGCATATTTTATTACCAATAATATAATTCCTAAAGGCCTCAGAATAAAAATTATTGCTAACATAGATTTCCTAGGGAACTTGCAATTAAATGGGATAATACAATAAGAGAAGCATCTGTTGCATTAATACATATTTTGAAAGATGCATTTTTGGTAAGACTTAAACTAATTGAAAAAGAAATTATACATGTTGGTAGTTGTAATTTAATGAATATAGATGAACAGACGGAATTACAGGAATGGGTATTTTTGAGAGAGAAGTTATTGGTGAAGAAATTTCGTAATAAAATGTAGCATTGGTTCAAAGTTATGGGTAATGGGCCAGGATTTGAATTAGTTACTAATCAGTCACAAACACTAATTGATTGTGTGACTTCTGATAATCATATTGTGTCAGATATTTCTACATCGGATATGATTCCAGTTTATATTGATCAATCATTTATATCATCTTCACATTCATTAGATTGTGCTGAAATGTTACCATCTGTTCTTGATAGTGATGCTGTTTTAGCATTGGTTTATAGAGTTACAGATTCTTCTGAATGCACTAACAATATGTTAGTTTCTGGAAATACAAATACTAATAAATCTAATTCAAATATTTATAGCAATGACTTTTTATGTTTAGCTAATAAGGAAAACAATGTGATTAATCTAACTAACCTTAATCTTAGTGAGGCAGAATGTTCACTCTTAAATAAAGGTTTATCTTTTTGCCATACAGTTCAGTCATTTTATCAAAAAAAATGAATTTAAAATTCATCAGGATTTAGACAATTTGTCAAGGAGACTTAGATTAAGAGAATTTTTTGGAAATCAAGAATGTGATACTATTGGGAAATTACGATCTGATTGGACACCGCCACATCAAAGGTATGTGTTATTAGATACGTACATTGATAATATATATCAGGATATTATTAATGAAATTAGACTTAAACAACATAGTAAGTATAAGAGTAATTTAACATTGAAAGAGATGAATGCATTATGCAATTTAGTGAGGAGACAAGATATTATTATAAAACCAGCTGACAAAGGTGGATAAATAGTAATTATGAATAAAGATGATTATGTTAAAAAAGCTCTGGAGCTTTTAGATGATAAATTTTTTTATGAGCCTATTTCACTAACCACTGTTAATTCATTATTCAAGGGTATATTTGTTAGTTTAAAAGATATGAGAGCTAGGGGTCTTATAAATAATAATGTATATAACTTTTTAGTACCAACCAAAATTCATCCTAGTAGTTTTTATATTTTGCCAAAGGTTCATAAACCAGGTTGTCCAGGCAGACCTATTGTAGCTAGTATTGGTAGTCCAACAGAAAATATTTCAGCATATGTTGATAATGTTATTAAATTTATTCCGCCATCATTTAATTCTTATGTTAAAGGTACTACTCATTTTCTTTGTGTGTTAGAAAATATTAAATCTGAATTACCAGATGATTGTTTTTTGGTTACTTTGGATATTGTATCACTATACACAAATATACCTCATGATGATGAAGTTGAGGCTATTAAATGTGCTTTACAAGATAGAAAGTATGATCATGGTCTTATTACTACTATGGTTGAATTAATATATTTGGTTTTAAGAAATATTTTTTTTACTTTTGATTCTAGATACTATTTACAGAAACAAGGTACTGCAATGGGTACAAAGATGGCACCAAGTTATGTGAATATTTTTATGTCAAAACTAGAATCCTCTATACTTGATAATGCTAGGCTGAAACCTCATACTTGGCTTAGATATATAGATGACATTTTCATGATATGGCCACATAATGAAGTTGAACTTCATAATTTTTTAAGTTATTTAAATAATTTTCATAAAAATATTAATTTCACAATGAATTTTTCAAAATCAATTGCTCATTTTCTTGATGTTGAAGTTATTTACACTAATAGAGTTCTTACTACTACTGTATATAGGAAACCAACTGATAATAACCGCTATCTAAATTTTTATAGTAACCATCCTAAACATTTAAAGGCTAATATTCCTTATAGTCAATTTTTAAGAATGAAGAGGATTTGTAATGATGAGAAATTTCTTCAACAAAATAATAGTATTTTATATAATAGATTGGTCAATATGAAGTATCCGAAGACATTGATGGATAATGCAGTAAGAAGATCTTCTTTAATTGATAGAAAGAAACTTTTTTTTATCTAAAAAGAGTAAAAAACAATTAGATGTTCCACCATTGGTTCTTACTTTTAATAGAGATTTACCTAATATTAACCGGATATTGGCAAAACATTTTAACATATTACACTCCACAGATTATTTAAAATCTATTTTTTCTGATCCACCTAAGGTTGTATATCAAAAACATAGATCACTTAGAGATAGCTTGTCAAAACAAATTTTATTAGTAGTTCTATACAGGAAAAAGGATGTTCTCCATGTGAGGATAAAAGATGTTTTACATGTAAACATATTGTTGTGACAAAAGTGGTCTTTAGTACTAAGAATCATAATTTTAAATGGTATATTCCTAATTATGTTACATGTAAAAGTGTTAATTTGATATATTTGATAGAGTGTAGTAGATGTTTGAACCAATATATAGGTGAGTCAGCAAATAGTTTACATGTCAGAATGACTCATCATAGATTTGACATTTTGCATAAGAATAAAGATAGACCAGTTTCAAAACATTTTAACTTACCGAATCATTCAATTGATGATTTAAGAGTAGTAATTTTTCAGGAAGGTTTTTCTTCTACAAGGGTGAGGAAACAAAAGGAGAGTTTTTTATTTCTAAATTCATGACCTTAGAACCACATGGTTTGAATTTAAACACTGGAACTATTACATCTCTGGAGTAACTCGTCTCCTAAATGATTTTTATATGTGAGTTTTTTATGTGAAAATTTTCTTATATGAGATTTTTTTATGTAAAGATTGGTTATATGGATGTTTAGTATCTGTGTTTAATTGGTATATAGATAAATAATTAATTATTATAAATTATTGTACTTTGCACTAACTATAATTTTCGATTAAAATGTATAAGTATTTTAGTTTTTAATGAATATTAATGTGAGCACAGCTATTTTTTGTATGTGAGCAGTCTAATTTTTGTATGTAAGCACATATGTATATTTTAATTTTGGATTTTTTATTTATTTCAATGTAAATAGAATTTAAGCTTGATTAGGGGGAAATGTAGTTTTTTTTTTGTATTTTATCATTGATTGGGTAGATATTCTGTGTTGGATTTTGTGACCAATTAGGGGGGGGTTTTGTTAAATTTTTAATCTTTTATCAAATCTGTAAATTTTTGATTATCGCCATTTTACTGTGTATTTTTTATTTCTTTCTGATGAAATCCAGTCCTCTGGTTGAAATATCATATTATTTATTGGATTTATAAGTCTTTTTTTGTTTTTATATGTATTTCCTTTGCTTAGTTTGTTATATATATATATATATATATAATTAAAAATTGCAATATTGAATGTGTGTTGAATTGAAATGTTACTTGAATTATTTACATTTTTTTTTAAATTAAACTAGACTTTAGCAGGAGTGCATTTATAATGATGCATTTATAATTTTTACTTATATTGCCTTCTATTTTATTATATAAAAGACAAAGTAAATAAAAACAATAATTATAATACATTGAACAATATGAATATTATAAAAAAATAATGTCCAATGCTATAATAGTCTAGTTTGATTTTTAAAAGACTTCAAAGTGTTGTCACATTTAACAAGTTAAAATATCATTTATTTTTGTAGTAGTGATATAAATAATTTCAAGTAAATTTGTTACACATATGTCTGTATTTCTATCAAAAATATTGTATAAAAGAAAAACAGGATCCTGTTTATCATAACTTAAAGGCACTACAAAATTTCATTTAAGTATGATCTGAGTGTTTTTGAAAATGGATCATATTAAATTTACAAATTTTGAAAAAAAAAAAAAGCATTTTTATTAAATCCCAGCATATAAATGGAATGAATTCAAAATAGTGATCTTGAAAATAGTTTTGTGGAGAGACAAATCTCACTTACAAAATAAAGCTTATTTTTCAAAAAGTTTCTGGGCAAATTTGTGGCTCATTTTTTTAATGGAAAAATATTGATGATGATGAATTAAACAATTTATTAAAATCTTTCAGGAAAAATTCTGAAATTAAAAATCAGCATTGCAAGATGGCAGATCAAATTAAAAAATGTCAATTATATAGATATATCCAATACTCATGAAGTGATTTTCATAGTCATTGCACAACTCATATTTAGTTTTAAAGTTTTTTTTTTTATTTATATTTCTTTTTATGTTGGAATAGCCATACTTATTATGAATGTTATGAATGCTATTAAATTATTATTATTAATTAATTATTATTAAGTCAGTAACATTTTTGTGTAATATATATTGTAACCTGAGTAAAATGGGAGAGGGGGGTGGAGAGAGAAAAATCATAATGTGAGAGAGAAGAGGAAAGAGATGAGAGAATGAGATAATGAGAAAGCAAGAGAAAGAGAGAACAGGAAGAAAGAGTAAGATGAGCCAATTGTAATCTAAAGGAAGAGAAAGATGGAGTGTGAAGGGAGGATGGAAGGGAGAGAAGGGGAATGAAAAGGTGTGCTGAGAATGGAAAAGAGAAAAGAAAAGAAGAGAGAGTAGACAACGATGAAGATATAGAGAGAGAGAAATAAGAGGGGAGTGAGAGAAATGGAAAGAGGAATCAGAATGTCAGTGAAGAGGGGAAAAGATGAGAGAACAAGAGAAAGAGGATGAGAGGATAAGATAATGAGAAAGCAAGAGAAAGAAAGATGTGGAGAAGAGAAAATAAAATAAATAAATAATCAGACTCTTTAGCTAGACACAGTGGGGTTACAATAAAATTTACAAAGATGATAGTATACAGAGACCTATAATAAGATGAAGAAAAAGTCATACAGTACTGCCAAACAATCAGGGAATAATAATGATAATTTGGAATAAATTATTGAGAAAAATTTCTACTTTATCAAATATTTATAGGACTCAGCCCTCCCATCGAATCATATTCTCTGAGCTCAACAGGTTTGTGACTAAAAAATACCTTCTACTAAAGTTTCCTATCTCATATTTCAAAATAAACACTATTCTTGTCACTGCTTCTAATAGCACAATCCATAATAAATTAAATGAAATAAATTACCATAAGTCGTGCACTTTTTCTAACACAGGGAACAAACAATAATACTCATCCTACACCAGTAATATTTAATATTCAGATATAAGAAAATTAAGTAAATCAATGCAAAAACAACAAGTGTAAATAACCTCAGGATTCCTACTATCTTCTTGTGAAAAAAAAACACTAATATGAAGTTGCCTATGTAATAAATGAGTAGGTAAATGAATAGCTGAATGATATCTTGGCTGACTATAGGAGGCAAACACTTACTCAAAGTGACCACATCCTATTACAAGACAACAATATTTATCAAAATTATTAAAAGGATGTTTACTTAAATATTTAATTGTGTGATTAAAATACTCAAATTTAGACTAATTATAGCCTCTTACCCAGGACATCACTCAAAATGAAACAAGGACAAGGGTGCTTTTTATGTCCCTCCACCTTCTCACAGACAACTTTCATAAGCAACTAAATGTAAACTGGACATTGACATTAAAATAATACAATAGTATGCAGTCTTCCACTTTATATTACACCATCTTCTACCTTAGAAGATAAAACTGTTTAAAATCATTCTTAAGTGAAATATTACTTTTGATATCTGGAAAAGTAAATTTATCTGTTGCAGTGATTTCATCCAGAAATCACAATTATATGCATAACTTTATTTATTTCTGTGGGTAGACAAGTATTCTGTATGGCATTAATTTAATGAAATAATTAATTTGGTGAACGCAAGACAATAACATACAAAAAAATAATCAGAAATTAAATTTATTCCAAATAAATACTCAATAAGTTTATTTCGAATATAATACAATTAAATAAAATTTACATCAACTTGGAAAGATTGCCAAAATAGTGTGCTGTTAACAAATAGTTATTTGACTGACAGTATTTAACAAAATCTTTTGGACTTATACACAAACTACTAAGGTTTCTTTTAGAAAATCATTTTACATAAATCACCATATTTAACAGTTTATTTAAGTGGAGAGTTAATACTAGCCAATTTTATACATCCCCAATATAAGCAATCCCTTAACAAATTTTTGGTCATCTTAAAATTTATATGCCTTCCATTGTATTAATCATTAGCTTATTAACATATCATTTCTTTTTATTTATTTACTCCAAATTAAAGCATTACAAAATTAATGACCAGGATTAACTGACTGATTTGCTAATGCTTGATATTATCATGTGACTACACATAAGTAATAGCTGTCATATTTAAAACAATTCTCAAATTACAAATAAAGACTATCCTATTGTTGATTATTTTGAACCAAGAAATGACTAAATAAATGAATGAAATGAATGGGACACTTATCAGAAGTCCTTTGCACACATAAAATTAAGAACTTATTGTCCACATAATATAAATTACTAAAATGTCAAAAGTAATGACATACACATCTATTGGCAAAAGTTCCAGATCAATACTGCAAGTACATAGCATGTGTGATTGCACCCACTCACCATATGCTTACAAGTTAAACATTTAAAATTACTAACTGTTGATGGTTGGTTTGTGAATGATTACAGTATCATAATGGCACAATACAGATATTGCTACACCTTTAAGCACTAAAATAACTGAGTGCAACCTAAAAAAAGTAAATCCTTCAAACCAGCTTATCATATAATCACATATCAAAATACAAAGCAACCTAACCTACTATGGTGGAAAAATCACTTTAAACACTTCATGAGTGATAGGCCAAAATAGACTCTGCAGACCAAGCTAGCATAAATCAATAAATACATTATAAGAATGGTGGCTCCCAAACACCTACATCTGAGGCAAAATGAAGATGCCTGGACTTTGTCACACTGCATCAGGAAACATCTGAAAATAAGCACTATCATGTCATGGAACAGCATATAATAAAGATAGGGGACTAATCCACTCCATCAAGCCCAATAATAAACATAAGCAATATTATAACTAACAATGACAAGATACAAACATCACTATAACTAACTAAAATCATATTCAAAATTTTAATCATACTCACAATAAGCTACATCTAAACCATCAATTGAAATTTAAGTCAACCGACTGATAATTTAATAAAGAAAATTTAATAGCATATGAAATTTTTGGCACAAAGTTACAATTCACATGTGCATGGAATAATAAATATTAACATTATGGTAACCAGTGGACATGAATAATAGTGTGAACAAAAGTGTGAGAATAATAGTTCTCAATGCATAAAAAATACTAGCGGTTATAATTACTATTGCATTTATGCAAAATTATAAAAGAAAAATTTCTGACAATTAGTTATTTAGCTATTTAGCACATAACTGAGTAAAATCTCATACATTTAAAACAATTATTGGGAGAGATGAAAATCTCCACTAACTCAAATACCAAATATATAAATACTAACTGACAATATGTAGAATATTTACACCTAATAAACCCATTAAAATTTTAATTACATAAATTAATTACTTGACACCCTTGTAATACTGAATAGTATTATGTTAAATGTAACAAAATTTCAAAGAAAATATTGCATAAAATATTTTTAACAAAAAAAAACCCTTAGATCATAAGTGAGCTTTCTTCACACTGAGCCATTTGTTAAGTGCATATAACTTCTGTGAAGCTTCTAGTCAAATCTATTATTTCATACATGGCAAAAAATTTCCAAAGCATAATATATAAAACAGTTCTTATATCTAATTTAGTTCTAAAAATATAAATGAATTTCTAAATATAAACAGAAAAATAAATGAAATTAAAAATAATAATGAATAGTGATGGGGAAATGACAACAGCTAATAGACAATTTGGTGATCCTGCAGGTTTATTTAATTAATAATGTAGCTTTATTTTAACTCTTTTAAAGAACACATTTTGAGCATTTTAAAACTTATTTGTGGAAAATAATGAGACGTTTCCAGGTTATTACATAATATTTTTCATAATAAAATTCATAAAGCAATTCGTTAGTAGAAAACAATTCAGCATATCAGTATGTTTTTAGAATAATTTCTACTAACTTTACTTTTAGGTTTATAAATTAATATTTTCACATTTTCTTTAACTAGTAAGTTATATTTCTTCAAAATTATTAATTGAAGGGTTCCAGCATAGTAACATTTTAGACTATTATAATCATTCAAGCATATTATCCCATTTATATGTCAAGAACTTTTAAAGGCAATTAAATGATATAAGCATTTTCTTCTTACAGTTCCAGAAATAATCAATAATCTTAGTGAAGAAGCAGGCAAATTAATATAATGAATAATTTTAGTTACTAAATAGGTTAATTGATATAATGCATTTTAAACTTTAAAATATACAGCTTATAGACTTATGCATTTTAATTTTCTTCTTTTAAAATTTATCCTATTTATGAGATAACTAATCAAAATAAAAACTGGAAATTTTTTTGCATAACTTTGATTATAAAATTTATAAATAAATATAATAACTGCTTATTGCTAAAACTTTATTACATAGTTAATTTTATTGAAATTGTAATAATGATAAAATTCTCTTGAAGCATTTTTATAATAATTAAGAAAGCTTAATTGTAATTCAGTTATCAAAAAGTGGATTAACTAAAGAGTTAACTAAAATTCATTGCTGACTTGTTAATATTTAAGTTTAAATTAAATACTTTTAGGAAAAATAATAAAATTATAAAAAATTACTATTTTGAAATCTTATCTTGTGCCAAGCATTCAACCAGAGCATAAGAGAATAAAAAAAATATGTTAATCCATCGATGACATCATTTTAGTCTAGCTATTTCGAAAATGACACGTGACTGAATGAACTTAAATTGGAAAAAAAAAATTAACAAAGTTTTCTTATAAAAAAATATATAAAAAATAATCACAACATTTATTGAATAAATTACCTGTGAGTATTTAAATCAATACATACTCCATTCATTAAATTACCTTAACAATTATTTATTCATTTACAATTTTTTTTTTTTAACATGAGCTCAAATAACTCGAAATAAAACCATTTAGTTAATTATAAAACATAATTTCTTTGCATTCATGCATATACGCTTCCACATATGACAAGGAAAGGATGTTCTAAACTTTAAGTTCATCTATCAACTACTTTTTAAATATCTAGTTATAATTTATTACAATTACCAAATAAAATATTTAAATATATTAAATACTAAAATAACTTTTACAGACTTTAAAACTGACCTATAATAAACTAATATTTTAACTTTTATACTATTATTTTAAAAATTACAAGTTAATTTTAAGTTAATTTTACATTCTCATTATATTATTAGAATACTATTTTCTGGCACACATTTTAATATAATAATGTTATTTTATTAATGAATGAAATTATTAAAAGCAATATAACTATTATGCTTATGACACTTATAAAAACATGACTATTTTTAAAGACCTACAGAGGTCCCTAGTGACGATTTTTTCAGACGCTCATTGCTAAGGTTTACAGCCTTGTTAAAACTATTACTGAAATAATAGTGAGTGTTTAATAAATTTATAATTACAACTTTAAATCATCAAATAACTATGTAAAATGGTTAAGCTAACATAGACAATGGGAACAAACATGAAATCACTTGGCTACAAAATATATTATTTATTATAAAAATAATTCTAATTTCAGTACACATAATTTCAGTGAATTACTCTTTTCTCTGTCTGTCTCTCTCTGTTAACATATATTATTAAATTTTTGTATTTTTTTTCATTAGGAAACAAATTAATAAATTGTTTGAAGGAGAGAAAAATTAAACAGAACACATAATTACTTCTTTTTTTAAAAAAAAAAACAACATTATAAATTAATGATACATTCCGAACAAAGTATATAGAAATGAGGCATTTAAAAATCTTTTATATATAAACATAATTAAAAATGAAATATATTACAAAAAGCAAATTAGCATCTTATTAAATTTAACACTGAAGGTTTCTGTCATTTTATAATGGTGGATAAACAATCTAAATTAAATAATATTTATATTCTAAATAATAATAGTTGTAATAATAACTTTTACTAAAAATGAATAAAATTTTTGTACTTCCCTAAAATTTATAATATTATTAAGAAAAAATAAAAATTATATAAATTACAAACACAAACAAAGAATGTTTTCCTGAAGGTTTGTGATGATGGTGTTTTAGTTGTATTTTTATATTGGACTATTTCCATCATCTAATAAGAGTGTTAAGTGTCTTTAGAAAAAATTTAACTTTATTCAAATATTCCAAGTACATTCAATTGTTAGTAATAGCATACCAAACACATTAGTAGATGCACAACACAACATTTCAAATGGTATTATTCTCTGATTTTCTTCAGGTCTTGCTGGTCTGGCCAGTGATAGTACTAGCATCAAATTTGAACTGGAATATTTAGTTCCTGAGTATTAAATTTTCAGGTAAGACTCGAACCATGTGAGATATCCTGTTAAAGGGTCAGTAGAAATTTCATATACTTATATATAGATGAGGTTCCTACTGATTTCTCTACTTTTTTTCAAGAACAAATTTGATTAGTGGTTTCCATTCATTTTGTATAATGACATTAGGTTAGCTTATGTAATTGGTTGCCATTGTCATGTGAGCAATTTCTTTAAATTTTCTACTTTGTACCCTTTAATTTTCTATGCAATATTTTTGTATTTTCCCAATTAAACATATGTTCACTGGCACATGCCTGGTCTTCTACCTTAGACAAATCTGTTTTCTCTTATCTGATCATCAGTTTGTGTCCTGTCAAGTGCTTTTCAATAGTATGACTGGTCTTACCAATATATGTTTTCCACATTCAAGTTTAAGTTTGTAGATGTTAGAATTCCTCATAATGTGGTGTTTTTCTAGAAAGGTGATCTGTTGTTATATTAATTGCAGATTTTCCTTAATTTGTCTGCTATTTTTTAAATGTTTGGGTAAACTACAGTACCAATAATTGTTTTTTTTTTCATGATTCATTTTGCTGTTTATTTAAAGATTTCTTAATAATCAGTGATGGATAACTATTTTTCATAAGAGTTTAATTATAAATTTATTAAACGCACAGCACTTTGATTATGTAGTAATATTTACTGAGGCTTCCCCTCTTTTCTTCCATAGCGTAAGCTTGTGGTTAAAACACCTGTAGAGGTCCCTACTATCACATTTTATAGCATATTATGAGGTTATGCTCAGTAAATATTACTACATAATAAGAGTTTATATATATATATATATATATATATATATATATATATATATATATATATATATATATATATATATATATATATATATATATATATATATATATATATATATATATATATATATCTTTTCTTTTTCCAAATTGCTGCTTTCTGTGCAAACTTCTTTTGTTCTATTCCATAGTAATAGTGTAACTCCATGTTTGTGTTTTTGATGTGATTGGATGTACAGGCTAGGTATTTTCCTAAATGTGTGAGTTTTTGGTAAACTGTAGTTTTGATTTTTCCATGAGGGAGTGACTTCCTCATGACAAAATCAAAACTACAGTTTACCCAAAATCCACACATATAAGAAAATACCCAGCCTATACATCTAATCAGACCAGAAACACAAAACATGGATTCCCTCATGATAAAATCAAAACTACAGTTTACCAAAACCCTACACATATAGTAAAATACCTAACCTATACATCCAATCACATCAGAAACACAAAACATGGAATTATACTATTATTATTTAACAGAGCAAAAGAAGTTTGTTTAGAAAGAAATTTGAAAAAAGAAAAGTTCTATATAAAACAAACTCTTATAAAAAATGATTATCCAATAGCACTTATTAAGAAAACGTTAAATGGACAATAAAAAAAAACTATCAAAAGAAAAAAAAACAATTATTGGTACTATAGGTCCCTACATTCACATTTTCAAGTGCACATGCTTAAAGGTTTTTTGCCTTAGTAAATATTACAAACAAATTAAGGAAAATCTGCAATCAATATAACATCAGATCAGATTTCCAGAGCCTTATCATACTACAAGGTATTTTAACAACTACAAATACTAAAGTTGAAGTGCTGAAAATTGCATCTATGAAAGACCACATGAGTGTGGAAGAACATATATTAGTGAGACTGATGATCAGAAGAAAGAAAACAGATGACTCTAAGGTAGCATATATTATACGTCACAGTGAACATATATTCAATTGGGAAAATACAAAAATCTTGGATAGAGAAAAAAAAGATAAAAAGAAAAAAATTTAAAGAAGCTGCTCACATAACAATGCCAAACAATTCCATAAGTCAATGTAGTATGATTATACACAATGTATGGAAACCACTAATCAACTTTGCTTTTAAAATAAAAAAGTGCAGAAATCAGAAAGAACCTCATAGATAAGTAAATGGAATTTCTATTGACTGTTGCCTTTGGTAGGATACCTTAGTTGGTTAGAGCATTACCTTAAAATTCAATAGTCAAGAATCAAAGGGTCCTTGTTTGATTCTCATGCTAGCAGTCACTGGTCAGGCTAACAACACCTAAAGAAGAAGTGAGAATAATACCTATTGAAACATTGTGCATATACTAATATGTTTGGTGTGTTACTACTAACCATTGAATGTGTTTGATGTATTTAAATAAAGTTATTTTTTTCTAAAGACTTTAAACATTCATATTATATGATGGAAATAATCCAATATAAAAATACAAATAAACAAAGGATGATTAAATAATAAAAATCTAGACTAATTAATACATAATCATAAAATAAAAGATTATATAAATATATAAAAAAGGAATTGTATATAAAATTAATTGTAAATAATTAGGTAAAAGAGCAGATGAAAATAACAATGTAAATTAACAGAAGAAATGATAAATCTGCACTATTTATATTCATTATTTAAAATATTCCCAAATATAAATATTTCAACTAAATTAAAAAAACAAAATAGAAGGAAAATATTTAAAACTACTTATATTAACTACAACAAAACAAATGTATATATATAACATCAATCAATTTAACTAATAATTGACTAATTAAAAATGAGTAAAAAATTATATATAGTAAATATTCATATAGGTGTTTTTTTCTCTGAACATTTTGTATGATTGCTGTAAGTTGTTTAATTGGGAAATAAAGGAGTAAAGTAAAGAGAAAAAGAAGGAAGAAGTGAGAAAATTTTTTTTTTTTAAATTTCGTATGTTATGTTTGTAAAAAAAAAATTTGTTTTTTTTTTTTTAAATTATTATTGGTTTTAATTATTTTTATATTTAAAAAATATCAATGTTTCTATGTATGCAATGTAAATTAACACTTTAAAATAATTTAGTTCTCATTAATATGAACAAAAAATATTTAGCAAGTAAAAGCTTTTTTCTATTATATATTTTTTTTTTTTTTTTTTTTTTATATATATATATATATATACAATTATGCTGTTATATAATACCATTTTATTTTATATTACCATTTGTAATTTATTTAAATATATGTAAATAAACATAATGCATTAAATTGCATTCTATTTTTGATAATTGTATAAATATTTTTCAATTTTAAAATTATTATAATTTTTAACATTTCTTTATTTTTATCAGTGAACACTTATGTGTAATAACTATTCATGTTTAATGTATTGGGGTTATTGTATTATTCTATTATTATATTACATGTCTGTATATTACTTTTTATTTGGATTATTTTATGTTATAATAAACTCTTTCACAGAACTCTAAAAGTTTAAATTTTCACCAATATTACTGGGAATGTAAACTTAGTACAATTTTTACTTTTATGATATCATAAAATATTAGATTCAGTTGTGTTTTTCTTTGACTTTAAAATTGTATGAAAATTGATAGTAGATTATTGCAGTTGATGTGAAGTTTGTATTAAAATTGATAGTAGAAGGGTTCAATCCTAGATTCCATATAAATCAAAATTGCACTGCTGGTTCCAATAGCACAGCTATAAATTATTTGGGTCTTATAAATTAAGTGAAATACAGCTTCAGGGTTCCTCTATAAAATAACTTATGTGAAGATTATCAGACACACTATTTAAAATTAGATGAAATCCCAGACAGTAAGAATTTGTTTATTCAATTACATCATAATCAAGGACAATATTGTAATTTCAAGAAGTGCCTCATAGTTGTCATGTCTTATGATTCTATTCAGTGTGATCAGGAATTTTTTAAAAATGTGAAAAAAAATTATGAAGTTTACTTTAGGCACATGTTTAATTTAACCATTTAGTGCAGAATGTGAAGAAAATGTTCTTGATGATGTCTACTCATAAGCATAATCCTTATCCATTTCTAAAGTACATATCTCTAATTTGCAAGGAACCAAAATAGATGATTTTCAATAATCAGCAGAGAGTTGGAACATCAAAAATTAAATTTTTTATGCAATAATAATTATACCCAGCAACATTTTCAGCCATTTAGATGGTAATCAAGCTTGCAAAAATGTTCCAGGTGTTTCAAAATTATCTCAGGGTTACCATTAATCCTAATAAAAGTTAAGTGTTTTTGAAATTGGATTGGTTAGAATTGTGTGAATGTTTTACAGCTTTACACATATAATAACTGTCAGTAAGTTATTTTGGCACTTTTAGATTAGTTCTCTTTTTAATACTCTATAAAGAAATAAAAAATTTTACAGTTTTATATTCTTGCTTAAATTTAAAAAGCTTCTAGCAAAATATTTTTATAGGAAATGTGATGAATCTTATAATACTTAAATTCATTGAATTTGCAAAAATAATTCAACTTTTAATAATTTAAATTTTTTATAATAATTAAAGTTAAAGTTATGCTTACATATAACATTCCTTCGAGTATTGTCTTATTTAATATAAAGTATCACTTAATAATGATAGACAAAGTAATGAATAGTCTATTTATTTTCACTTCTAAAACAGACATCTACATGTTACATTAAAATCTGCATCTATATTATACGTATGAAATTATGTAATATTTAGTAGGTACAAAGTAATATTCATTAAGGCTGTAGCCTCAAGCACATGCGTATAAAAATGCGATAGTAGGGACCTCTACAGGTCTTAAACCACAAGCTTACTCTTTGGAAGAAAAGAGGGGAAAGAAAAATATTATTTTATATTTTACTAGTTATTATAAAAATATTTAGTTATTCCTCAAAAGAAAATTACTGAGCAATTTTTAGCTCTTTATTTTTCAAAAAAAAATGAGTAGAAATTGCTCAATAATATTAATAACAAGTAATTAAAAAAAACATTGAAACAATGTTATGCTGGTGGCCATTAAACTAATATTTGAAAATATCGGTTATATAAATTAGAGCATTATAGTTTTAGTTGCTGAGAATGTAGTCTAAGTTTAAATAAATTATATATCGTCCCACAGAAAAATAACTAAACTAAGAGAACATCTATTTATAAATGCCAACTTATCTTTATTTGATTATACTTTATAGCTAGGGAAGGAAAACTTTCTTATTAATAGTTTTTTCAGGTAATCATTGTAATATTTTGCCTGTGGTTAAGACATCTGTAAATAAAAATTTGTGTGATTGCCCTGCCTTTCATTATCAATTATTCATTTCTCAAGTTCAAGACATGCACTACTGAATTCTCGTTAAAAAATATACAGTTGAGATGATCGTCCAATCAAAAATATTGTACTTTTGATATATATAATAAACTATTTTAATGTACAGATGTGCGTTCACTTTGTTTAATTTTTAAATAGACTTCTTATACTCATTTTTTAGTAGTCGAGTCCCTTTTATAGTTTATTATATAAATAAAAATATCGATTAAGTAATTGGAAAAATTGCGTCATTACTGAGCTAATTTACATAATGAAACTTTTGAAATGTCTGCATATTAATATTCTATACACAGTATGACATACATATCAATTAAAAAATTTATAATTAATGAAAAGAAAGGACCACTTAAACTTTTCAAATATAAACAATGATAATTCATTCAGTAATAATATAAATGTACGACTTAATTAAAATTGTGACATATTTATCTCCGTTTTATTACATCTATTAATTATTTTAATATAATTTTTAATTGTTTAAAAATCTTAATAAAATTTTTAAATACGTAAGAAAAACAATTAAATTCCAGTGAATAGCTTTTATTATATATGTGGGTATTATCTTTTTTTTAATACTACAATTAATTTTTATTATAATTATTCTTTTGATTTATTACTTCTTGTAAAATCTATTGTGATGCTGAAATTTAGCAATGAAAAGATTAAATATATGTTAATAAGTTTGTCTGCTTTTTTTGTTCCAGTTGGATAGAGTTGTTGGTTTCACATCTTGGAAACTTTTTTATTTCGCAAAACCCATATACTTTTGATTTCCTGATGCAGAAATTACACCAATATTCTGTTTTAATGGGAGACAGTATGTCTGGAATTGTAAATGCTGCTAACAACAGTTTCCATATTTTTCTCAAGACGAACAAATACTAAAAATGATAAATTAAAAACTCGACGTCTAAGAAAAAATATATATATATGACAATGACAGTAATAATTCTTATTATATTGAATGAATAAAAATGTTTCTATAGGACTCATTGTTTTAACCATAAATCATAATTTTATGCTTTATGGTTAAAATCAGTATTTTATTACTATTTCTTTTTATGTTTGATAAAAATTGCAATTTTTTATATAATCACTTATAATAAATAAATGATTTGTGATGGTTGAAGTTATCTTTATAATATTTCTAGTTGTGTAATTTATAGTAGGATTAATTTTTTTAACTTTTTTATATATAGTCAGAGTTATTTAATATAGAGCGTAGGAAAAAGCCCTTATGTAACACAGTTCTATATAATTCTAACGTGATTTATAAAGTTTGTAACTCTCATAATATACAGTCATTACAGAATTGTGGTACTGTCATTCAGAATACCATACTTTAAACCTTACTTAAATAGTTGTAAAACCAAAAGAGAAAAAAATCTGAACGAATATATTTTTTCAATGATCAATGTCTCTTTTTTTTATTAATATTTCTGATAATTTTTCATTAACAGTTACCATGCTTTTACTTATGTTGTCTATTACACAATTAATGACCACATACTCAAATATAAGATAGTCAAATTTTGAATTGTGGTCAATACTCACACGGCAAGTTTCAAGAGAAATCCTTCATCACCTTTGTTAAACCTCAACATCACTAACAACAAATAAGAAAGCACGATCAAGTTGCTGCATATAGTTTATTGACTGGGACATTATACATATTTTCATTTCCAGATTATGTGTTATGAGTGCAGTCATTTTTTTTTGCTTGAGTCAATTAAGAGTCCATACTTGAATAATTTCAAAATATTTTTATAATGTATTAATGATAAACACATATTCTTTCTTTGAAAAAAATTGCTGGCAACACTGCATTTGCTATTTTTGATTGTATAATAATAAAATAAAAATACGTGATAGTGGTTAGGATATCTGTAGGCATAAAATTTTTTTAAACAACCTAACTAGCTAGCATTCAAATTTATTCAGCAAACGTACAGTATAAACAAAAAGTAAAATAGTAAACAAAGCATTTGATTACTCTTGTGAGTACTGTTTTCGCTTTAACTATTATTATTCTGATCGATGCTGACGAGGCTGTAATGGACAATTTTAATAATAATTATTTATTTTATTCATCATCATCATCAACCATTATCAATCCACTGCAGGATGAAGGTCTCTCCTAGTTTAATCCATCTCCTCCAAACTTTAGCTTCTCTTTTCCACATCACCCCTGAAAACTTTCTTATTTCATCCATCCATCTCACATGTGGTCTCTTTCTGGGTCTTTTACAATCTCTTGGAATCCAGTTTAAGATTTCAGCTGTCCATCTATTATTATCTCTTCTAGCAATATGTCCATCCCAACTCCACTTCACTCTTTTAATTTTTTCAATGAGGTCAGTAACACCTGTTTGTTCTCTTACCCATATATTGTGTTTTCAGTCTTTTCTTGTTACTCCCAACATATATCTCTCCATACTTCTTTGAGTGGTCTGAAGTCTCTGTATTGTTCTTCTATTAAGTGTCCAAGTCTCAGATCCATAAGTAAGAACTGGTAAAACACAATAAAAACTTTCCTTTTCAAGCACATAGGCATATTTCCTTTTAGTATCAAGTTATTGCTACCAAAAGCACTACAACTAAGTTTAATTCTATGATTAATTTCATCCATTATGTTTCTATCTGTATTAATAATCTGACCAAGGTATCTGTAACTGTTTACTTCTTCTAACGCATCATAATCAATCTTAATTTTCATACTTTAATCCATTAAACATTACTTTAATCTTTTTAACATTTATCTTTAGTCCTACTTTCCTACTTTCATCTTATTAGTTCTGCAACATTACCTGCTGCTCTAAAGCATTATTTGCAAAAAACAACTACATCATCTGCAAAATCTAAATGACTTAAATAATATCTATTTACTTTTACTTCTTTAGCTTCCCATTTGAATCCACAAAATACTTCTAGCAGCACTGCTGTAAAAAGTTTTGGAGATATAGAGTCACCCTGTCTTACATCCTACTCAATGTTGACTTTCCTAGTATTATTATGTAATCTAATTGTTGCTGTTGCATTTTTATAAATATTCTTTAAAATATGAGAATATCCTGGATCTATACCTTGATGATCCAATGCTTTAACCATTGAAGAAATGTTTATAGAATCAAATGTCATTTCATAATCTTCAAATCCAAAGCATAATAGTAATTCATATTCCTTTGTCTTTCTATAACTTCTCTCAATACCTGGATATGATCTACTGTACTAAAACCACTTTTAAATCCAGCTTATTCTCTTGGTTGGCAGAAATACAATGTTTTCTGTAGACGAGTTGTAATTATCTTGGTAAAAATTTTGTATAAGAATTGATAAAAGGCTGATGGGTCTGTAATTTATAATATCTTCTTTATCACCTTTTTAAAATATTAATATTAATACTGCATTCTTCCAATCATCTGGTACATCTTTATTATTTAAGTATTTGGTACATAACTTTGCTAAAAAAATTTCTATTTCTTCATCTGCTTCTTTTAATATATCAATTATAATTCCATCATTGCCTGGGGCCTTTTCTTCCTTCATACATTTAATTGCATGTCTCACTTCTTCATATAAAATTCTGGGCAATTTGGAAGATGTAATAGATTTGGAGGTACTTGTTCTTTATTACTATATAATTCTTGATAAAAGTCTTCTATCCATCTCATGATGTCATTTCTCTTTTTAGTAATAATTCCATCTTTTTTTCTTATTGCAGATAAAAATTTCCTACCAATACCAAAATGTTGTTTTATACTCTTGAGACTTGTGTTCTCTTCTACAGATTTCCTTGCTATTTTACACTTATACTTTCTTATATCATTTTCAACTCTTTTCCACACCACTTTACAAAATTCGAAATATTCAATCCTTTTTAATGCATCATTTTTGTATATCTTCATATTCCTTCTTTTCTTCATAAATTCTCTAGTCTCAGTAGAAATTTTATTGGTCAATTGCTGCCTTTTACTAACAGCTATTTTTGTTGCAGTTTTCAATAATGTATCAGTTATTTTCATATTAATTTCATTTAAATCTGAATCATGTTCAAAATCTAATGCTTGAAACCAATTTGTAAGTTCTAATTTAAATTTATTAGAATGTTTCTGAAGATTAGAAATATCAACTGTAAATATTGTTTTCTGTAATAATTTTTGTCTCTCTAGCTTTTCATTAACGTGTATTTTACATCGTACTAATCGATGATCACTTCCTGTGTTAAATTTATTAAGAAATATGTATTTTCTGTTAGGTAAAATATAATCCAATTCTTCTGTACCTTCATTTGGATACTTCCATGTCCATTTCCTTTTAACATTTTTCTCAAAAAAAGATTCATAATCTAAAGGGTTTTTTTTTCTGCAAACTCCACAAGTCTATGTCTTCTCTCATTTCTATTACCATAATCAAAATTACCTACAGTACTTTCATCTTTCATTTGTTTACCAATTCTAGCATTAAAGTCTCCAACAACAATTTTAAAATGTTGTTTACTCTGATAAAAAGCTTTTTGTACATCCATATAAAAATCTTCTACTACTTCATCACTATAAGAATTTGTTGGATCATAAACCTGAATTATCTGCATTTGATATCTGCTATTAAGTTCTATAACTAATCTTGCCACTCTGTCCGATACACCATCAATCTCAACAATGTTGTTCTTACACTTTTTATTTATAATGAATCCTACTTCCCTTGTATTTCCAATATTTGTGCCTTTATAATAAAGTACATGTCCACTTTTTAAATCAATTGTGTCTTCACCTTTTTTCTAATTTTACAAAGTTTAATAATGTCCCATTTAGTATAAGACAGTTTTTCTTTTAATTCTTGCAATCTTCCTTCACTTGAAAGTCATCTGCAGTTGTAAGTATCTAAATAAAAAGTTGTCAACAAATGTCTGGGTTCACAATCAGGGGATTCTTAGCACCCTCCACCTTTGGACTTCAACTGCTGCCTTGGTTGGTGACTTTACAGCCTCCTGGAAATAAGGTCCATGATTTATTTTTGTCTGTCATAATTGTATAATTATTACAAGATTTGTATCATTTACACATACATTCATTCGCCTTATTAAGCAACTGAGAAGAAAAATCATGGTGTTTCTTGATCTAAAACTCAGAGGTAAAAAGCCAATAAACTCACCATGCTAGCCGATGTATGTTGGTGATCAGCCCATCTAGGTTTGTATGCTATATGAATAATCACATGGTAATAACAGCTGCAATGACAAAAATGTATGGAGTGGACATTAGGCATTTGCCCTGCTTGGGTCCTTTAAGGCCTCCAAGAGGAATCAAACAGTCTCCTTTCATTTAATAGAAAACTCCTTTTTGCAGCCATTTATCTTATTAATGGAAGCTAAATACTACAGAACTTTTGTTTATAATAAAAAAAATGTAAAGGGAAGCTATAATTATCATTGTGTGTACAATATTTTTTTTCTCATTAGTACTATATTTTATAATTTGGCAATAGCTATTTCGTTGGCAAAACAGCCATATTGAATATTTAAAAAATTATTTTAAGCCACAAATTTTATCATAACATAAGTTGGTATTATTAAAAAATGACATAATATATATTGTTTGAAACATAAAATCCAAAGAATATAATTAAACTGAAAAAAATATAGTCATTGATATTCAAAGTAAGAAAAAAAAGTTAATATTTGTATTAATTATTTTCGTAAATTCAAAATTATCATGCATATATATTAAAAGTATAATTTTGTTAGTAGGTTAGTTGGATTCATCATAAAATTTCTAAAAAATTGGTATATAATTATACTTACCTAAGGTAATTCATCACTTGAACACTTTGTAGAATAAAGACATTATGATCTTTCATTTTTTCTAGTAGCCCTTCAAAATGTATTTTCTTACAGGGGTTTGCAATGAATATGTCATCCCTAATAACATTCATTTATAACAAGTAGTTAATATTGATTAATAATTAGTATAATTTGAATATTATAATAAAAAACTTCAATAATGTTTGTAATTTATTACAAATTACTGCTAAAATAGTCACGATATACAAAATAAAATAATAAAATAAAATAAAAAATGAATAAAATACTAAATTCCTTATACAGTTAAGTTTGAGGTACATAAGTTAGTTTAGAGTCAGTGTATTATAGTATTATTTATCCTATCCTTATAGGTTTTGATGGCTCATATTGCTTTATATGACTATAACTATAAATTTAGTATTAGCTTCATCAACTGCCACCTCTCTTTGTATTTGATATGCATCTTTGAAATTTACATTGCAGTAGTGTATAATTGACCTATATTTATATACTGTCAAAATGTTTACTTTTAGCATTTGTAAATGTAGACAAGACATTATAGAAAAATCTAAATCAGGTCATAATATTTGCAAAATATGTTTATTTTTGTCTTATATCACTCAATTCATATACTGGACCCAAGCCCACATCATTCCCAAAAATACAGATAATTCACTATATAAATTTACACAATTATGAGCTTTTTTTTATCAGCATGTATGTTAGTTTCAATAATAAATTTTAATATATTTTTTATCAAATATAAATTTAAATAACAATTACAAAATATATAAAAATAAATACTTACCATTGGCTCACAATAATATCCATTCAACTAAACTCATCAGTGTAAACTTGTATTTTTCTGATGTATTTTTCAGGGTGAATACTGTTCTGTTAACAATTAAAAAAATTGAAAGACAAAAAAATTCAATGTACTTGATCACAAAAATTATAAAATTTTTAATTTTTATTGTACAAAAATGAAACTTACCTTTTCTGAAATTAGAAAGAAAGATGGAAACAAAGATCTAAAAAGCACAAACACAGACTGTGGAGATTTTCATTAATTTTAAATTAAAACTGGATGTTTATAATTTGAAAATTCATGGCTCCATTATGCATTGCATTACTGCTACAGCAACTGAATGTGATAATGTATAATATCAGTGAAAATCTGTTTATATAAACTAATGTTACTATTAAGAAAGGTTGAATTCAGATAATTAGTATATACTATTTTATATATATATATATATATATATATATATATATATATATATATATATATATATATATATATATATATATATATTCTGGCCCTCAACATGGTGGCTTGATAGATAATGTGGCATCAGTAGATGCATTGTGGACTGGTGGACATATTTTGGGATTGATGGGCACACGTTTGGTCACAGTGGTGATGATTATAGACTGTATTTTCTGGATGCTCATTGTGGTGGTTTGAGATATATTTGACATCTCAGTAGATAGATTGCAATATGGATTTTGATGTATGAAAGTGGCAGCTCAATCAATTGTGCAATGATGATGATTGGACTGGGTTTTCTGGTGATCAATGTAGATGTGCAATGTGTAGTGGAGCTATACATAGTCTAGGTTGGATTGTGGTGCCCAGATGTCTTGGCATTGAATAGTTTGGTATATTTTACAGATTATTTAACGTTTTTTGGTGTGCCAATTTTGGACATCGATTGACATTGACTGGTTAATGATTGGGTAACTAGGCATGATTGATTGATGATGATGATCCCGGTGAGGTTTTCTTGCACAACATAATGGCATGATTGGTTAATAGATGATTAACTATAGAACTGGGTTTTGTCATCCAGTGTATTAGGCCCAATGATGATGATTATAGTAGTTTTTTTTGGGTGCGCTAATATAGCTGCATGATTGATTAATGGTGGATAATTATAGTGCTAGTGTTGATATTTGATGTGTTAAGTCACAATGATTAAATATGAAGTTGGTTTCTGGATTCCCAATGTTTGATGTACGGATATATTGTGACACAGATAAGACAAGTTGTGGCTTTGAGGGCTTGATAATTATAGTGATGTACGTCTAATAGGATTATAGTGTATACAGCCAACATACCAAAATTGATAAATGAAAGTTGTATGATATTGTAAATATTAATTATAATCTTGAATGGTGCAGAGAACTTAACTTAATAATCATGCTTATAAAAAATTGTGTTGTCTTCAGTATTATATAGAAGTCAATTTAATGTACAGTATGAGTGCGGGTGAATATAGATATTTTATCCAGATAACTCATTAATGTTTTGTCAATATTGTCAGAGTATACAGTGCCATAATTTTGCTATCAAATGTGGAAATGGAATGTTACATGAAATAACACAAACAAACATACTAGAGTAATTTTATGTACTGATAAGTGATGATGGGAAATTTAGATTGTTTGATTGGGGAGGGGAAGTGTGGCTGAGGTACCTTTTCTTTGCAAATATTAATAAGTAAAAATATAAAGTACAATGGAAGAGTTTAATATTGATGAAGATTTGGGCGGTCCCAAGAAATATTATCACCAGAGGTGATTGTCTTGTCTCCTGATATAGATTCGGGAAATGAAACTATAAACTTCACGAATAAAGAAGATAGTAAGTCAGAAAATATCTCATTGGGAGAAGCATTTGATTGCTTCAAATTGCTTGATGCAATAAATAAGAGCCTTGATCAAAAATTGTTAGAGATGAAGAATAATACAGATAAACAGATGAAAAAGAATTCAGATAATTTAGCTCAACAAATGTTAGAGATGAAAAATAGTATGTTAGAGATGAAAAATAGTATGATGTCAAAGGAGGATTTTAGAGAGATGAAAGATAGTATGATGTTAGAAATAAAAGGAATGTTCAGGAAGAATGTCCAGCAAATAGAACTAGAAGTATCAGAAACAAAATTAGAGGTAGAATTAGAAATGCTAAAAATGACACCAGAGAAATTATCAGACGATGTTCAACCAGAATTAGAAATAAAAGAAGAAGTGCAATTAGAAATAAAGTTAGAATTATCAGAAGTGAAGTTGGAAGTGCAACATAGTAAGAATCAAATTATAGAAGTGAAAGAAGTTAATGAAAATATTAGTAGCCAAATACTCAAACTAGAAATTACAGAATTATGTATTAAAGGTCAACTATATAAGAATAGGTTAAATGATAATAACCTAGTATTGCCAGTTAAGGATAAAGGTCAACTGATTGTTAGATTGGTTCATAAAAATTACAGTTTATATGGTCATGAACTAAAAGCATATCAAAAGATTGAGGAGATAGTAAAGAACTAGAAGTGGACAAGAAGAAAGTTATGAATATGTTTAAAGATTTCAAAGAAAATTGTGATAAAAATGATGAGGTTATTAGATTAATGAAGTTGGGAGTGTTTTCTTTAGGTAGGAAATATTTAGAAATTTTAAGAAGCAAGTTAGCATAGATTACTTATATTACCAATAATAAATTTAAAGATAAAAATAAAGGTATAGTTTCTGAGTGTGCTCTTAATAATATATATTGTAATATAAAGAGGAATGTTTGTAGAAATGTGTTATATGCAGGTAGTAAACATGTAATACCTAATATAGAACAAATAATGGAATATTGTAATTATGTTAAAGAGACTGATAAGCTAAAAGGTAAATGCAAGTTTAAGAAGACACATATATTTTGTATAGACTGTCTTAAAAAGAAAGAAATTAGTGATCTAGAAGAAAGCTTGAGAAAGGCCAAATTTAAACTCAAAGGAGCAAAAGGAAAGCTAGTTCATGAAAATACTCTTAAGAAAGTCAAAAATAAAGAAAAGAATAGCCAAAAGGTTAAAGTTAAATCCCAGACAATAAGGGTTAATTCTCATATAGAAAGATTTGTTAGAAGAAAGAAATCAAAAATGTAAACACAAGATTTAGAAGATACCTAAAATGCTCGTAGCTTAATACCATATCCAGTTAGAGTACCAGATAGTTAATAGATGTGAGAATATAAAATTCGGTATGCATGGTTTTCTAAAGTATAAATTAATTTTTACTTAATTCATTTTTTTTATAAGGATGGGGTATTTGTGACCATCTGAATGGGAACAAGGATTTAATATACTCTGTATCTTAACTAAATAGTTATATTATATTTAAAAAAAAATGAAATAGCCTTAGAATTTTAAATTTTTTTTTGCTGGAGATTGTTTAAAGCTTAAATATGGATTGCTTATGCAGTTTACTGACCACTTTATAAGTATTTATTAGTATTATTGTGGTTAATGAGGTATTTAATGTAAGGAAGGGGGGTTATTTATTAATGGAATTGATACATCTTGTTAGAAAGATGCAAAGTTATTCTGTGTTAGTATAATATTATTTGAATGGTTTCAAATATCCTTTATTCATTAATTCTTATTCTTCATTTCAACAAAAATTTTATTAACAATAAATAGTGATTACATACTAATAAAGGATAGATAAATGAATAAATGGTACAATAATATGATTGTATAATGTTCTATTTGTTATCTGGCTAGATTTTGTTATGAGAGTACAATTGTTATACTCTTATGTAGTTAGGTATAGTGATGAGATTCTAAGAACTTGATTTTTTTGTCAACAGTTAATAGCAGTTTCAATTATATTTAGTTAAGATAGTTCAATATTTAGGTTGCAGTTCATGTGTATGCATGTATGACTCTGCATTATGTTTCATTTCATTTTCATCTTTAATAACAACAAACAATAGTGCATTCACAATAAAAAACATTTAAACTACAGTAATTATTTTAAATAATTAACAAATATATATTTCTTTCCAATAATTAATAGATAGTTAAATCAATGGTTTATTTTATAAACTGAATAAATTATTAATAATTTTTATTTGATAGTTAATTAATATTCATCTTTCTTTTAAGTTTGTAAAAGCTATTTATTTTATTATTTGTATTTTTTTTCTTGTCTTCATTTAGTTTTAAAAATCAAAATGATTTTTTTTTGAAAAGATTTGTTTTTGCATATGTAATTAGGTAGTTAGCAAGATGCATGGGAGTAACCTTGGGAAGGGCAAATGAACTTTGCAAAAGAGAGTTTTTTAACAAAGATTTACAGAGTAGAAAATTGGCTCTTTGTAATGTAATTGTAACCAGTAAACAGTGGTTCATGTATTATAAAAATTAAAGCTAGTTGGTGAAGTCAAATTGATTTTGAAAAGACTTTAGAGTAAAAACTTCCAAAGGAGCTTCAGAACTTTATTATGAAAAAAATTAATTAAAAAATGCAATTCTAAGGTTTTAAAAGGGTGTGTCGGCTTGATTTACTCTCTTCAATTTAAACATTTCTGAATTAATCCCTTTATAGCTATTACTCTTTTAAAAATGTGTGTTAATAATGTCTAGTCTACATTATTTCACTTAATTGCCATTTTAAATAAGAATGGTTTACATAAATGTTATTGTTGTATCATTAACCAATGTGTTTATATATATATATATATATATATATATATATATATATATATATATATATATATATATATATATATATATATATATATATATATATATATATATATATATATATATATGGAAAACGCATGCAGAACTACACCACGGAATATATTCTAATTTCTCACTATTTTTTGCATTGTGTTTTTTGGGAAGATTACACATAGACTTAAGGATATGTCTATTTTGATAGATCATACTATGTTTAAGTTCATCGTTAGGAGATAACAGTATTCATTTGTTTGATATTTCTGGAACTGATACATATTTTTAAATTGAGGAAATAAAATGTAAGCTACTTCTGTTTAAATTGAATAGAAGGACAGAAATGAGAGTAATTTTTGTTCTCTTCAATAAGGATGGAATATAAAACAAAGCATTATTAATTATGGAATTACTAAGGACAATTTAAAATGTTAAATGCTATTCAGAAAATATTAAGGATAATTGCGTATTTGATCCAGAACTACAATGGAAAATTTGGTATATTTTCAGTATAATAAAGGAGAAATTAACTGCTTGTGTGATTTGGTACCTCAAATAGATATGCTATGAACATTGAAAGGTGCTGGGCATATTTAAGTTATGCTTATATTTTTTGAAGTTATACTGCAGAAGTGCATTTTAGTTTAAATTCAGTTTGGAATATATCCCATATTATTTCATCAACCTGGAACTGAGCTTTGCAAGTGAACTTTTATTTTAAATTACAAAACTAATAACCTTTGTTTCTTTATTTTTTTTATTGCTTGTCATAATTAATATATATGATAGGTAGATAGGCTTATTTATTATTATGTTCATTTATAATCTGTGTTATTTTGATTTCCGAGACCATCTCTGAAGCGTATCTAAATGAGGAGTACGCTGGTAAAAATTGATTGTGTTCAAACAGGTCTTATTATTCTTTTACGAAGGTAAAAGAAAGAAATATTTTTCTTTTAATGTATTATTAGAGAGGTTTACATTTATTTTGTATACTTTATTATCTCAAAGTGAGATTTTTTTTTTTTTGAATCAACGAACATATAAGAGAAATAGTTTGTTAGATATGGAAGAAAGTTCATTTGTAATAATTATAAATATTAAATTTTAAAAAAGTAACCTAAAGTTTATTAAATTAAAAGTTATATATTAATGTAATATTTAATTATCATATTACCTGCTTAGTGTGTAATTTAGAGTTAATATTATATATACTTTTTATTCGCGGGTGTGTGTTTGTTTTGCACAATTATAATATTTGTTTGATAAAGTATAGTTTGTGAATAAATTTATGCATAAATTTTGTGCACTGTCATATTCTACTGAGTTGAATGGATTGGTATATTATCTGTATGTATTTATCTGCCGGCGTGTATTTATAATGGTCAATATTTAGAGAAGCTATGAGAATAGAAAGAAATATTTGCATTATAATGTCTGTAAGAATAAAAGATCTTGCTTATTTAGTATATGTTAATAATTTTCCATGAGTAGAGCCTATTTTATTTTATATGGATATGATTAATAATATTTTTGAAGTGATGTTCTTAGGGCCCTGGTGATGAGGAATTGAATCCCCACCAATAATGTATTTGGAAGTAAATCAGTTATTGTTGAAATATGATTAAATGATGTTTAGGAAGTTATGTGAAGTTTTCCTTGGATTCTTGGTAATGTACCGGTATAAATCCCCCACGCTTACTCATACACAGTACCCGAGTTCAAACCCAGTCCACGTTTAAGAATAAATTCCCAAAACGCCAACTGAATTCAAACCCAAACCCCGGCATGACCAACCGATGATGACTTTACACCAGCACAGGGTTATCCCTTTTCTAGCTCAGCTTAGAACATGGACTAAATTCTTACAGTTAATGATATATAGGTTTATTTATTAGACTCTAGATACTGGAACGGTCATTCATGTAACGTATATATTTAAGTTGCCAATACAGACAGAAAGTGGCTAAATAAACTTAGAGAGTAATAAGGTGGAGGACACAAAAATTTAATTAAGTAAATTGTTTAATAAGCCAAATATAAAGCATATAAATATAGTGTTAAATAAGACAAATAGAAAGCACATGAATATAATGTTATATAATAGAAATATACAGCATATAAATATAGTGTTATACAGTACGGTAAGACTTCATAAATCCTCTTGTATTTGGCTACTAGTCTTTAGTGAACGTTTTATTTAATAAACAAACTCATGCCAATAGCTGGGTAGTTAAATGATTGACGGGTGGTTAAAAGAATCAGAGTATTAGAGCACTGGAAATATTTATCTAAAGATTTTTATTAACTTATTTTATTAGAGTAGGCTCGAGCCGGAACGTAGACGAACAGGGGAGGTGGTTTTATATAAATACGACATAAGAGATAGATGAACTGGTGGTTTTATATAAATACGACGTGGAAGATAGATGAACTGGTGGTTTTATATAAATACGACGTGGAAGATAGATGAACTGGTGGTTTTATATAAATACGACGTGGAAAATATATGAACTGGTGGTTTTATATAAATACGACGTGGAAAATATATGAACTGGTGGTTTTATATAAATACGACGTGGAAAATATATGAACTGGTGGTTTTATATAAATACGACGTGGAAGATAGATGAACTGGTGGTTTTATATAAATACGACGTGGAAAATATATGAACTGGTGGTTCATATAAATACCACGTGAAAAATATATGAACTGTGGTTTTATATAAATACGACGTGGGAAAATATATGAACTGGTAGTCTTATATTAAACAAAGTGACATGGGAAGATAAATGAACTGGTGGTTTTATACAACTACGACATGGAAGATAGATGAACTGGATAATGAGATAGCCGCACATGCGGAAGATAAAATGAACTGGTGGTTTTATATAACTACGATGATGGAAGATAGATGAACTGGTGGTTGCCTATATTCAAGAGCCCTACAGTAATCAATTGCGGTGCATTGACGGAATACTGGTGCTTGCATTTTTGGACAAGGCTTAATGCCCCAAGTAGCTCCGGGACACGACAACCAGCCGGGATCATTTCAACTCTGTGATCCAAGAGATTACCGGGAAAGAAACAACTGCTTTCATTCCCCAATGGTAGAATGGCGAGACGCTAACTTCAGCGAAGGGAAGGCATTGCCACAGACGGGCTATCAATACTTGAAGTGATTTTAAAAGAAATTGAGAGTAAACTGGAAACTACTTGTCTGTTTCTACGTCTACAGGCTGAGATCCTTACCCTAATAAACGTAGCGACTTAAACTGACAGGGAAAACATTAATTAGTTAAATTTACTCTGAAACTCTAACCCTTCGGGTTGACAGGACAGTTTATAGTATCAAATCATTCAGTGAATTATTTCTCATATTATACATAACATTAATGAACACTTGGAAACCATTATATATATATTTAATATTGAAACTTAGATTGTAATTTTATAACAACTTAACATAGAATAATAAAGTGATTTAACATTTATTAACTCGGAATGTGAAAGCATATTTAATTCAGAACATGAAATTACTTTTAAATTAAAACGATCATTATTACACACTAGTTTACACCGGGTTGGAAATATTACTATTGGCATTGTTTGTTCATGAAATAAGCAACATAAGAAAATATAAATGCATTCATTTAAATGATTATTACTATTAATTACAAATGTTATAAATTATTTCTAAAGACTAGAGCAGAGGATTAAAAAAAAGAAAGAAAATTTACTGACAGAAGTTAAATAACATTATAAATGATATAAAACTTACAGGTGATTTAATTGATTGATAACAATTACACGAAGAAAGTTAAAGTTCGTGTAACAAAGTCTTCTTTCTTCATCCAGTTTGGCTTTGTAACAACGTAGGCGCGGTATTTTTGAAAGTTATTTGTAAGGGCATAGTAGTGGAGATTGGAAGTTGGGAAATTCTGAAGTATATGAAACATGATCAAACAGCGGCACGAGGATCCATATTGGCGGGCAGAGATCAGCTCCTGGCACTCAGCCCATCAACATTGCGAATCTCACCGTAAAATTTCTTAATATAGTTTGAATTATACTCAACTGCTGTGTTGTCTCGAGACTACTTCACACACTGTACTCAAAGTTAGAATGTAAGTTTTTTTCTCTAAAGTGGCCACTGCCGACCTTTCCGACTTGGTTTTTGTTTTAGGCTCCGCCTACTTTCTCTAGCCTCTAGCGATGCAGCTTGACCAACAATCAATTTCTCTTCATCTGCTTTAGTAATCTTTTAATTTGAATATGCCATTTTTAAATCGATATTATCAATTACATATAAAAATTCCTTTACTCAATTTTGAATACAACTTAATTGCTCTGAACATTTGTGCAATTAGATTTAATTAAAAACACTGATCAAAGGAATGTGATTTTTGATCAGTATTTTTAGACGATTTATACAATTTTAAAACTAAAATTAAAACAAATACGCCTGCACTGAAACTTTAAATTAAATGATATAAATTCACAAACCACGCACACACGAATATTATTTCATGGTTTGTGACATTTATATACGGAAACTTTACATATTTTTTTATAACTATAAAATACATAACTAAATTTTATTATAATTTGAAATAGACAAAACCTCACTGCGGGCGAACAGTGGTTTGAATTACCGTACATGAAAACACCTGAAACGAAGATCGGTTCTCCGATCTGTCTGTTTCAGTAATGAATTATTGTAGAAGTGTTTGGTAAGAGTTATCTGCTCCTCATGTAGATTCTGCTTGTAACGTATAGTATATATAAACATAAAAATATAGCTTTGTGTTAATTAATATGTGGCTAGATAAATTGTTAGATTAACTCTTGATGTAGTATTAGTGTCATATTTTATTGATGAATTACGACATTGTTCGAAATAAAATAATTGTATGATATTTTCTTAATGAATGGAGAGTTTATAGAAAAGATTGTTTTACATTATTACTGCTTGAACGTGCGCACACACGTAATATAAATAATATCGCGTATATAAAGTATAGAATTATTGAAATTAAAATGAGAAATAAATGCTTTTGAAATATACTACATTCATTTAATAGAAATATAAAGTATTAAGATTAAAACGGGAAATAAATATTTTAAAATACAGTGTATTTATTTAAATAATGTTACAAATCATCAAATCATCAGAATAAACATGATTTTGTGTTATAAATGAAAGGTATACGTAATTGAAAGTGATTATTAGTCAATTAGAGAAAGTTGCTAATAATATAGAATGTTATTTATTTATTCATTTGGTTAATCCAGAGTAATATCCTCTCAAAAGTAGAAAGTTGCTAATAATATAGAATGTTATTTATTTATTGTCATATAGATGAAACATGTAGGCAAAGCCTGTGTTCGAAGTCAGGATATTTAAACTTTGTTATTAATTTGCTTTGATAGTAGGGATAATCCCAAACTGATGCTAAAAATAAAAAAAATTTATTTGATAATCTAAAAATGTGTAAAACAAATAGTCCATTTGTAAATATTATGTTAAACCAAGTTTATTTGTTATAATAAATGATTTGTTTAGTTATTTAAAATCTTAAGAACTGTGTCTTGAGTTATTCTTGTGTACATTCGTATTTCCATTTCCACAACTCCACATTTTATAAGTGTATTATAAAACAGATATATTATTTTAGAGTTATAATATTAAATTTTCTAGTGTCTGACAATATTGTATTTCTTAATCCAAACATTATAAAGAGTATTTGCCACTTGATAAACGTATTAGAAAGGTTGCCAGGTCAGTATATTTGTGAGATGATGATATGAGATTAAAATACCCTATCTCTGTCATTATCTTATTATTGAAACACAGTAAAATATTTAGTCAATTTGTTTCATTATATTTTAGCATACTTTATAATTATAACTTATGGGTCAATGTAGTTTATTTAATTCAACTGTGTTTGTTAAATTCCCTGAGATCTTATTGTTTATTTCTTGATTGGCATTAAGGTAGATGTTTAGATTATAATATGCCAAGTCATAGAATTGTTAAGAGTATAATTATAGCAAGCTGATATATGTTATACTTGGATGAAGGAAGAAATTAAGTTTAAAGTATATTTTTAATAGATTGTACTAAGTAAACATTATGATTCTTTATTATACAATTAATTAACAAAGGAATTTACATTATATTAAATGTTTTATAATATTTCTTCTTTTATTCATTTATTATCATATATCTTATGAACTGCCTATAGCCTCCCACTGAGCTGAGCTGAACATAAACTTAAATATAGAGTCTCAGTAATAATTTTATTAGATCTTTTGTTATATTGTTCTATTCATTAACCTGGCACCTGGGCATTTCGCTCATGTAATGTATATGAGCGGTGTTGGGAGTGTAGGTTATAATATATATATATATATATATATATATATATATATATATATATTGTAACAGATGAAAGCTTTCTAGATTTGTGTACACTCACCACAAGGGCACCACTAGTCCAAAAATTGGAACTAGACATTTATTTTAAGGGTGGACAGCATATGTGAATCGGAATGCATCGTACTAAACTCAGGGAGAAACAAGAGAGCAATGAATTGTTTAGACAATTGAGAAATAAAAGTACCAAGACAAACATCAGCCAAATAAATGTAAACAATTTGATAATTTTATTAAAATTTGAACAGTGGAGTAAAGAAATCAAGCCATGAATACAAGAGTGACTTATATTAACATACACATATTTATCCAAGGATGCAAATGAGTATGGCAAACATGAAAACATAAACACTTTGGCAGCCAAACTCTCTCACCTAAAAATAAAAGAAATGGATAGGATAATATCTTATCACTGGCAATCTATAAAATTACAAAAGAAACAGCAACACAAGCTTCCTGATTCAGAGATACAAAAACAGTTACGGTCTTGTAGAAAATCAACGAAACCAGCACGGATGATCGATCAGCAGCATTCTAACTACTGTTGTTATCATGCCACCGGACTGCTGCATGTAATATTACTTTTAAAGCAAATGTAGTTGATTTCACATACAAGACAGCAAAAAGATATTTGATCACGATCTTACATAATCCAGAAAGAAATGACTACTTTCAGACAACCCAAAAAAATAACTTGACCAATATCCAGCAAAAAGATTTTGTTGTTTGCAAAAAGCACAAACCAAATGTGTTTAAAAATTCATTATTTTACAACAACAAAGGGGCCAGTGAGCAAATAAAAATTTTGAAAACTGCTGAAGCATTTTACAATAGTTAATGAAATAATTAGGCATATATTAAACATATAAAATACAATCTCCCAATGCATCCCCTGATAAACGAAAATTGAAAACAAACTTGGAAACTTAAAACTAAGATTCCAAGACACACTTTAAATGCTATAAAAGGTAAATACAGATAATAAATAATTAAAATAATTAATACAACTTTATAACATACTTATCATTAGATTGAGCAGAGATTTAATTAAACACAATTCATTTACCCTGGCTAGAATAAGAAAAAGTTTACCTTACGGTAATGCAGAGTTCTAGTAATTTTCTGAAGAGTGCGCAGTTTTAATAATAGTTCATTTTTAGATCCTTTGACAGTGGCAAGATAGAGACAGTGTTTATTTACAATGTTCATGACATGACTGAAGGAGAGGTGGTAGGTGTGGATCCATCTTTTGAGTTAAGCAAGCAAGATATATTGTTGGTTCCAATAAGTACAGCAGTGTATTTTGACATTGAAGGAAGCAAAATTGTTTTAATAATAACTGTAAATTTTGCTTTTGAAAAAATTAAATGTCCAATCTGCTAATGGTATGAAGTTCCTCATATTCTAGAATGCCTCTTAGAAATAAGAAGCTGAACCAAGCACTTTCTAAAAACCTTCTTAGCCTAGAATAATCGCAACCACTTTCTTTTGTTGGCACACTATCATTACCTCACTACATTTCCCATGAAAAACTTTCCTTATTGTCAAATTCTATGCCTCAGACAGGGAAAATATTAATTTCCCACTCAATCCAATTTAAGAATTTCAACCAGGGATTATTGTAACTAAAATAACAACACAAAAGTAAATCTCCACTTTTAAAATTAACTTTAAAAATGATTAAAATAAAAGCAACAAGAATGTAATTAGCAAGCTTGCCTGTTTTTAATCAAATTGATTAAAAACAAGTGGTGAAAGTAAACTATTTTAAAATAAATCAATTCTATAAAAAATATTAAAATGAGTTATTTAAATCTAACCGAATATGTGTTTTAATACATGAACTCTTTTTAAGTAATAAAACCATTGAATCAGATATCAATCTGGTTCCACTGCCTAAATACATGATCAAAAAAAAAACATTCCTGCAACTTTTTTTTAAATTACAAACTTTTAAAACTACCCCCAAAAATTCGGCTGAACATTTGCCCTGCTCTTAGAACAACAAAATAATGTTTCATTTTAAACATTCATCCATTCTCATATTCCGTTAAAATCTTTTTTTTTATTTAAAAATGACAAAAAAAATGACTGATTACTTTAAATCTAAATTTGGTCAGGTGGTTCCCTCTTACAGGACATTTGATTGCCTTGACAGTCTACCCTAATAAATCTGTCCATGGTTCTTTAATTATGTTGCCATAATTTATTTGAGTTAAAAATTCGGCCATTTTTTCAAGTGACTAACTACCATTATTCATCATCATTTGCTGTACAGTAGGTGGCATATTATGACAGATGGTCTGTATTATCTGATCCTCTGACTGAGGAAATGCAGTCAGAGACTTCAATTTTACCACCTACCTAAAGATAAACTGTGTGTGTGTGTTTTTCCACGGTTAACAGGATACCTCTCTTGAGATATCTTGTAAATTATCCTATCTTGTTGGGCTTCACTCCAGAATGTCCTCAGAATGGCACGTCTGTAACCCTTAAATGTATAGGGTTTAGTATACAATGTGTTCCACCAATCCAAGGCCATTCCCTGTAGATGGCTACTGGCAAGTGTAACTTTGTCATCATTGAACCAGTTGTAATGCAAAACAATCTATCAAGACTTTCCAGATGACTTAAGGGGCTTTTTCCCACCTCTGCCTTGAATGTTTCAATAAGAAATTGTTTTCCCAGAATCTGCTGGTGGTTTCTTTCTGCCTTTTTCTTCCTGAGTTACTATACTCATTTTTTAAATCAACTACCCTGTATTCAAACCCTTTCAGCCTATCCAGACACATTTGTTGAACCTCAGCTTTAAAAGTATTTTGTTTTTTTACTCTATTATGAATTGCTCTCTCTAGCTTTTCCTCTACATGCCCTACTTTCATTTCTAAGTTGGCAGACTTAATGCTATCCTGTTCTAACTAATCTTTCATTTCTTTTATATCTTCTTTTACACTTTCCACTTCCTGTCTATCATTTCTCAATTCATTTTCCATAGTTTTTATAGCCTCCTGATTCTTCTCTAATTCTCCCATTATTTCTTTTCTCATTTCTTTCATTTCCCTAATCATTTCTTCCTTTATTGCCTGCTGGCCCTGCTTAACTTTCTCCTTCATTTCCATTACCAACCTCATCAATATCTTCATCATCATCTGTGACTCACTCTTTTCTTTTTCCACAATTTGAGGGTTTTTAAATGAAATAGGGCTTTCTCCTTTAACTTACATTTTTACACAAGACTAAGTTCACGATACTACTTTTTTTTCAAAAGCAAATAAGCACTATTTTCTATTCATTAATTATTTATATGCAAAAATACAATGATCAATTTTAAATTAAAAAAAAATTTCAACTCTGAAAGATTTTTTCTTCTAAAAAAAAAACGCTATTTATTATTTATATCATATGAAAAAAACGAAACCCCATTCTACCAAACTGCTCCTACAATACATGCCATAACTAACAAAAACTGATCCCTGCCTACTATATCTTGTCTCTGACACTTGAAATCTTTCTCAACTGTCTAAACAAAATTTCACATGGGCTAGAAAACTCAAAGTCCTACGTTGGATGCGCTAAAAAATTAATATATGTAATGGACGATCGATCAGTAGCATTCTAACTACTGTCATTATAATGCCGCAGAACTGCTGCATGTAATACTACTTTTAAAACAAATGTGGTTGATTTCACATACAAGACAGCAAAAATATATTTGATCATGATCTTACATAATCCAAAAAGAAATGACTACTTTCAGACAACCCAAAGAAATAACTTGACAAATATCCAGCAAAAAGATTTTGTTTGCAAAAAGCACAAACCAAAGGTGGTTAAAAATTCATTACTTTACAACAACAAAGGGGCTGGTGAGCAAATAAAAATTATGAAAACTTCCAAAGCATTTTGCAATAGTTAATGAAATAATTAGGCATATATTAAACATATAAAAAACAATATTCCAATGCATCCTCTGATAAATGAAAATTGAAAACAAACTTGGAATCTTAAAACTAAGATTCCAAGACACACTTTAAATACTAGAAAAGGTGAATCCTGATAATAAATAATTAAAATAATTAATACAACTTTATAACATACTTATCATTAGGTTGATTGGAGATTTAATTAAATGCAATTTATTTACCCTGGCTAGAATAAGAAACAATTTACCTTATGGTAAGGCAGAGTTCTAGTAATTTTCTGATGAGTGTGCACTTTTAATAATAGTTCATTTTCAGGTCCTTTGATAGCAGCAAGGTAGGTGCAGTGTTTATTTTCAATGTTCATGGCATGACTGAAGGAGAGATGGCAGGCATGGGTCTGTATTGTGAGTTATGCTAGCAAGACATATTGTTGGTTCCAATAAGTATAGCAACATATTTTGACATTGGAGGATGCAAAATTGTTTTAATAATAACTGTAAATTTTGCTTTTGAAGAAATTAAATGTCCAATCTGTTAATGGTATGAAGTTCCACAGATTCTAGAATGCCTCTTAGAAATAAGAAGCTGAACCAAGCACTTTCTAAAAACCTTTTTAGTCTAGAATAATCACAACCACCTTCTTTTGTTGGCAGGCTATCATTATCTCACTACATTTTCCATGAAAAACTTTCCTTATTGTCAAATTCTATGCCTCAGACAGGACAAATATTAATTTCCCGCTCAATCCACTTTAAGAATTCCAACCACGGATTATTGTAACTAAAATAACAACACAAAACTAAATCTCCACTTTTAGAATTAACTTTAAAAATGATTAAAATAAAAGCAACAGGAATGTAATTAGCAAGCTTGCCTGTTTTTAATCAAATTGATTAAAAAAAAGTGGTGAAAGTAAACTATTTTAAAATAAATCCATTCTATAAAAAATATTAAAATGAGCTATTTATATTTAACCAAGTATGTGTTATAATACACATACTCTTTTTAAGTAATAAAACCATTGAAATGGATATCAATATGGTTCAATATATTATAACGTTTTCCATTTTGATAGGCCTCTACACACTAATATAAATTGCACATGAGTTGATCAAACTATGTCAAACAAGAAGAAAGTTGTATTTCTATTCTAAAAACATAGCTAAATTTCCTGATCAACTCGGCCTATTAATAGTTGAGAATTATGCTATTGACGAAATCAGCTTTTAATTTATTTAATATGGGCACCAGGACTTTTTATTCTAAAGAGTCCACTGACTTTGTCATATAACGACTCACAAATAAAAAAGAAAAATATTTTTAAACTACTAGGTATTGCATCATACTGTAACGAGAATTATTTTTTTTAAGATTATTATTCCTGGGCTTATTCAAACATATTGGCAAAGGTAAATTACATTTTTAAATCTTATTAAACTAATAATAAATTTAATAATAAAAAATAATAATTATTATTAATAATGTACAAATGAAAATTGGTATTAGAAATATTTTTATTCTAATAGATAAAAAATGTTTAAAAGAAATTATTAATCAAATAAATTGGGGAGAACACACTTAATTTGGACATGAATCAATTAAAAAAAAAAACAATTTTACAATTACTGTTCACTTCCAAATTTCTTCTAGAAAGTTCTTAAAAAAATTAATGTCTCTTGTACAAGAAAATTAATGTTTCTATTGGGATTCTATTATAAGCTTATTTTTACGAGTAGTTTTTAAAATGGTTAATATTGTCACAATCAGGATAATGAAGCATAACTTACCGGTAAGTTTTGTGAATTCAGTAGTAGATAACTATGCATAATTTTTTTGGTAGAATGAGCTCAGCCTTTTGGTTATTATTTGACCTTGTGGTCCATTCTCCTAGTCGGTCATGAAGGCTTTTCCTGGTGTACATCTTCAGGCACAATGTTCGCAGAAGCTCCAGTTTCCTCCGATATGCCAAATTATTTCAGTGTAGGGTGATCCTGGATGTATTATTTTTATTCAGGACCGACTAGAGAGACTAATGGAACAAGACATTCTTCCAACCAAATCCCTCTTTTTTATACCAGAGGTCCAGTTTTCAGACTTCTGCACATGCTATTATCATGGCATTTTTTTTGTTCATAATCTTGTAGATTCTTTATAAAATTTACATTATAAAGTTCTCTTTTCTTATCAAGTTTTTCAGCCATCTTTAATTAGCCAAAATATTTTTACTTTCTCTTATCTTTTTTCATTTTACTTTTGGAATTTTTTTGTTCTCTCCAATTCTACTTTTATTTCTACTTACATAAAAAAAAATCTAAATTTACTTTTATTTTTTTAACTTTTACCAAATGCCAATATATTTGCAACGTATATAAATAAATGTTGCAATATATATATATATATATATATATATATATATATATATATATATATATATATATATATATATATATATATATATATATATGATTTTATTACATGTGTAGTATATAGATTTGTGTATTTCAAATCAGAATCACTATCCTTTACAAGCTGAAGTAATATTAGCATTTATAAATGATTTCTATATATATGATTTTGCTAAACTATTATCTTTATTTATTGTGATCTTTGATATATTTATTTAATGCTTATACAAATTTAGCAATTTTCAATTGCATTAAAGTATACTAAAGACTTCAATTTTTTATTATATGCAAATGTTTGAAAATATTTAAAAAAGATAATCTGTTGGTATAGTATAATCATTTGTCTATTTGTTTATGAAAATTGCTATTATTAACCCACTTTTTTTTCATATTTGGAATGCAGAAAAAAAAATTAAGATTTCTTTTGTTTTAATTAATCTGTGTACTATTCAATATTTTTTATAAGCACAGAGATTGTATGTAATTTAAATAGAGGGGGTGAACATTCTAAGCATATGCACTGTAATGTTTATTATAATAGCTCAATGATGCCCTATTAAGTACTGAGAATGCTCTCAAATTAATGCACAAGATAGAGTCTATTGAAAAAAATAAGAGCAGCAATTTTATCTTTTGAACCTAAATTTACTTATATAGGCTAATCTAAAGCATCTTAGTTTGAGAGCATAAAGATGTTTCTTTTTTTACTTTAAATCTATTAATCTCTTTCTATATTTTAACAGTGACATTTTTTCCCATTTACTATGTGTTAATATTATGAACTATTACAAACTATATAATATTCAATTTTATTTAGTAGCACAGATATTGTACATAATTTAAACAAGGAATTTACACCATAAGCACATGCTGTCATGTTTGTTATAATATCTCAATATATCACATTTTAATATTATAAAGTATTAGAAACTATGCAATATTCAATTTTATTTAATAGCACAGAGATAGTTTCTAATAGTTTGTAATATTAACATGTAGTGCATTGAAAATTTTTTTGAATGTTAATAGATTAATGGATGCAAATTGAATAAAGAATTATCTTCACATTCACAAACTGAAATTCTTTTGATTGGACTATATAACTAAATCTAACTTCAAAAAATAAGGCCACTCTTATCTTTTTACAAGTCCCTATCATGTGCTTTGGTTGAGAGTATTCTTGGTACTTTTCAAGACATTGTTGAGCTATTATAACAAACATTAGAACACATATGCTTAGAGTATAAATTCTTTCTGTTTAAATTACATACAACCTCTGCACTAGAACATAAAATTGAATATTACATAGTTTGTAACAGTTTATAAAATTGACATGTAATAAATTGAAAATGTTAATATATAGAAAGAAATTAATGGATGTAAAGTGAATAACGAAAACACCTTCACATTTCCAAATTAAAATGCTTTAAATTGGCCTACATTAATTTAGGTTCAAAGGATAAGATAGTCACTTTTTTCAAACTTCTCTATCTTTTGCTTAGTTTTAAGAGTATCCTCAGTACACAACAAGTTATCATTGAGCTATTACAATAAATATTACAGTGCATGTGCTTAGAGTTAAATCCCTTCTGTTTAATTTAGTGAATCTGATAAGCATTAATTTAAAAAAGTCCAGAGTCTTCCATGCTATATTTATTTATGTCTATAAAAAATTTTAAAATGTTTTATTAATTTAGTTTTCCTTTAATAGGTCATTACTACTTTCTGTTGAAAGAATGGGAGGGGGGTAATAAAAATATAAATCCTGGCCCTGTGCTGAGTTTAATATTTTACTTTTGAAACATTTATGATTAATATATATAACTATTTTTTAAAGTATAACTTGCTGAAATTCCCCAAAATATTATTAATTCAATGAAAGTTGTAATCATGTTAATTTGAGTATGCCAAAAATATTCTTTACTTTTTAGAAATATTTTTCTTTTTCAAGAGTAGAATATATTTATTTTCTGTTTGCTTATTTATTATTTTAATTTCTTAAATGCAGATTTAATATTTCAGAAGAGAATATTTTATTATTTTTAATACTTCAGATAATTCTTTCATTTTTTTATATTTTGATTTTGCCTCATTTTATTTTATTTTATATTATATTTAAATATGTATGTATTATATATATATATATATATATATATATATATATATATATATATATATATATATTATATTCATTCTTTGAAGATTCATTATAAATAAAATATTTGTTTTTCACTTTGCAATTATTTTAATGTCATGAAGCTTAATGTGACTTAATATTTTAACTGAATGTTCTGATCAGACAATATGGCTTTCTTTGTAATTTTTTAATAATTGTCATTCTTCCACAATTTATTTTATAAATACTCTGTTTTTTATAAATTTAAGTTTATTTTTATTATATGCTACTGTGCATTATTTTAACAGTCTATAACTCTTTTTTTTCTAATTTTATTATCCATTAGTCATTGATTTTAACCATATGAAGGATGTGGACAAAAAATTGCAGCATAGATCATGTGAATCTAAGAAATTCATTCTTTATTAGTATGAGCTGAAATGCAAAAATAAAATAAAAAGCAATGCAAAATTGATTTATTATATTTATATAATAAAATATATAAGTTTTATTTATTTTCAATTACAATCTAGAATTTATTATTCAAAAAAATAAATCACCCTTCCCATGCTATGACTTTAAAGCCTTCTAAATGTTGAACAAAGAAACAAGAATAGGATGAATCCACCTATTTTTGGTAAGTCTGATGTTTATAATCATACCTTTGTCAACATTGTTGGTAATTCAGAAAAATTTAATTTATCAACCAGATGGAATATGATACTTAAGAATTATTAAATTCATAATTAATTATACGAGACTGGAGACAACTCACTTTCAACACTTTAATTATAATAACTAAACAAGATTTAGCATGTAAATTTTAAATTAAACATAGTTCAATGCATATAAAAATGAAATAAATCATCCTCTCCCAGTTTATGACTTAAAAGCACTCTAAATGTTTAACAAAGGCTCAAGAAAAGAATAAATCCACCTACTGTTGCCAGCTCTGATGTTTCTAAGCATAACTTTGTTAACATTGTTTGTAATTCGTAATGAAATTAATTTATCAAGCAGATAGAATATGACATTTGAGAGTTATTAAACTTATAATTAATAATGGGATACTGTTCCCAGCCTTGTATAATTAATTATGAGTTTAGTAACAGTTAAGTAGCATATTCCAGTTTGTTGATAAATTAATTTCATTTTAAATTACCAACAATGTTGACAAAGGTATGCTTATAAACATCAGAGGCATCAAGAATTGGTAGATTCATTCTATATTTAATCCATTATTCAGCATTTAATGTACTTTTAAGTCATAGACTGAAGGAGGAGGGAATGATTTTTTTCTTTGTTAATATATATATATATATATATATATATATATATATATATATATATATATATATATATATATATATATATAATATATATAAAAAAGACTATAAATCCAATAAATAATATTATATTTCAACCAGAGGACTGGTTTTCATCAGAAAGTAAAAATACACAGTATATATATATATATATATATATATATATATATATATATATATATATATATATATATATATATATATATATATATATAATATATTGTGCCATTACAATTTAGTCACTAGATAAATTTATAGTAATGTGCATGTAGAAAAGGTAAACCAAAAATCATCATCACAATTTTATATAACCATAAAAGAAGCTGTAGGGCATCCAAGTTCAAACCCTACCAGATCAAAATATTAAATGCTTTAAACAGAGAAAGAGTGGGTCAACAATTATATGCTTTATTTGTTTGTGTGTTGATAGAAAGTTAATACAAAAATTAAACTATTTAATATTTAAATTTTCTGTTAAAAAGCAAAGTTATAATGCATATGTATAGGCAATGTATGTGTAAGCTATTTAATTGTTTTATATTTCAAATATTAAACATTTTAACTTTCTTTAAAACTAACCTATGCTTGATCAATTTTAATGTCTTATTCTATACTTCTATTTTGCTTTTCTTTAATTATAAGTGGGATTTAAAAGTTACAGATTTAATTAAATAATTGGGTTATAATTACTAAGCTAGCAATTATATTATTTAATGTTAGTTTATGAATGATTTGAAAGAATGAAGAATGTGTGTACATTACATACAGAAATTTACATTTACTAAATATTGAAAGAAAAGGAAGGATTAAATCTGTCAAATTATTTTTTTTGTACAATTTTATGTTAAAAGAGGAAATTGTTTAATCAGATATCGATCTTTGTAGCAATTTTTTTTTTAAATAATTGCTTTTCACTTTGGGAGCTTATAATGGGTGAGAGCTCTAATTTTGAAATTGTCTTATCTTAAGATCTAAAGAAGGAAGCTCAAAGATTTGAAATGTTACCTGGATGTTAAAAAAGAAAAAAGAGAAAAAAAAGGAAATAAGGATTAAGTCTATTTTTTTTTAAACAAAAGTGTCTGGAAAAAGGATTAAACTTTTCAGTTGAAAAATAATTTGGTTGAAAATAAATTAGAGATCTAATTAAAACAAATTTGTCCAAAAATAGCAAGTGACTCTATCTCTGATTGGTTAAGTTAGCTAAAAATTGGATATAAAAAGTGTCTGGAATTATTATTATTTTTTTTTATGATTCAGATCATTAAACTATCAAATTGAATGCTGAAAATATAAGAAATGTCTGTCTAGAAAAATTATATATATATGTCCCATTTTTGCTGACCATCTGGAGGAAGCTGCACATCACATAGGAAAGAAAAGATGTTGTGTCTAAAATAATATTCTACACCTTTCAACTGACCAGAGAAATAAGATGTTTTTAATAGAAGGAAGAAAGCATTCACCTGCATTCAAAGAAGATGAATTAATCTACTGATAAATATTAATCATCAAGTCCAATTAATTGTTCCAACAACTGATTTAAACTCAAGAAAATTTATAAATGTGAAAACAACCGCTGTATTTCATCCACTAAAAGAATCACGCTTGACAGGAAGAGAAGAAAAATTAATATAATGATTTCCAAATTGTCCACTAAAGCAAATAACCTCAATAGAGTCACCATCATCAAATAGTTATACACCTCAAGAAAGAGATTGTTCCCAGTAAAACGGAAATGGTAGCTGCAGAAATATAAACATTATACAAGACAAGTTTGAACCCTTGGAAATTTGCCACAAACAAAAGATCGGTAATATGACTTTTATATCTATTTTCTTTATGATATCAGTCTTAATAAACATTTTAGCAATAAAGTGATATATTTTATTTAAAGAACTTTTAAAGACTATTCAGATCGATTAAAAACAATAATGTCTTACTAATAATAACTTTGAGCTTCATAAATAATCTTGAATGTATTAAAATTATTTGTTTATTAATTTTACAGTTATGAAAAATATTAATGTGTAAAACATTTTTTTATGGTATTATGATTTTAGTTTTAACTAATATATTATTATTATTTTGGTTTTAAATAATATTTTGTTATTATGGGATAAAACATGCACATACATAATGGTATTTTTATATGTGTATAATTGCGAGTGAATGTGAAATAATGAGTAATATTAGAATATTAGATTATTTTGTTTCAAGTTAAGTATAGCATTTCAGAGGTAGAAGAGCGGGGGAGAAAATAATTTAAAACTTGTTTCTAAAACTTGCTCTTTCAATTCTATTAACATTTTTTTTTACATTCTATTTACATGTTAGATTTTTAAAGTATGTGTGCTAATGAGCAGATAATTTTTTTTTTCTTAAAATACTTTTCTCATGGAGTGAAAATCATGGTCAATGTGATGTCCAACTTAATACAAATACATTTGAAGGGAAAGGGGGAAGAACTTAAAATTAATCTGAGGATTGTTGTATAATCAATTATTATTATTATTATTCATGTCAATTTTCATATTTATCTAGAAATTTTTATGTATATGTTAGAAATGTAGTAATAAATATTAGTTTGTTTTATTAAATGAGGCGTATATATTTCATTAAGTGTAGTCTTTGTTAAGTGTGATTATTCATCATCATCAATGGTTGAATATTAGTTATTTAAGATATAAGTAAATATGCTAAAATTAAGCAATAATTATGAATTTCTTCATAAAATTTAGTTTTATGTTTAGGCTTAGTCCTAGAGCTGTAGTTGAAACCCTTGTTGTTATCTTTATTATTATCATCATCATCATCGTCATCAACGTTTTAATTAATGAGCTGTTTAACTGTTTAAAGGCCATAAATAAATATTGATTTTATAATATTTAGTGATCTCTTAGTATTATTATAACCACATCCCATCATCTATTTCATGCAAGGATGAGTGAATTGCCATCCTAAGTTAATTAGGTATAATCTGAGCTAGTGAACTTATAAAAATATTGAAACACATTTGTTATGTTAAGATCTGAGAAATGATTTATGTTCAATGAACTCCACTGTGGTTTAAGGATGTTTTACTTTTACCAAACTATTAGTGCTTATAGTGATATGGCTCAAAAAACAAAATCTCTTATTTTTATTAGAAATAAAGTACCAAAAAGGGATCCAAACCCGGTACATGTGAAAGGTTATTAGATATAACCGTGTCTAGATTCAGATAATCTAGTGGCGCCCTGCTAGACCATATTCACTTAGTATTTGTTTAAACATGCACTTAACATCAAACCAAGAAATGAAAGTGGATAATATCTACTGCCTGTATACCTGAGTTATATTTTATTGAATTACTAGTGTACTCACTTCACGTGATTTCATATACCTGAGTTTTAATACTTGTTAATAATAATTTGTTTATAATTCTTATATATATTTTTTGGACTCAGATATAATAATGTCTTATGGTAATAATATTTGAACTCATTCAATTATGTTACAATATATATATATATATATATATATATATATATATATATATATATATATATATATATATATATATATATATATATATAGAGAGAGAGAGAGAGAGAGAGAGAGAGAGAGCAATGTTTATTTTAAAATATTCAAAGAAATATAAAAATATAAAGAATAAAAAAAATTCTTTTGAAATAATGAAAACATGATTATTGCTAAAAAAAACAAAAAAAAAAAAAAAACAATATGTAGCTAAAAAAAGAATCCTTAACATTAATTAATCAGAATCCTCAATAGTTGTCTTTACAAACCATTTGTAGCCATTATTGCAAATAATATTGTTAAGCTCAAGGCATAAACACTTTTCACACTATCATTGTTAATGAAGTTCACAAGAAATTTACTATGACATAGAACATTATTATGAAGTGTGCATTACAATCAGACTGACAGCTTAAATATTTTGGCTTAACTCTAATTATTTATAAGTGCACAGCTAATCATAATCCTGGAATTATGCACTTCATATGAGTAACAATATTTAAGAATACATCTCAGATCAATTGTGCCCTCCATAGTGTTAATATATAATGCTCCTCTGCATTATTTCTAAGCACTATGAACATACATAGTAATTATTTTGAATTAGTCTAACAACAAAATAGTTCTGTCATTTACAATAAGATTGAGTAAGCAGTTATTATCAAAACTGTATTGAATTGAATTTTGAAATCTTACTATAGGTGATACTAAAGATGAAAACTGTGCTTTGTTCATCACATATTTTGCATGTTAAAAAATTAATTGATGAGTTAGCAATGAATGTACCATTATCGTATATATATTTCTTCTATAATTTTTCATGTTAATGATGGAGAAAAATCTTGTTCACTTCCATTAGTCAAAGTTTGCATTATCAAAACTAAATCTTAATGTCAATAACTTAGTTTTGTTGTAACTTCAAGTCCTTTGTATTCATAAAATGATGATAGATTTTAGAACCCAAATAAATTGACATTATCAGAGAGTTTTTTGAAATCATATTCTACCTCAGTATAGTATCAAAAATGATAATAATTTAAAATGCAGTTTGTTGAAATAAAATATCGTATTGCTAGGTCTTAATAACAATAAAAAAACAAGTAAAATTTTAATTTATACCAAAAAGAATTACATAATGACATCAGTAAGACTGTTTTAATTATAACCATAATTTCAGCATTGAATGTGTGAATTAATTCTAGATGATAATATCAATAGATTTCTATGATCAATTTCTGTATTATTGCCTTTTTTAAGTGGATAGAATGTTTTCATGATGTTTTATCCAGTAAATATTTAATGGTTGTATATTTCTGTATTAGTGCCTTTTTAAGTGGATAGAATTTTTTCATGATGTTTTATCCAGTGAATATTTAATGGTTGTATGCTAATCAAGCTTATTATGCAAGTTTCAAAATTTCTAAGGTTTTGATTTTCAGTTATATATTTCTGTAACATTCTCAGTTTTAGATAAATTTCATAATCATTGTTTTATTAACAAAGATATGACAAGTAAGATCTCAACGTCTTCATAAATTTACTTCTCTCTACAAAAGATTGTGATTGTGACTATCTTCATTCAAATGATATATAGATCATTAATTAACTGCCAAACAAGTTGAGTTTCATTTATTATAAGTGAATTAAAAAGTTAAAAGAAATATTATTTAATAGTAATAATTGTCTTAATGTCAAAAGTTTATGGGTATATACATAATATTTAAATAAATCGTCTATACGAAACAATGTAATTATAAAAGATAAGAGATTTGAAGTCAGACTTTCAAGCTCCCTATAGCTATCCATTCCACTTTTCACAAACAATGCACATGACCACACACATGTGAAAAAGATAAATGATTTCTGATATACATAATTTATGCTGATCAGTTGACCTCGATCACCATCTTCCCCACACATATATAATCAGTGCTCAGTTTTATATTAAGATAGCAAATCTTCTGATAAGCTTCAATGTTCTCCATCCTCCAACTTTTCAGCCATCCATATCATTGAAAATCTGACGATGTAATGCTCAATGATCTTGTTAATGCCAATATTATTGTCATACCCATGTTAACTTTAAATCATTCTGACCGCTCACATAGAGAACTTTAAGATGTCCATTTAATTACACAGAAGATGGATTGGCAGAATACAGGCTGATTATGTAATATTTAAATACATGTATATTGTATATACTAAATTTAATGTAATTAGAAGGGACTTAAATTCAGACTTTTAAGCTCTCTATAACTACTTACTTCATCTTATACAACTGATCACATGACCACATACATGTGAAAAATAAAATTTATCTTCAATATATATTTTTTGTTGAACCAGCACTCATCAGTTGCTCCAGATCACCATCTTCTACACATATATACAATCAATGCTCAGTTTTATATTAAATAGCAAATATTTATACATCTCAACCTTCAATCTTCTCCACTATTAAACTCTTCAACCATCCAAGTTTAAATATAACATATTCAGCATGTATACTGCCCATCCCTTTTCTGTATAATTAAATGGATATATTAACGTTATATATGTGAAGGATCAGAGTGACTTAAAGTCAACATGGGTATTACAATAGTATTAGCATTAACAAAGATTTTGAGCATTCCATCCTCAGATTTTTGATGATATAGATGGCTGAAGAGTTGGAGGGTAGAGAAGATTGGTGCTTGTCCATGAAGATTTGTTGTCTTAATATTAAAGTGAGCACTGATTTTATATATGTGTCAGAGATGGTGATCTGGACCAACTGATGACTACTGTTTCAGCACAAAATACAATATATTGGAAATCATTTATGTTTTTCACATATATGGTGGTTATATGTATCAGTAATAAGACGAAGTGAATGGCTGTAGGGAGCCTGGAAATCTGAATTAAAGTCCCTCCTAAATATATATTAACAAAATTGTTTCCGGGAGTTTTCATTTAATAACTAAATAGCTGACATTTTAATAAAATAACAAGTACTTTCCACATAGCTTCTTCTTTTTCAAAACATAAGAATGTGTGTGGTGTGATTTGAAATTTTTTTTGTTGTTACTTTCTCCTCATTCTCAAATTCTATTTGTTGAGAAATTTTAAAAAAATATTTTATTTCCTTATAGCTTTTTTCCAAACATTGTTAATTTTCTTTAATTCACACTTTTCATTTATGCTCCTAGGCTTTTTGAAACTCTCTATAGCTTCCTTAGCAGTTTCTAGTAATATTGTTTAATTTTTACCAGAATATGTATTTTATTAAAATTGATGTCATGGTTAGTTAATTTAATGTGTGAATAAATAACTGATGAATTAGATTTTTTTCTCTACCTGCCAAAATATGTTGTTCATTTCTTATGTTTATTCTATGATTGATCTGTCCAATGTATGAATGTAAACAACTTCAACAACCATGACATCAATTTTGATAAAGCACTTATTCTGGAAAAAATTGAACAATATAGCCAGAGACATATAGTGGAAGCTATAGAGAGTTTCAAAACACCTAAGAGCATAAATAAAAAGTGTGAATTAATATTTGGAAAAAGCTATTGAATGATAAAAAAAATTTTTAAAACGTTGCAACCAATAGAGTTTGAGAATGAGGAGAAAATAACAAAAGAAAAAATAACTATTTTAAATCTCACCACACACATTCTTATGATTTGAGAGAGAGGAAGCTCTGAGGAAAGCATTTATTATTGCACTGAAATGTCAGCTATTTAGCTAGAATATTTTTATTACACAGAAGCTCCCAGAAATAATAATATGAATCCATTATTTATCAATTAATAATATATAAATAAAAGGAACAGAAGATGTTTATATTATGATTATTTCTAACCAATTTCAATAACAAATACCAAAAAGGAGACAATACAAAACTAATTTGAATTATTAGCATATTAAGATCGTTAAAAACATCATCGTTTTCATGTATTATACTTATTAAATAACATGCTAGTAAACTTAGTTATTGCATCCATCTATCTCATGTGGTCTATTATTAATCTTTTACAATCTCTTGATCCAATATTTACAGATAAATAAAAAAGTGAAAAAAATATAATAAAAGTAATAATTGTAGTAAGAAAAATAAATATTATAAAAATTGGAGTTAAAAATAGCTTAAAAATTGACAAAACATAGGAATTAAAAGTAAAGTTGGTTAATAATTATTCTAATTTTTTTTAAAAAAGGCATAAATTTCTGACAGTATATATTTTATAGGTGTACCTAATAATATATTTTTAAAAAATATGAATAAAGTTAACTTAAAAGACAAATGACCCCACCTGGAATGTGTTGCTTTTATTATGCAAAGTATATACGAATGTTACTAACTATAATAATGGTTTAAATAATTTATCACGCGATTTCTATTAAATTAACATTCTTAGCATTATTATTGGTTTAAGTTAGAAACAGTCGTCAAATATTGATCTAAACTAAATCAGCACTACATGGCTTTAATCATTATAGATGTAACTAAATGGACTTCCTGATTTCAGATGTTCTTTTTATTAAAAGAATTTTTATTCACTTCAATTTAGGCTGATAAAATTTACAGTATTTTAATTTTAAATAGATTAATTTATTTCTTGAAGTCAAGTTTTTCTTACAAAGTGGATCCTCTGTGTTAATGGATTTCTTTTTCAACATCCAAATTATCATGACTTGTTTCTGCCTGGGAAGGCATCAACTCTGTGTCAACAACTATTTCTACTTTCCAGTTTGTCACTGCATTTTCTCTGATTTGGAAAGAAAAAAAACATCTAATTTGTTCGAAAATACTAAGATATAAACAGGCAATGTGATGAATAGAATTTTTTTAAAGACTTCTATAAATAAAAAAATTATCATTGGAACAAAATTAATCTATTAATTGTACACAAAACATGGAATAATAAAAATTAAATTAATCATATATATAATACTGAGATGAATTAAATGATGGACTTTCACCGCCTGTATTACAAGCATATATATATATATATATATATAACTTAAAATATAGTTCAGACAGTAGCACTAATAATATTTTAATGAAGAGATTAATATTGTGTTATCACAAAGACAAAATATTAAAGGAAGAGTTTTACATTTGTGTATATTTCAGAAATATGATTTGAGAGCAAACATGGACGGCCATACTTCACTTTAACATTCATATCTGAATTGAAAAGCATTTGTTTTATATTAAGGGGATAGGAAAAAGAAAATTTAATGTTAAAGCTAATTTTGATTGTCCATCACTATTAATATTTATGCATGCAATAATTAAGGCTTATGTTTTTCAATAAAATATTTAAATGTGTGTTTATGAGTATTTCTACTTATATATGGCCTTGTATACTTACTTATACACTTTTATGAAAGGGTAGGGGAAAGATATGATGACCTGGGAACATAATGCTTAATTTTATAATAAAAGAAAATTAAACATATTTTAGGAAGGATGAAATGAGGTAATTATTGTATTATAGTATATTAAAAATATGTTAATGTAATTTTGGAGTGTCTGAATGAAAATTATAATATAAACCAATGATAATTCATCTATAAAAGATTGTTTATTTGTTTTCTTCAGTTCTCCAATATTGTAAGTTCCATTGAACTTTCAGAAGAATTAATGTCTATTTTAATATAATAATATGTGATATCAGGCAATAATATCTTTTATTAATATATTGATAAGTTTTTATATTGTTATTTAGATGACAAATCTAATGATATTATTTATTTTTGCACTGTGTCCTATATCTAGAAATGTGCATTAATCTTTATATGGGGATGTATGTTTAATGATCATTTTTATCATTCCATTGCTTGCCACACTGATAAATGATGGTGAAGCAAGATGGAGAAAAATGTTAGAATCATATATTATTTTGTAAATAGAGCTTTTTTGAGAAACTCATCTCTAGCATTTATGAAAAATAGATCATAAATGATTTAAAATAAAAGTTAGTTTGTCTAAATAAGCATTCTTAAAAAATCACTTTATGATTGTCCATGTTGACTGATATGTAATCATTAAATAAACTATTATGAGCAAGTCTTCATTTAGTTAAATGATATATCAAGATAGTAAAGAGCCTTAGGGTATAATTTTTTTTTACATTTATTACCATGATAATAGTTTTATAAGTATTCTATTATATATATATATATATATATATATATATATATATATATATATATATATATATAATATATATATATATATATATATATATATATCATTATTATCAACCACTATCAATCCACTGCAGGATGAAGGTCTCTCCAAGTTTAATCCATCTTCTCCGATCTTCAGCTTCTCTTCTCCACATCACCCCTGCACCCTTTCTTATTCCATCCATCCATCTCACATGTGGTCTCTTTCTAGGTCTTTTACAATCTCTTGGAATCCAGTTTAAAATTTCAATTGTCCATCTATTGTCATCTCTTCTAGCAATATGTCCAGCCCAACACTACTTCAATCTTTTAATTTTTTCAATGAGGTCAGTAACACCTGTTTGTTCTCTTACCCATACATTGCGTTTTCGATCTCTTCTTGTTACTCCCAACATACATCTCTCCATACTTCTTTGAGTGGTCTGAAGTCTGTTTATTTCTCTTCTATTAAGTGTCCAAGTCTCAGATCCATAAGTAAGAACTGGTAAAACACATTTGTTAAAAACCTTCCTTTTCAAACACATAGGCATATTTCCTTTTAGTATCAAGTTATTTCTACCAAAAGCACTCCAACCAAGTTTAATTCTATGATTAATTTCTTCCATTATGTTTCCATCTGTATTAATAATCTTACCAAGGTATTTGTAACTGTTAACTTCTTCTAATTCATCATAATCAATCTTTATTTACATATTTTGAGCAAATCGATTAAACATTACTTTAGTCTTTTTAACATTTATCTTTAGTCCTACTTTCCTACTTTCATCTGATAATTCCTGCAACATATCCTGCAGCTCTGAAGCATTATTTGCAAAAAACAACTACATCGTCTGCAAAATCTAAATGACTTAAATAATCTCCATTTACTTTCACTCCTTTAGTTTCCCATTTTAATCCACAAATACTTCATGCAGCACTGCTGTAAAAAGTTTTGGAGATATGGAGTCACCTTGTCTTACACCTTTCTCAATGTTGACTTTCCCAGTATCATTATGTAATCTAATTGTTGCTGTTGCATTTTTATAAATATTCTTCAAAATATGACAATATTCTGGATCTATACCTTGATGACCCAATGCTTTAATCACTGAAGAAATGTTTAAAGAATCAAATGCCTTTTCATAATCTACAAATCCAAAACATAATGACAACTTATATTCATTTGACCTTTCTATAACTTCTCTCAACACCTGGATATGATCTACTGTACTAAAACCACTTTCAAATCCAGCTTGTTCTCTTGGTTGGTGGAAATCCAATGTTCTCTGTAGACGAGTTGTAATTTATCTTGGTAAAAATTTTATAAAAAACTGATAAAAGGCTGATAGGTCTGTAATTTCTAATATTTTCTTTATCACCTTTTTTAAATATTAATATTATTACTGCATTCTTCCAATCATCCGGTACATCTTTATCATTTAGATATTTGGTATATACCCTTTGCTAATTTTTTTTCTATTTCTTCACCTGCTTCTTTTAATATATCAATTATAATTCCATCATTACCTGGAGCCTTTCCATTCTTCATACATTTAATTGCGTGTCTCACTTCTTCATTTAAAATTCTGGGCAATTCAGAAGATGTAATAGATATAGGAGGTACTTGTTCTTTATTACTATATTATTCTTGATAAAAATCTTCTACCAATTTCATGATGTCATCTCTCTTTTTAGTAACAATTCCATCTTTTTTTCTTATTGCAGATATAAATTTCCTAACAATACCAAAATGTTGTTTTACATTATTAAGACTTTTATTTTCTTCTACAGCTTTCTTTGCTAGTTCACACTTATACTTTCTTATATCATTTTCAACTCTTTTCCGCACCATTTTACAAAATTCGAGATATTCAATACTTTTTAATGCATCATTTTTGTATATCTTCATATTCCTTCTTTTCTTCATAAATTCTCTAGTCTCAGTAGAAATTTTATTGGTCAATTGCTGCTTTTTTCTACCAGCTATCTTTGTTGCAGTTTTTAAAAGGGTATCAGTTATTTTCATATTAATTTCATTCAAATCTGAATTATGCTCAAAATCTACTAATACTTGAAACCGATTTCTAAGTTCTAATTTAAATTCATTAGAATGTTTCTGAAGATTAGGAATGTCAACTGTAAATATTGTTTTTCTTAATAATTTTTGTCTCTCTAGTTTTACATTAACATGTATCTTACACCTTACTAATCGATGATCACTTCCTGTGTTAAATTTATTAAGAACATTACAATCTTGAAATATGTATTCCTATTAGTCAAAATATAATCCAATTCTGCTGTACCTTCAATGCTTCCATGTCCATTTCCTTTTAACATTTTTCTCAAAAAAAGAATTCATAATATGAAGTTTTTTTTTCTGCAAACTCCACAAGTCTATGTCCTCTCTCATTTCTATTACCATAACCAAAATTACCTACAGCACTTTCATCTTTCATTTGTTTACCAATTCTAGCATTAAAGTCTCCCATAATGATTTTAAAATGTTGTTTACTCTGATCAAAAGCCTTTTGTACATCCATATAAAAATCTTCTACTACTTCATCACTATGAGAACTTTTTGAGGCATAAACCTGAATTATCTGCATTTGATATCTGATATTAAGTTGTATAACTAATCTTGCCACTCTATCTGATACACCATCAATCTCCACAATATTGTTCTTCCACTTTTTATTTATAATGAATCCTACTCCACTTGTATTTCCAATATTTGTGCCTTTATAATAGAGTATATGTCCACTTTTTAAATCAATTGTCTCTTCACCTTTTCTTCTAACTTCACAAAGTCCAATAATGTCCCATTTAATATAAGAGAGTTCTTCTTCTAATTCTTGCAATCTTCCTTCACTTGAAAGTGATCTGCAGTTGTAAGTACCTAAATAAAAAGTCGTCATCATATGGCAGCCTGGGTCCGCAATCAGGGGATTCTTAGCACCCTCTGCCTTCGGCCACCAACCGCTGCCTTGGTTGGTGACTTTACGGTCTCCTGGAAATAAGCGCCATGCTTTATTTTTGTCTGTCATAATTGTATATATGTATTGGAAAATTTTTATCATTTACACAAACTTTCATTTTGCCTTATCAGGAACTGAGAAGAAAGACCATGGTATTTCTTGATCTTAAACTCAGAGGTAAAAAGCCAATAAACTCACCATGCTGGCTAATGCACGTTGGTGAGCAGCCCATCCATGTTCGTATACTATATGAATAATCACATAGTAATAACAGCTGCAATGTCAAGAACATATGGAGTGGACATTAGGAATTTGCCCTGATCGGTTCCTTTAAGGCCTCCAAGAGGAATCAAAGTGTCTCCTTTCAGTTGATAGCAAACTCCTCTCTGCAGCCATATATATATATATATATATATATATATATATATATATATTGTAACAGTCAAGTTTGTACATTCGCGTAACAGAATTCAGAATCCAAGCAAAAAAAGACCGAAGCTGACCAGACTAGGACTGTAACATCCCGAGTCCGACCGCACTTCAACTTGTAAGCCAGGATTCCAAGACTCAAGACCCTACGAATGACCACCTTGAAATTACATGTAGTATACCTCTTTCCACACGGCCGACATAGGTCACGGAGAAGCAATAAGACTCTGATGAATAAAAGAAAGGTTCTTAATTGACTAAAATATCACTAAATTTAATTTAACCTAATGCATAGTTTTCACATATATAGACTATAAATAGTAATTAGAATTGGATTGAATTAGATCAATAACGAAACAGAGAACGAAATACATTAAATTAATTATATATTTATTTACGATTGGCATGAAATTGATTAGTTTTACATATTTCAGCGTCGAATGTACAAACATTGGGTGGATAAGAGAACACATTCTCTTTTTATATACAATTATAAATAGCTTTATATAAATAATTTTTATACAATTCAAAATAGCTTTAGATAAATACTTTCATTTAATTTTCATAAATGGGTTTAACATGTGCCCATCTTATGAGTTGCTTTTCAATTAATACATAATTAATCACTACGTTATGTCTATAAATCTCGATAAGCCAAATCCTATTACATTTGTGGCTGGAAGATACATAATTATATCGAACTTTGATCATGAATTTATTTACTAAAATACCCATATATAATTTAATAACGAGCGCATAAACCAGCTCAAGTAATGATCGATCGAACATGGCTTTCGAGAGAAGATTTCAGAATGCTGAAAGCATTATATAAAGGTGGGAGAGTTGGCTGCATAAGATTTTACCAATGCACTATGGCACAGGTAAACAATAATAGGAAAAGTCGCTCTGCGGATGGATGAAATAACTTCAGGGTTCTTGTGACAAACGCTGGTACCCTGTAACCGATCGCAATGCTGCGTGAAAAGGAACATTTGTGTTCAGGAATGGCGGGGGACTTACGTGCTAACCTGGCCTTGGCTCAGGCTTCGCTACTGCTCTACTCTATAAAAGAAGATGTGCTGGCAATGCTGTGGCTCCATCTTAAGATACGTATATTACGTATAGCAGCAAAACGAGAATAATTTTATAAAATAAGATCACATCCGCCAAGCAAAGAATAGTATATTTCATACTATGAAATACAAGTTAGTAGCATATTAGCTCTATAAAATTGGGACCAACTCTTGCATAGCCTGATATTAAACGTCTATGCTACAAAAGGGGATATTATTACATCTGTACTTTGACATGTTCAATCTATTAAGTTACTTATAGATAATAAATATTTAAGGAGGAAAAGTATATTTCTATGGACTTAAGAATTTAAATGTCAAATATACTTATAAATATGATCAAGGCTAAATTTAATTCTAAATAAAACTAAAAGGTTAAGTTTTTAAATGGTTGATTATAAAAGAGCCACATTTCACATATTAAATCATTTAAATAATAAAAAAATAGGATTTCGAAACAGTGCAGAAAGTTGAGGCTATAAATAAATTACGCGAAGATTTTCAAATAATATCTTCTTAAAATATACATGAAATTAAGTGCTCACTGTTTCGAAATATTGGCATATAAAATATAATAAGCATTTAAAATAAAATAAGCAGAGAAATATAGACACAACCGCAGTGATATAACTTTAAATTAGACCCTTATAAAGTACTTTAAATGAAAGGAAAATATAAATTACTCAGATTATTTAAACTTTAACACATTAAATTTTGATAGAAACATATTTAAAATATTAAATGGATTTTAAGTTTTGATTACATTTTAGCTTTATCATTATTTTAAAAAGAAAGTTAGCTAACTTATATAGATATTATTTACATTTACACAGAATTACACAGAATTAAACAGAGCTCTGCGGTTTGAAAAATAAAACGGTACCAGTATGATTTATCTGCAAGTTCTTGGCTGTTGGTTTGGTTTAGTTTGACTGGGCAGCATCATCTTTCTCCTTATGTTAGGTTCGTCTCTTCTATCGGCATGATGGTGGTTTAGGCATTTCGATGAGAGAAACCCCGTTCTCCCGCGGAGTAACAGCAACAAGATGCCCGCTTTTAGCTGGACATGTTAAACTTTAACAATTGTGAAGACTGGCTACAACTCTCACTAACAATATGGCTGTCTCTCTCTAACAATATAGCTCTCTCATTAAAAATACAGAGTATTTATTTGTTTTCCTTATCGGAATCTCCCACCTCAAGACTCACTAAACTCAGGAATTTAATTAAATATTTTTCAATTTATAATCCAGATCTTAGATAACTTATGTTAGAAACATTCCATAAGCTATTATTATAATTAAGATTTTTCGTTGCAAACAATTGTCCAATTTAGATTTTAAAATAACTTAAATCTTATCTAAGGAGATTTTAATTAGTAAATTTTGAACTAGTTTTACTTTTTACGAATTCCAGGTGTGGTCGTTAATGACACTTGTTTACAACCAAAAATCTTTTAATTACTTGACCAGCTTTTATTTTTAATCTTACATATAATAGAAACTCTTTCTATTTAAAAACAACCTTTTAACATTTTTTTAAAACGAAAACATTTTTAACATATTTATTAAAAATAATTTACAAATATATTTTGATATAGCTTTTAAATATATTTTCGAGAAACTTTTCCCTGAAATATATTTAAAACAAGAAATCTTTTAACAATTTTTAAACATATTCAATATTATTTTTAGATAATGGCTTTTACATATTTTAAATCATATCCTTCTATATAGCACAGATTATATATCCACATACGAAATTACAATATTAAACAACAAAATTAATAATTTACTCTTAACTTAAATAATATAATAACCATTTTTAGAAATATTAAATAACTTTAGTACGCTATAATTTTACTAATCCAATCTAATTATAGCATTGGTTCGCATGTAAATATATAATGCTGTTTAGACAGACATGAACTAATTTTAAATTTATTAACATTTAAATAGGTTCGAACTTAGCACAGATGAGAGTGTCATTAGGTTTGATGGTGAAACGATAGTCGCTTGGAAAGTTATCGTTTCAATATATATATATATATATACACAACATAAATAATTAACCATAAATGCAATATAGTTTAAATCCATTTGAAGCACTTTCAATTATGTAGTAAACCTCATCAGCTTTAACTAAATTTCAAATTTTTTTAAACTTAATGTTACATAAATTTCTATAACATTAAGTTTAAAAAAAATTGAAATTCAGTTAAAGCTGATGAAGATTTCTATGTAAATATCATTAAGTTTAAAAAAATTTGAAATTCAGTTAAAGCTGATGAGAATTACTACGTAATCGAAAGGACTTTGAAAGGATTTAAACTATAATATTGTATTTACTGTTAATTATTTATGTTTTATATATAATATTTTGTTATAATGGGTATTGTACTTATATATATATATATATGATCAACAGATGGTGTTTTTACCAAAAACACGATCAAGTGTTTGTTTACATAAATCATCAAAGAGTCAGAATTAACTATCTCTTTCATTTTAGCCCACTTTCAGATCAGCTGATTTCAAGCTATTTTGCTATCATCAGTGAAAGACAGAGCCAAGAAACTAGATCTAAAAACTGACTCCAAGTGTTTATGCACAGAGTTTCTATCAGCTTGCAAGCATGAAATTTTTCAGACCGATAAAGTCTTCAAATTCAGCCAAACAAGCTAGATAACTATATGGGTCTGATCTCAGTTCAGCTTCTCCACATAGTCAAAGCCTCTGCAATCTATATCATTGCGGAAACCTGTAAAGGTAGATTTATGAAAAACAAAAACAAGTTTTAATCACATTAAAACCTGCTGACGCTTGTATTTATGATCAACAGATGGCGTTTTTACCAAAAACACAATCAAGCGTTTGTTTACATAAACGATCAAAGAGTCAGAATTAACTATCTCTTTTGTTTTAGCCCACTTTCAGATCAGCTGATTTCAAGATATTTTGCTATCATCAGTGAAAGACAGAGCCAAGAAACTAGATCTAAAAACTGACTCCAAGTGTTTATGCACAGAGTTTCTATCAGCTTGCAAGCATTAAATTTTTCAGACCAATAAAGTCTTAAAATTCAGCCAAACAAGCTAGATAGCTATATAGGTCTGATCTCAGTTCAGCTTCTCCACATAGTCAAAGCCTCTGCAATCTATATCATTGCAGAAACCTTTAAAGGTAGATTTATGAAAAACAAAAACAAGTTTTAATCACGTTAAAACCTGCTGACGCTTGTATTTATGATCAACAGATGGCGTTTTTACCAAAAACACGATCAAGCGTTTGTTTACATAAATGATCAAAGAGTCAGAATTAACTATCTCTTTCATTTTATCCCACTTTCAGATCAGCTGATTTCAAGCTATTTTGCTATCATCAGTGAAAGACAGAGCCAAGAAACTAGATCTAAAAACTGACTGATTAAAACTTGTTTTTGTTTTTCATATATATATACTGTGACCTTCCAGGTTGTCACCAGGAAGAAATGTGGGAAGTTCACATTTGTGCTAACAATGGCTGAAGATAATTATCTGAAAAAAATGAATTGAGATGTAATTTGCTAGTTAAAATTAGGATTTAAAAAATTAAAACTTTAATTGGGTGTACTGATTGGTAGAGTTTTGGATTATATATGTTTGGTAGTAAAAGAGGATGAACAACATCAGGGATGTTTGTATGTAGTAGAAAAATTTGCATGTCATAATAAGCAGATACATAGATATATTATTAATTAGAATTTTCTTATCTACATTTTATTTATTATTTACTAATTATGTATTGTTCATAATCTTATATTTAAAAATGATAAAGATTATTTGTATATTAGTGAATAACATTTATAAATTAATATTTGATATTTAATATTTTTTTTATTATTATGTTTATTCCATTCAAACACTGTAGTGTTAAAATTTTATAAGTAAAATTCTGGCACATTTCCAAAGTTGATTGTAATAAAAAAAACAGAGGGTGTGAGTGGAGAGAGACAGAGGGTTTAAAGCTTGAAGGAAAGTAAATAATTTCCAAGGAAGAAGATGTAAAAAAAAAACTTAAAAGAATCAATAACTCTCTAAGAGTATTAGAACAAATAAAAAAAAACATCACAAGGATTCTAATAATATACCTGTGGAGAATTCTTTATTATACTACTGTAATAATATAAAAATGAGGAGATTAACACCCCCTCCCAGAGGGAAGCCAGCTCCAAATTTCTGTCCAGCGATGATCCATATTCACTACCTTTAAAATGCCTTGATGATATGTAATCTAAATAATTATGATTTATTTTAAAGTATTACCAAAAATAAATAATATCAGAATGACAAAATTGTTTAAAATAAAGCTAGCTAAAATTTTCTTATTAAACACTATAAATAAACGCTTGATTTTCGATTTTAATAATTTTCTATAAATATTCTGCAAAATAAAATTTAAAATGAAAGTGTTTATCTATTTAATCTTATATCAAGAATATAATTTTATACTGTATAACTTTGCTATTCGTGCATATATAATAAAATAATTCCAATGCATGCAAATGTTATTATAATGCCTATCATGTAATTCTAGGATAAAAAAAAGACTATTGTCATTTTTAACAAATTATGCTTTAACAATCGGATAGACATTTTTTTTATGTTATAATTTACTGTTGTCTTTGAAATTGATATGTATGTTTTTTTCAACTTTCAATTTTTTTTTTTTAAACTTAACATGTAATGATAAAATATTGATAAGTATTTTTCATTATTGATTACAACAGATGTACAAGCAATTTTTTTTGTTTTCTTTTAAAAAAACAAAACAATGTAACTTCATATCATTATAATATGATAATTTATTATTTTGTATGATCTAGAAATTATATTATAGGTGATTATAGATATTCGGAGGTGTGCATGATGCTATAAATTATTATTTTAAAAAAAAATATATTTATTATGCTTTGATTTCATTAATGAAGTTTATTTAAAAAATAAAGAATTAAAACCTTGTCTGTTATAAGACCGTTTATATAGGAAGTATATTGAATGTATGTTGGAGATAGAAATGGTCAAGGGATGATTAGATTATTTAGATTAAGTTTGGAGATATTATTTAACCCTCATGTATATAGGTGTAAGTGTTTGGCTATTGTTTTCCCTGCCTTTCTTTATTTTGTATAGTTAATGTTAGATGATATACACTGATTATAACAGATAAGTGTCGTATAAATTTTTGTAATATGTATAAAAGATGATTGATTTATGGCATCATCCAAGTTTTATAAATAAGCTTATAAAAGTATGTTTTAAAAATGCATTATATTTATGATATTATAAAAGCACACATATTCGAAAATATATGAGTCATATATTAAATATTAGTCAATTTTGGTTTTACTGTGGAAGAAATGTAATTGGTTAGCAAAGTGCATAAAATAATATTTTTTTTGTTTATTATTTATTTTGTCTTTTACTTTTAATAAATGTTTTATTGAATTAATAGCCCATATGAATTGCTTGATTATATACATTCGATTCTCCATTTCCACACACACACACACATATGCTTAATATAACATAGCTCTAGAATATCTAAATTTGCCAGTATATGTTGAGTTTTATTTAATCTGTCTGGAGATGATAAATCACCATATTACAGTGCTAATAATATATTTTACTTTGCTTAGAATAGATGGTGATGTGGATATAAAAGGTACCCAACCCTCATCATTATCTATCTTATATTAAATATGATAATTGATAATTTTGCAATAGTTTTATAATTAAATAAATTTGTGGCATATGATTAAATTAGTGTTACAGAATTGTTATCCATAAATGTTTATTACTCTTATTTGCATCCTATATGAAGACCATATTTTATAACCTCAACTGAGCTAAGCCATAGAATAATTACAATATAAGAATCTTTTAAATAAGTTTAAAAGCAATTTACAATTATAAATTTTATTCTATCTTGTATAGAATTGGTGCCTGGGCATTTATAAATCTAATAAAGTGAATAAGTGATGAGGATAGAGGTTACAGGGTGGGTTAAGTGGCTTGCCCAATGTGAATGGCATGACATTTGTGGGTTAAATGCTCGCTATAATTATTGGTAGATGGTGGCACACTGATTGGTGATTGATTAATCTTTGTTTACATGTGTATTTTGTCCTTTATGGGTGATTGTATATTATACATTCTATTTTAAGTGGTGACTAACATGGATGGCTTGATATATACATAGAGGCCACAGCTGCCAAGGGTTTAAATGGATGTCCAATCATGGGATCTTGATTACTTAAGTCTCATATCTTGTAGAATGTTTATAATTTGTTGATATATATTAGCATATTCCTGAGATGAGAAATAATCCAGTGCCATTAGAATTACTTTATTTTTGTTTTAAATATACAGTTATTGCAAAATTGATTCCAAAATAGAATCAAGTTGGCAGTTTTCTTATTCAAGGATTTTTTTTATATCAATCTGGAAGATTAATAGAAATGTTTGATAAAATGGAACTAGGGATAAATAGAGCATTAACTAATGTTTGAAATAAGCCAATTAGAGTTTGAAATAAGCCAATACCTGAAAGATGTATAGTAGATATATTAATGTTGGTTGTATAGTTTAAAAAAAAAACATTTTTTATGTGAAATAAATAAATACAGCCATGAAACAGCTTAATTTCAATTTTAGAGTTATATAAATATCACAACTTATAGTAAATGTTAAAGTTGATAACATTTATATATATATATATATATATATATATATATATATATATATATATATTTTTATATATATATATATATATATATATATATATATATATATATATATCTTTTGCTTGTCAATGAAATATAGCATTGATGCCAGATAAGCATAGAATTATTGATGATGTTAAATTATAAAGTAATAATGTTGTTCATATTCAGAACAGTTCTGTTATAGGAAGTCTATAATTTTGAAGGTTAAATAGAATATTTGATTTTGGAGTTTTGTTGGTTGTATTGCAAGTTTTGGTGATGGATGGAGAATTTCTGTTGTTGTCTTAAGTATATGGTGTATTCATGTCACTGTTAACTGAATGTTCTCATTCACTGCTCCAACCCAAATTATGATGTCAGTTGTTAGTTATCATGAAGCTTATAACAGTAGTCCATGATTTTACCTCTAAGACTCCAGAGAGAGAGCAAGGCATAGTTCTTTCTAATATATATGTAATATTTGTCTCTAAGACTCCAAAAGATGAGCAAGACAATATTTTATAAATAGCCCCTAAGACTTGGATGTAAGCAGGGCATTGTGATAGTGTTTGTAGTAAAATATTATGGGTTGTGGTCGCTTAGAGTGAATAAAGTAGGATGATCATCAGAGTGTTCATGCAGCATTGTCTGTTTTAAAAGCAGTGATGGGATTCTTTTATCTATTTCAAAATTGTGAACTGCTAATAATTTTTTGTCTGTCAGTATCTGTTGGATCTTTAAGAGAATGGATGAATATATAACTTGAATATGTAGCTCATTATTAAAAGGCTATTTTCTATATTTTTATGCAAAGGTTGGCATTTACCATATTTAAATAAAAAATGTATATCAGTTGTCATAGCAAATGCAAGTCATCATTAATTTGATTTTGGTTATAATTTTCTTTTTTGGGTTATAAATGCTGATTATAATATTTGGATGCACCCAATACAGCATAAAGATAAATGAATATGTTTAAATTATTTTGGTCTTTTATCAGTTATTTGAATTGGTGTAGTTTGTAATATAAATATAGTGGATCATGTAAAATTTAATTTATAATTCCAGTTATGTTTAGATTAATGTTATCTAGTGAAAACTTAATGTCTTCTTGCCTATGTGTGTGTGGAAAATTGAACATTATATGGGAAAATAAAATTGTGGAAATTTTATGTCATTCTAGGTAATGATGGTTAATTTTAATTGTTGGTTCAGTGGAGGTTGGAGCTGGTAAACCTTATTTTCTTAAGTAGTATTAATAAATTTTTAAGAGATTATAAAATGGAAGAGTTTAGCTTATATGATCGTTTGGGTAGGTCTCAAGAGACACCATCTCCAGACATTGTTGCAATGTCCCCTGACCTTGAATCAGGAAATGAAGCTATAGATATGTCCTATGGAGAGTCTAGTAAGATGAGAGATAATATTTGTAAAACCACAGATGATGATATGCTAATGTTGGCCAAATCGTTTTTTGCAAAATTAGAAGAGATGTTAGTAGAATTGAAATCAAAATTAAGAGAAGAACTAAAGTCAGGTTAAGCAGAATTGAAATCAGAATTAAAGGAACTAATGTCTGGTCGAGTAGAAGATAGAGAAAATGCAAAAGAGATGTTAGTAGAATTAAAATCAGAATTAAAAGAAGAACTAAAGTCTGGATGAGTAGAAGATAGAGAAAGGTCAGAAGAGATGTTTGCAGAACTAAAGTCAGGTCAAGATAAGTCAAAGGAGAGGATGGCAGAAATAAAATTGAAAGTTTCAGAAATGAAGTCAGAAATGGTAAAAATAAATGCTAGTATAGTTAGGCAGATGCATGTTGTGGAGGAGAAAGTAAAAAGTCAGGAATCAGAGATAGCAATAGAAATAAAATTGCATCAAAAGAAATCAGAGGAGAGGATGGTTGAAATAAAGTCAGAAATGTCAGAGATAAAATTAGAAGTGAAACTAGAAACAAAGCTAGAAGCAAGGTTAAAAATATCCAAAATGAAGCTAGAAATGCAAGAGACTATTAATGACCAAGTTATGCAGATTAATAAGAATGTTAGTTTAGCCAGTGATGAAATAAATGTATATAAAGAACTTAGAGAAATAGATGGTCAAGACTCAGAATTAGATGGAAATGTAGTTATAGACATGCTTAAGGATTTCAAGAAGAATCTTGATAGAGAGAAATAAATTAATAAATCAATGAAGATAGAAATAATTTTCTTAGACATGAAATATCTAGAAATTTTGGAGAATGAATTGCTAAAGGTTACTGATACCACCAGTAATAAGTTTAGAAATAAAAATGAAAACATCAATTTAAAGTGTGTACTTGATTATTTAGAACATAAGGTGAAGACAAATGTTTTTAAAAAAATATTTTATGGAGATACTAAACATGTAATATGTAGTATGAAATGTTTAATAGAAAATATTAGTCATGCTAGAGAAGTTGGTAAAGTGAAAATAAAATGTAAAATTAAGAATACAAAAAAGTTTGATTTAAATTTTCTTGGAAAGGTTATTAATCCAGAAAGAGATTTAGGCTAAGCCAAAGTAAAGCTTAAATGTAAACGTAAGATGAAAACTAAAGTAGATTTTATGAAAGAGGTAATTAATCACAATAAACATATGAAGAAATTTAAAGTAAAAGTCAAAGAGATGAGTAGAGACAAGGTTAAGATAAGTTATCTTAGTAAAGGTGTAGATTATATAAAAGAAATTGGAAAAGTTAAAATCAAAATAAAGAAAGAAAATGTAGAGTTGATCAATGTCATGGATTTAGAAACATCCAGAAATAAAAGGATAGAGCATAGAAAGGTAAAAACTAGACTAAAGAAGGTTGAGATAATGTATCTTAGAGATATGCTTGTCAGAAGAAAGGAGGTAAAGAATAATCGAGCAAGGTTTTAGGTTACTTATGGTGCTTGCAGTTTGTTTCTGTATCCTGCAAGATATGATTAATAAAAGTTATACATATTGTTCAATATAGAATTTAGTTATTTTTTCTTCCTTATTTAATGTTGCTAAAATATAATAGAAACAAGTATTTATAAAAGCATAAAATATTTTTATTGTCTTATGTTTATTCAACAAACATAATTTTCTAATTGAGGAATGATCTTAATGTAAAATTTGATGTGCTACTAATATTGATTGTCGTTTATCCAATTCATTTTTCTTTCATAAAGGGGAAGGACTGTGACTTTCCTGGATGGCACCAGGAAGAAATGTGGGAAGTTCACATTTGTGCTAACAATGGCTAAAGATAATTATCTGAAAAAAATGAATTGAGATGTAATTTTCTAGTTAAAATTAAGATTTAAAAGATTAAAACTTTAATTGGGTGTACTGATTGGTAGAGTTTTGGATTATATATGTTTGGTAGTAAAAGAGGAGGATGAACAACATCAGGGATGTTTGTATGTAGTAGAAAAATTTACGTCATAATAAGCAGATACATAGATATATTATTAATTAGAATTTTTTTCTATATTTTATTTATTATTTACTAATTATGTATTGTTCATAATCTTATATTTAAAAGTGATTAAGATTATTTGTATATTAGTGAATAACATTTATAAATTAATATTTGATATTTAATATTTTTTTATTATTATGTTTATTCCATTCAAACACTGTAGTGTTAAAATTTTATAAGTAAAATTCTGGCACATTTCCAAAGTTGATTGTAATAAAAAAAAAACAGAGGGCGTGAGTGGGGAGAGACAGAGAGTTTAAAGCTTGAAGGAAAGTAAAAAATTTCCAAGGTAGAAGATGTAAAAAAAAACTTAAAAGAATCAATAACACTCTAAGAGTATTAGAACAAATAAAAAAAAAACATCACAAGGATTCCAATAATATACCTGTGGAGAATTTTCTATTATACTACTGGAATAATATAAAAATAAGGAGATAAACACCTCCCCCCAGAGGGAAGCCAGCTCCAAATTTCTGTCAAGCAAGGATCCATAATCACTACCTTTAAAATGCCTGGATGATATGTAAGCTAAATAATTATGATTTATTTTAAAGTATTACCAAAAATAAATAATATCAGAATGCCAAAATTATTTAAAATAAAGCTAGCTAAAATTTTCTTATTAAACACTATAATTAAACGCTTGATTTTCAATTTAATAATTTTCTATCAATATTCTGCAAAATAAAATTTAAAATAAAAGTGTTTATCTATTTAATCTTATGTCAAGAAGATAATTTTATACTGTATAACTTTGCTATTCGCACATATATAATAAAATAATTCCAATGCATGCAAATGTTATTATAACACCTACCATGGAATTCTAGGATAAAAGAAGACTATTGTCATTCCTAACAAATTATGCTTTAACAATTGGATAGACATTTTTTTTATGTTATAATTTACTGTTGTCTTTGAAATTGATATGTATGTTTCTTTCAACTTTCAATTTTTTTTTTTTTTAAAAATTAACATGTAGTGATGAGATATTGATAAGTATTTTTCATTATTGATTACAACAGATGTACAATCAATTTTTTTTTGTTTTCTTTTAAAAAACAAAACAATGTAACTTTATATCATTATAATATGATAATTTATTATTTTGTATATTCTAGAAATTATATTATAGGTGATTATAGATATTCAGAGGTGTGGATGATGCTATAAATTATTATTTTAAAAAAATTGTATTTATTATGCTTTGATTTCGTTAATGAAGTTTATTTAAAAAATAAAGAATTAAAACCCTGTCTGATATAAGTTCGTTTATATAGGAAGTATATTGAATGTCAGTTGGAGGTAGAAATGGTCAAGGGATGATTAGATTATTTAGATTAAGTTTGGAGATATTATTTAACCCTCACGTATATAAGTGTAAGTGTTTGGCTATTGTTTTCCCTGCCTTTCTTTATTTTGTATAGTTAATGTTAGATGATATACACTGATTATAACAGGTAAGTGTTGTATAAATTTTTATAATATGCATAAAAGATGATTGATTTATGGCATCATCCAAGTTTTATAAATAAGCTAATAAAAGTATGTTTTAAAATGCATTATATTTATGATATTATAAAAGCACACATATTCGAAAATATATGAGTCATATATTAAATATTAGTCAATTTTGGTTTTACTGTGGAAGAAATGTAATTGGTTAGCAAAGTGCATAAAATAATATTTTTTTTGTTTATTATTTATTTTGTCTTTTACTTTTAATAAATGTTTTATTGAATTAATAGCCCATATGAATTGCTTGATTATATACATTCGATTCTCCAGTTTCACACACACACATATATGCTTAATATAACATAGCCCTAGAATATCTAATTTTGCCAGTATAAATCGAGTTTTATTTAATCTGTCTGGAGATGATAAATCACCATATTATAGTGCTAATAATATATTTACTTTGCTTAGAAGGTGGTGGTGTGGATATAAAAGGTATCTGACCCTCATCATTTTCTATCTTATATTAAATATGATAATTGATAATTTTGCAATAGTTTTATAATTAAATAAATGTGTGGCATATGATTAAATTATTGTTACAGAATTGTTATCCATAAATGTTTTATTACTCATATTTGCATCCTATATGAACAGCATATCCTATAACCTCAACTGAGCTAAGCCATAGAATAATTACAATATAAGAATCTTTTAAATAAGTTTAAAAGCAATTTACAATTATAAATTTTATTCTATCTTGTATAGAATTGGTGCCTGGGCATTTATAAATCTAATAAAGTGAATAAGTGAAGAAGACAAAAGTTACAATATATATAGAAGGGACTTGAACTCAGACTTCCAAATTTCCCACAGCTATCCAATCCATCTTATACAACCAATACACTTTACCACATACATTAAGTTTAGTAGAGACAAATATATATATATATATATATATATATATATATATATATATATATATATATATATATATATATATATATATATATATATATATATATATATATATATATATATATATATATATATATATCAGCCTTTTATCAGTTTTATATAAAATTTTTACCAAGATAATTACAACTCGTCTACAGAGAACCTTGGATTTTCACCAACCAAGAGAACAAGCTGGATTTAAAAGTGGTTTTAGTACAGTATATCATATTCAAGTATTGAGAGAAGTTATAGAAAGGACAAATGAATATGAGTTGTCATTATGTTTTGGATTTGTAGATTATGAAAAGGCATTTGATTCTATAAACATTTCTTCAGTGATTAAAGCATTGGATCATCAAGGTATAGATCCAGGATATTGTCATATTTTAAAGAATATTTATAAAAATGCAACAGCAACAATTAGATTACATATTGATACTGGGAAAGTCAACATTGAGAAAGGTGTAAGACAAGGTGACTCCATATCTCCAAAACTTTTTACAGCAGTGCTGCAAGAAGTATTTTGTGGATTAAAATGGGAAACTAAAGGAGTGAAAGTAAATGGAGATTATTTAAGTCATTTAGATTTCGCAGATGATGTAGTTGTTTTTGCAAATAATGCTTCTGAGCTGCAGGAAATGTTGCAGGAGTTATCAGATGAAAGTAGGAAAGTAGGACTAAAGATAAATGTTAAAAAGACTAAAGTAATGTTTAATCAATTTGCTCAAAATATGAAAATAAAGATTGATTATGATGAATTAGAAGAAGTTAAGAGTTACAAATACCTTGGTCAGATTATTAATACAGATGGAAACATAATAGAGGAAATTAATCATAGAATTAAACTTGGTTGGAGTGCTTTTGGTAGAAATAACTTGATATTAAAAGGAAATATGCCTATGTGTTTGAAAAGAAAGGTTTTTAACAAATGTGTTTTACCAGTTCTTACTTATGGATCTGAGACTTGGACACTTAATAGAAGATCAATACAGAGACTTCAGACCACTCAATGAAGTATGGAGAGATGTATGTTGGGAGTAACAAGAAGAGATCGAAAACGCAATGTATGGGTAAGAGAACAAACAGGTGTTACTGACCTCAATGAAAAAATTAAAAGATTGAAGTGGAGTTGGGCTGGACATATTGCTAGAAGAGATGATAATAGATGGACAATTGAAATTTTAAACTGGATTCTAAGAGATTGTAAAATACCCAGAAGGAGACCACATGTAAGATGGATGGATGAAATAAGAAAATGTGTAGGGGTGATGTGGAGAAGAGAAGCTAAAGATCGGAGAAGATGGATTAAACTTGGAGAGACCTTCATCCTGCAGTGGATTGATAATGGTTGATAATGATATATATATATATATAGTAACCTTAACTCCCTACAGACTAGATAAGACAGAGACAGATAACCATAACAGCAATGTAATGTAGGTATTTTACCTGGGCACCAAATTGGAATTGTAGCATCAAATATAATATCCACCTGAGGTCATCATCACTTAATAAATGGGAAATCTGTGGAGTAAGCAAGTTATTAAAACTTTTCAAAAAGAAAAATATAATTTAAATAATATTTTTAAAATATGAATAATATGTTGAGTTATAAGTTTGAACTCAGTAATTACCACACAAATAAATTCATGATAAATTATTTAGCAAGATAAGCAAATTTCCTCCACAAACCCACATAGCTACATGATTTCCAGTGGCAACTACAATAATGTTATTCTTTATTTTTCTGATGTATGACGAATGGAAATGGATCAGAAATCCATGCAGATAACTCATAAAATTATATTAATGAAAAGTATTAAAATCTTATGACTTAACTAACACAGAGTAGAAAATTTTACTCTCTCCCTCTCTTACAAATAAATTAAATATTCGTTCGTTCTCTGCAATGAATATTCTACACATTAACAATTATTTTATTCTTAAATATTATTGTTTAGGTCCCCCATCCTATCTCCAAATTATATCTTTTTAATGTTATGCCACATGCCCATACAGAAGTGGAATATACCAGTTCTTAACTCAACCCCTCTGCATTCTCTAACACTATAATAATGGTAATCGTATTTTTGAAACTCCTAGAATTATGAATGCTCTTGTTTTCAAGGTCATGACTTGTGGTGAAGTGCAACACCCAATCATTTTTCAATTCATTGCCCTATCGCAACACATACAAATTAAATAGGCATGTGCTTATTTAAAGCTATTGCCTACTCTTACTAACACTAATAATAGGACTCATAATAATGATGATAATAATAAATATGATATGTTAACTACTTAATTAATAAAACAATTATTATAATAAATTTTGAATATAGTTTGATTAACTGGGAAGGCATCCAAATATCAAGAGTGAAGCACGAATTTTATGTCTACTCATAATATTGGTTAGAATGCAATGAATTGAACAATTAAATATTAATTTTTATGCATAAATCATTTTCTCACCTTTTTGCCATGTACTTATTAAAATTTTAAAATATATGCCATTCATTTAAATCTTCAAATTTTACCAAGTGAAAAATGTATTGTGTTACTTTAGCAATAAAAATTAATGAAGATGTTTCATGGCCAATCTGTACCAGAAATATGAGTTTATTCGATTAATTCTTTTATGTTATATCTCCAGTACTAATGACTATACTAAATTTATAAATATTATAATTCTGTCAATATTATAAAACTCTAATATTGTGACATTCTGATATTGTGTGGCTCAGGAAACCCAAAACATTAAGACACCAGACACAAGTTCAAATTTTAAAACAACACTTATACAAAAAAAACTACAATTCAAGTAAACACTGTAATGATCCCAAATTAAGAAAACTATGAGATACAATTCAAATTATTCACAATGGGGAACTGCACTGACTACAATTACTAAGTGACACTAATGCATAGCTTGTTCCAGTGGTGATCTTTAATACTAGCACTTTGGGACTAATTAATGTTTTATAATTTAAATAATTTCTAATTATTTTGACCCATACTACATTGTTTTATATTTATTTGGTTATATCACAAATGGTACTTCAGCAAAATTATATAAAATATATTATTGCCAACGTTATTAATTAGCTCAAAGCCCATAAAATGTTGATGTAATATTTATTCAGTTTATTAAGACATTTAGATTTTTAAGAATCAGACTTTAAATGTAATAAAAAAAATTAAGTTAACTTCTACTATTTGAGTATACACGCATTTGCGAACTATTATATTCCCTAACGTAGTATTTAAATTATATCTCATAATTGTGTGATATGTTTAATAACTATATCAATGAACACACACATGTATCTACTGCTATAGCCTAACATGAGTTTATTATCCTTTTCTAACCATCCCAGCGATGATTTGCTTTTGCATGAACCTGATATATGCATATTGCTTGCCTGAATTCAAATTTGTGAACATAAATTTAGAATAAAGATTGATTCTCATACAGACTAAAGCAAGGTTTATCTACTCAGTACATCAATTTATGAATATGATATAATATTTTGTTCTTAAACAAATAACTACTTTTTATTAGTATGCAATGACCTAACAATCAATAAACACAAAATTATCATACACTCCTGGGTAAAGATAAAAATGCTGCTTTCATAAGAGAGAATAAGTTAATAATAATAACTTTTTGGTGCTACCATAGACCTAAGAATTTGCCTTCTTCCTAAGGCTAAAAGTATGTGATGAACTCATCTTTGCACATATATAAAAAGCATGCTAAGAACACCACAAACTACAACCATAATATTTCTTTTATGAAGCAATAAAACAAGATTGGAATCAGAATCAAGTCCTCGATCTCCTAAAAATATTTTCAGATAAAATTATTTAATCATGAGAGAGCTATGCTCCATCTCAATTCTTTGAGGTGGTAAAAGTATTCTCACCTCAACAAACAGGGGGAATTTGCACTCTCACATAGCTAAAAAAAATGATATCATATCGTTGATGTATGAACCAATTAGTCTAATATGACTATGAATAAATTTTACTTAAAATAATTCTCTAGGCTAAGAAAATAAGCATCATTTCATTTTAAATATGCACTTTAAATAACTCACACACTTCCAAGCATAACAATAAAATACGAAATATGAAAACTAAATAAACATGAAAATATTGATCTAAATTATTAGCATAACAATATCTTATAAACCCTTTCATACATCATACTCCCATAGAATTTGTAATAAAGAATATATATATATATACAGGCTATACATCATACTCCCATAGAATTTGTAATAAAGAAATATATATATATACAGGCTCAAGCAATATTATAGTAAACCAAATTATTTGTAAACTTTAAGTTAGATTGAATATGGGGTCAAAACTTTTTTAACACTTAACTAACATATTAACCCAAATATAATGTAATGCAATAATAAATATAATAATAATAAAAAATTTACATATTGTCTCTTTCTTGGTATACTGGAGATGCTGGTAATTTTTCTAGAAAAGTGTAGACTATCTGAAGAAAAGACATATATCATTTTAGATGAAAAAAAATGCATGCATGGCCATGGTAGAATATCATTTAAGTTGTTCAAAATATTGTTTATTTGGTACAACAGCGAAGTTTAAACACATTTAATATAATAGCTATTTTTAAGATCCGGATTTCTATAATATTATTCACAATATAGCACAGTAATTCACACATTTATTATATTACTTCTTTCCTAAGGAATTTTCCGATACGAATTTAATTTTAATTATTTAAGCAATACGTTATCCTTGGGTTGGTTTCCTTCACTTCAGGATCCCCTTTTTATAATAGATGATTATAATAACATTTAAATTCATTTATATATGATTCATACACAATTTATTTCATTGAAAATCTTTCATAAGACCAGATGCATATTATATTTAAGTTAGCAATACTTTAAAGAAATTTTTATTTAGACATCTTTGCTCATGCATTTATTAAAAATTGTTTTGACTAGAGTTTTCAAGCTTTATTTTATAACTATTCTCCCATGAGAATGCAAAGGTTTACTCTGAGAGTAATAATTGCAGTAAGTATAAGTTATTATTTTAACTATATTATGTCTTGAATCAAATATAAAGTAGAGATTAAATTGGCATTTATTATTATGATTACTTTTTCAGCCTTTTTGTTATCTTTTATAGTCTATTTATTCCAGTATTAACATTAAATATTTGAAGTAGTATAAGATATTATGAAAGTTTGTAATAAAATTAAACATTCAAATATTTTAAATGACTTATTTTATATAAGATTAAGATTAAGAAAAGTTTGTAGTAAAATGATCCATCCAAATTTACTCATTAAATTATTCTATTAAAAAAAACAAGTGACAACAAAAGTCTCTACCCGAGACATTCTAAGATATATAGATTCAAGCTTTGAAATTGGACGTATTGACTTAAGCATATTGTATCGATTTCATTGTAGATTGATAAAATTTTACCACCAATTGACTTTACAAAGGAGATAAGTATACCTATGAACCGATTAGTGTTCCATTATTAAGTTATAAAATATACAATGTTTAAATAAAAACGAATAACTTTAGTCAGACGATAGAATGAAAACAGAATTGTTGCATGCGCACAAGATTTTTAGAGAAGACTCCTACCTCTAATATGAACTTAGTTTTATTGAATCTATCTCTCAATCATTCTTCTAATCTAGCTATTTACACTTTCACCCCTAATATTATTTTTTAATTGGTTTGTGACCTTTTGGCTAGACTTTAATTATTCACAAACATTCCCTTAGCACATGTGCTTGAGAGATTTTTCCCAATTTAAACAAAAAAAAATGTAAAAGAAAATGGTGGAAAATTTTATGAGTAAAATAATAATGGATTGATTTAAAAGTAAGACAAAATAATACCCCTCTCAAGACATTATCGAATGATATATTGTATGATGTGATTATCTGGATAATTAAAACCATATACATTACACACACACAAGCATGCACATATTAATAATAATCACTATCGATATACTTATTGTTACTTTAATTAACATTAGACGGATTTATAATCTTTTTTGAAATTTGAAAAGCTTTCTTCTCCATATAACTAAATATTAATCAATCTCTAGAATTAGTAACTTAAAATTTTATTCATGATATCAACTTTCACTTTTAAAATATCGTTGATTCGATTTTTATCTTTATTATTTTCTAAATTAACTATTTTAAAGTTTTATAATGCATGCAAGACACTCATCCCCCTTTCCTCTCTATATTGGTAATTTTGAAAAAGTACAAACATTCTTTTAGTTATTCATTATATATTGGGGATCTAAGATGTTTTTTAAAACAAAATATAAACGTTTATTTAACTTAAAAACTTTTGAGGAAAAAAAAAATTTCTTCTGGGATTATTTAAAACTAATGTTACATTGAATTATGAATCCTTACTTTCTCCACAGAAGAAAATAATGGCCACTATATATATATATATATGGCCACTATATATATATATATATTATTTAAATATATATGTATACAATATATATATATATATATTGTAACATTATATTTAAACCAAAAAAAGTTAAATATTCAATAGTACTTTAAAATAGTTTTTTAAACTTAAATAAAAACAACTTTTTTTCTAAAGAAACTTTACTATTTAAGCTATATAAAACCTTAATAATGCATTTAAAATTATATTAATAAAATACATGTGTTTAAAGCTGCTTCAGTCCTAATTATTAAAAGATGTTAATTTATTTAATAACTATTTAGAATTAGTATTTGATAGGTAAAACTTAATTAAAGTCAGTTTAAAATGGGTTATATTTTAAATAAATTTCAGAAAATAATTTTTTTTTATTTAGAAATGGAATTGTTAAAATATTAGTTATTAAATTGTAATAAATTTCATATCTTCTTACGTGTGTGAATATATTATGATCATGACTGTTAAGAAAGAAGTTTAAAATAAGTTATATTAAATGTTAAATTATTTTAAAAAGTATTAATTATCTTTAATAAAAAGTAATAAATTTTGTGGATTGTTTTTTTTTAATAGAAGAGTGGTTTTAATGATAATGTTTTAAATAAAATAAATAATTTGAGTTGGTAATTAAAATAAAGTTAATTATATTTTATTTGTAATTAATATCTACATATTTCAAGGTAAAATCTATTTTTGGACATCTTGATTAATAAAAGGTTATCATATTAATAAATAGCTGATTGATTCATTAATACCATATGTTAAACATTACTGTTTTGCTGTCAAGCACACACAAATTTAAAAAGAAAAACTGAAAAATAAATTTTTGGTCTAATTCTAGATTTCTTTTAAAAAGATATGTTTTTAATTAAATAATGTGCTGCTAAAATGTTAAAGGTCATTTGAGCAAATCTAGTTCAAGCTCTCACTCTTACAAATAATAACTTTCATTTGAAAATATACAACCTCTATTGTTAAAGAAGAATCTCCAGAACATCATAAATATGAAAAATACTACTGCAAATCATTCAACTGGAGAATTTATACATATGTTTATTTTAACTTTTCTATGAACTTTTATCTAATTCTAGACTTTATTTTAAGAAGCCAGTTTATTAACATTATGTTCTTTCAAGTGTTAAAGTTATATAAACTAATTACAAAGACTAATACCATTGCTCTTCTATCCTAATAAAAAAGATATTGTATTTATGGACAATTTTGAAATGTTTTAAAGCATTCAGTGTCTTTAAAATTATTATTAGCTACTGTTATTAAAATAAATACTAAATGTATTACTTCAAAAGTATTGTAAATCCAAAGATGGAAATGAAATATTATTTTAGAAGCCTTCACTTATTTCAGATGAAAGATAATTTTATTGATGCTCATCTTTTTATTACTTTAAAGGAAACATTATACCATTGTATTTCATTTAATACAAATAAAATACTATTTTGGAATTCCAATAGTTTACTTCATTCATCTATTTAAAATTTGATTTATTATTCTGCAAAAAATATTTTGAAATTATATTATTTATTAATTTCTTAGCTACTGTCTACACTATTATTATGGAAGAGTCATAGTTACTTGCTTATTTATTTTTCTTTGTATTTGTTTTGCTCATCATTATTCACTTTAAAATTAAATTGTCTTGCATTGGTAATCGAGAGGTCAGCACAACTGCCTTGCACTTGCAGGCAGTTGCCCGGGCTGTGGGTTCGTGTCCTGGCCAATGCTATGACACTTAAAAAATAATAATTAAATGTGGACAATACAGAAAAATCCCTGCACTGAAATATTTATTTATTTGTCTCCTATGTATTTAGTAAAACCAAGCAATATTTCATTTGCATGAAAAATGGAAAAACTCATAAGTTAAGAAAGTTATTTTCATTCTCATTTAAAATAAAAGAGCTCACAAACTCTCAAGCTTATTTAAATGGGACAACATAAGTGTAATGTGTTTTTATAAAATTGATATGTTTATTAGTATTATTATATTTATTACTTATGCATTATTAATGCATTTTATGCTATACATTATGTTAGGTATATTTTTAATAATATATGTGTTAAAATGGGAATTGGTATGAGCAAATTTCCAGGTAAAGAATTTCAATTACAAATTAATGAGTTCTCATAATTTATATTCTAGCATTATTAAAGTGTATTGTTGTAACAGGGTAAAACAGTTTTTATATGTTTAGTATGAGAAAGAATGTATTATTTAAATCAGTGTGTGAATGAAGGTAAATTTTTAAATTCTTATTGTATGATATTACCTCACAATTATTTTATATTGGTTTGCAAATTTTTTTAGGGAAAGTATATATGTTTATGTGCATATGAGAATGTATGCATGTTAAATTCCCATGTATGATTAATAATCTATGCCTTGTTCATTTATTCATTGATATTCTACCCATGGACAAGTATCAATTGTGGTAACTATGTTGATGATTTTCATTCCTCTTCAATTTTTTATTAAGCCCCTCGGGATTTGATACTGTGGCTTCTTTCGCACTTCCAGGTTATGATACCAGGTTTTAATTTATTATTACCATCCATTTTGCCTTTTAGTTTTTAAAATGCATATATTATGAAAGCATATTAAAGGCATGTACACTTATGAAAATTGTTTATTGAGAGTATTGAACAATTTATTAACATTCTATTCCTTATATGCATAAATAAATATATCCTATATAAATTATTTTTTGTCTGGTATTTATCTATGTTAGCAATATTCTAATAATTACATTTATTCACTAATTAGCTAGTATTATAATTTAACTATTATTTTCAGTAGCTGTTTAAAGGTATATGCTCACTATTCGTTATTCATAATTTCTGGTTGGTTAGCCTTTTAGATAAAATGCGAGAACTTCATAAATGCAGTCTAACTTTAATTATTTTTATTTTACAAGAATTTACTCGAAAGATATATTTTTTATTTTTATTTTATATAAATGCTTTTCAGCACTAGTTTGTACTGCTATATGTATTGTATGTTGTTTTAATTCATTATTGTATTATTAAATTTATATTAGATTGTAAATTAATATTTTCTTATTCATTAAATACATTTATGTTTTCGTTATCATCATGTCTTCAATTTACGCAAAAAATCCAATTAATAAAGTCATATTAAACATTGTTAAATTTAGGAGTACATTTCAAAAGTCACATTAAAATTATTTATTTACTCAATTCATTTATTTTTCTTTCTGCATTATTTAAAATAAAACATTATTTTGTTTTGTTTTTATTACAATTGTAGTTAGTAGTGTAGTGGATGGCATAAAACTACTCTTTACGCCTGCTGCATTATTATTACTTTGCTTGGTACAAGGTTATGTCATAAGATATTTCGATAAGATTTACTCATAAGTTATCTAAAGATAAATATTTACAAGAGAATAATCCAAAATATTTTGAGATTATTTTTATTGCTTGCCAAAGGTTACCTGAAGTATTCAGATATATGGGCATTTTATATTTTCATTTTCTCATTTATTTTAAAAAATATGATATGATTATAAAAACAATAAGAAGATATGAATATCTTATGTATAAGAACCTAAGTTGTTATTTCATTAATAGTATTAAGCTAAGTAATTATTTATTGTATCATTTATGAATAACATTCCAGAGATATGAATAAAATAAAAACCCTGACACTTGATTTAGATAAGAAACTGAGATTTAGATTCAATAAGAACCTAAAGTGTTTATTACTTACATTTGTATTATAAGATATTTTGCCTATAAGAAGACTCATGTTATGAGGAATATAAAAATCCATAGTTATTATGGTGCCTGCATGTTTTGGTGGGTAGGGTTGCAGGTTTTACTGTTCTTTGGCATCTCCATATGGTTGCCTGTGTTGAATGCCTGTAACTATGGATTACAGGTAGCAGTTCTTTAGTGCTTTAATTTTGATGGCCTAATTTATTATATAGTTGTGTGACCAAATTTAATTTCTATTGAGCAAGAGACAAGAGACTAATGGTTTCTGACAGGATTGCCATAACCTATTTGACAATTCAAACAGGTACAATAATTTCAGATGAGCAACAAAAATGGAAAATTTAAATATACTTTACATAAATTTTATATTTTATTTTTTATATTAACTTCAATTTTATAGAATATTATATTTAATTGATAATGGATAATTGCACATTTATTATTCTACTTGTACTACCTTAAAGAATTTAAAAACAAAGCTCATAATAATAATTGGGTTATGTAATGACTCAACTATATGTCACATTTGTCATTCAATAAAAGAATATTTTATGACTAGAAATATTTGAAAAAAAGCTAATTGTATGCATATTGTTGTAATGGCATTGTAATATTAAACAAATTTAAATATTGACTTTGAATTATTACACTACACATATTACTACTACATTTCATCATTTAATATTTGTAGCAAAGTGGTATTAAATTAATATTGACAAAAAAACAATAACAGCCATAAAATTACTGTTGCCATTTACCAGTGAATATTTTTATTATTAAAGCAGGTAAAACTCTCCATATGTATTGCCACTCAGTGCAAGCCAGAATAATCAATTGATGCCAGAAGACTTGTGCGTAAAATCCCCATCTAGTACCTACTCATCCAATATCTCCAGACTAGTTTCTGGCTTGTGGTCTTCATCAGTGAGGAGGTTTGTATCTGAGAGCACTGTACCTACATCTTAGAATTTAATGCAACCCTCCAGCAGCCACCTTTTATCTCTACTTTACTACAAAACTATGAGTTAAATTGAGAATACAATAATATTCTCAATCCAAGCTCATTAGCTTATATAATCATATAGGTCTATCCTCAGTTTAGTACCTATACATTTTGGTGTCTTTGTTTCTTAAATAACCATATCCATCACTGACCTATTAAGCAGGATTGGTTTTAAGTCAATAACATCATATGATCACCATTTTTATGCATGCTTATAACTGTTATTAAAGAGGCAAAACTCTCTATACGTATTACCACTCAGTGCAATCCAGAGTAATCAATAAAACGTTGTACCTGTTTTAATCGTTATTTTTTTCTTTTGTTATTTTCCCCTCATTCTTAAATTCTATTTTTATTACAAGGAAGTTCCCAGAAATAATACTATGAATTTATTTATTCATGAGAATATCAGAATTAATGTATAATGTGTAGGGTCTGTACTGTGTGAAATACATATATAATAAAATTTATGGCTTCCAATATATATAAGTATGTAAAAATAATAAAATTAAACTTATTTATATCTGTAATTGTGTACCAAAGGTTTAGTTATATAATATTACATTATGTGTTATAACTCATTTAATGAAAATGAGAAGTGGACTCCATAAATAATTTCAAAATCAAACAATCACTTTTTAAACAAACTAAGCCTGAATTTCATTTCCCTCTCTCTCAGTGGGATTCTCTATATTATAATTTTATTACTGATTAATAATTCAAAAGTTGAAATTTACACAATACATTTTTCTATCAGACAATAGTCTCAATATTCACTAATACTTCATCATTGAAATGTAATGAATTAAGCATAATACAACATTACTTTATATGTGAGGAAAAAATATTGGAAATATTAAATATAACTTTCAATGCTTTCCCAAAGAGTAACCAAACGTTATATTAGAATTAAAACTTGGAATACATAATGTAAATGTACATGTTCCAAATCGATTCAACATTACTAGATTTTCTGTTTATTATTAATGTTAGATTTAAGTAGCATAAATACAAATCATATCGAATATTTTCGCCATTGATGGAACGTTAGAAATTAAATAATTACGAAATTGAAATACAAACTGCAGTATCTTTAGTTTATGCAAAGATATTTGGTCATGCTTTCAAATATAAAATATATATTAACATGATGATATGAAATGTAAAATTAAAAAGTCATAGTTTATTAATAATATAAACTTAATATTTGTTCTCGATTCATTTTAATAAATAAGCAACTGTTTCTCAAATCAAATATTGATTAAAATAAATATATTGTAAATAAGTTTCTTTTAAATGTTTGTTTTCTTTTTATATTGGCAAATCAAACCTATATTATAGATTGAATTTTCACGCTCCAGTTTAAATTGATTTGTTTACCGAAAAATAGACTCAAATTTTTAATAGCTAAAATAAATATGGAAGCACCTACACTATTCCACGTAATAATGATTTTAACAACAAAGTAAACAACTACAATAAATTAAATATGATTTTTTTTTAAAAAAATAAAACAAAAATTTTAAATAGTAAATTTTTAAATAATTTATTCATATATTTTGCTGCCAGAAAAAGTTTTCAGCAAATAAAAAAATAAGATACGAATAAAATAATGTCAAAACATTAATTGCATTTATTCGCAGATATATATATATATATATTTACAACACAATTAAAATAATTTCTACCTACTAAGTCTATCATGATTGGCAGAATAACAAATGCTAATTGATGAAATTAGTATTGTACCGGTCAGAATTGTATGCTCATTTAACAAGGTTTAGAATCTAAGCATCAGTACCCTAAATCCATTCATACCTGAGATACACAGGTCATGAGCAATCGTTGATTCTGCCTTACTTGCCCTTCTCTAAAATTATGACATTATGAAAAACTACTTCTGATGATAACAGATGAATTTTATTTATTCCAGTCCCATAGATACAGCGGAGAGACGAAATCTACAGGTTAATTATTATAAAGAACATCAAAACTTAGCTCAATCAGACTCCTAAAGTGTAGGGATAAATTGCAAACAGCTAGCATTGCAAAAAAAAAAAAAAACATGAATTATAATGTAGTATCCATCCACAATAATCAAGAATAGAACAACCTAGTAATAAATGTCATTTAAAGTAATCAGTTATAACTTCTAAATAATAGTATTATTACGATGAACAAGTGAGATCCAATGAGTGGGATTCAATAAGATATGAACGCATGAGTAATTATGAACACATAATAATTTAATGAACATAAGCTATTTTAATTTACATCAGAAACATAGCACAGATTTCACGCGGTTAATAATTTGCATATTAGGCAACTGACTTAGAATGCTAATGAGCTACAAATAACAATAGATTAATATTGTTAATGCTATGACAAGCCATCGGAGGCCATGATCATTACTTTAAAGTAATAAGGAAAAGACATTTATAAATGAACCTCCAAAGAAAGGTTTACTCTTGACATGACAGTTAAATAACTTGAGACATTTAAAAGAAATTATTTTCTTAGCATTATCATTATTAATTAACTGACAGGAATAGCATTCACTTGCATAATTAACTGAACAGTTTGGCTTAACAACTCTATCATCCATGAGTGCATCTGGGTCTGTACAAATGAGGAAGGGGCTAGTTTAAATAAGGTTTACTATGACAATCCTAAAATATTCTATTAATTATCTAGATAATATGGGATTATACATAACAAAGAGATCTCATAGTGCTGACTACAATGAATGTGTTAGAAATGGAATTCAGATCTATCTTTGGACTGAAAGGCTTTATCATATATAAGAGTCTGCTTGTATTTACAACAAGGCGGTATTTGAAGAGATGATTGGTATGGTTTCCATGGCCCAGCTTGCCGACATTTCCCATGCAGAGCCTCAACAACCGAATGTTTGTCCTGAGTTCGGTGCTACCAAACCTCATTTTTTGGACAAGTTACATAAAGAAAATCCAGAACTCCCAGTGGAATAAGTCTGATAAAGCAAAATACGAATTCTTTAAAATGCTATCATAAGTAAAGTCTTAAATGACTGATATATTAATTTAAACTTCAAATAAAGTAATAATAATACCATGCATAATGCCATGACAAAATATTAACCCATTTAGTGATTTATGTATAACCTTGGCAAATTAGAATATTAAATATAAAAGAGGGGAAATATTATTTCTCCTATTTAACAAGCCCAAGTATTCTCAAATGATAATATATTACAAGCAAGTTAGAATGCCCAATTGCATGAAAGCAAATAAACAATTATTAAAATGGATTAATAATTACATTTATTTAAATAACATAAAATCCATTTAAAATCAATAGCATTAACAACAAAATGTTTATCATATCCCATAATATGATGGTTTTAACAATCTGCCAATAGGCATATATTTCTAAATATTCAATCGAGCAAACAGCATTCAATAAGAAATCTTACATACAACTATTTAAATATACCAAAATATTGTATGGTGATGGAAATGATATAAGTTTGCTAGATTAAAACATTAGCATACTAAAATTAATTCAATAAAAATACATAGTTTAAAAATAAGTTTTGCCACATAAAAATAAATAATTAGAGTGTCAAATTTGAGGTAATGACAGTTTTAAAATATATAATTCTGTGATAATGTTTTACAGAATGAGATTTTAAAACTCTAGAGAGAAAATCATAAAATTTAACAATTATGATAACTGAGTTTACAGCCAGTTACCAGATAGATAGAAGATTACATTATGAATATATATAGAATTTCCAATGAAATGAGGAATATTAAGTGTTCATTCATCAATAAAACGGATTACCTTTTAGACATTATGGTGGCCATTTAGAATAATGTATATGAAGTTTAGCTGTGAAAGCATGGTCAGAAAGACACAATATGAACAAAATAATGGTAGGCATTTTCCAATTGTTCTTTCACATTTAAACGGAACAGTTTTTGAATGGCAATGGCATGGCAGAAAGGCAGCACAAAGGTGATTTAATATCAGGATAGGCAAAGTTCTTTCCTCTATCAGAATTTGTTTTGTTTTCACCCTCTAAAAGAATGCAAATAAGTGAGTGACCTGAGCTCATTTTGCACATGCCTAGAACTCTTACTTCTCCTATACTCGAAATTTGGCAATATTAGAAGACATAAACAGATATGTTTCAGAAAGCATTATTTAACATATTTTTTAAAATTGAAAATTGTTTTAGCTTTACATTAATCATATTAATTTTCATATCTGTAATACATATATGCACATACATGATTATCTAGTGAAGGCAATTTAGAGCTTAGAAATAAGATCTAATTAAGTGAAAATAATACAATTGATTAAACATAACCATTTTGGATAAACAGGGTGGAAATCATATGTGTATATGTGTGCTTAACATTCTTGGATAACCAAATAAACATACATAAACCAGTTCAAACCTACTTTAAAAGTTTGTAATGTCATCAGGCAATAAAGCTAAATATATACTATAGATTTATGGCTTCACATTTCCCTAATTAAAGGGAAAAAAAAATAGTAAAAAAAGGTTTTGCTTATACCTTTTAAAATTGTTATTCCAAATGGCAAAGAAACATGTGATCAACCTAATAATAATAAACTAGTCTGTCTATTATCTACTACTTTTATGTTTATACCTTGTTTTATGGAATTTCTAATTATAATGTCCTAACTGGGATCACCCTATTCTCTTATCCATTAGAAAATCAATAATCCTCCTGATGCCTTATGCCATCCTATCAATTCCAAAACAATTTTTACTACACTTCCCCTGGGTTGGGTGATATATATACAGCTTTAATTGGTATGTGATGTAAGTTCCTTTAATTGCTTTTCCTTCTCTTAAAAGATAAGCATTTACCCCACACTTTTTTTTAATTTCATAGGGTCCTTTATACAAAAGAAAAAAATTATGGAATTCTTGGCATGTAACATTACTATGCTTAGGAACCTTAAGCAACACCTGATTCCCTACACAAAATTTATGACAAAGGATTTGTCCCTTATTTACTCTGATTCTTGCCATGTGGGCTAACTTTGATTGAGCATGTTGCTGTTCACACTTTTAATCAATGCAAATATTCTTGTCTGGTAAGAATCTGAAAATCTCTGTATCACTATAATTAATATTTTTAATAATTTTAGGTTTATCTGATATTAGTTTGTAGTCATTTCCATATCAAAAGCATTATTACTACTGTTAAAGATGATTCCTTTATTGGTTATAGGATCAATATGTTCAGTATTAAGTAAATGCATTTCATGGATGTTTACACCTTCATACTCTTCAATAGTAGAAATAAATGCACAAGCATTTTCTTTATCTATAGCAGTTTTGATAGATTTATTAACAGGAATCTGAATGTTTTCTTTATTATAAATAATATTAGCTTTGATTACCACATTAACAGGAAATGGAACATTTTCTTTATCATGAACAATCTTTTGAAAACACTGTCCTATAGAAACTTCATCAATACATTCTGCTATTTTTACATCAATATCTTGGGCTTTGGAAAAACAATCAGACTGTTGTTTACTGATCAAAGAAAGTTTATTATTTTTAATCAAAAATGGGTTTTTTTATTTATAATTTTATTTTCAGAATTATTAATAATTATAATACTCATCTATTTAGTGCTTGGTAATGTAAATTTTGAATCCAAAGAGAATGAATTGTTAACATAATTTTCTGTTTTCCTTGTAGATACTACATTCCAATTAAAATTTATATTCTTAGAATGGAGGTCATTAACATTTAAAACTAGATTTTTCTCAGTCTATTCAAAAGATCAATTGACTTCATATTTGTTTTTCAATTGTATCACCCAAACCAAGGGAATGAGAATTTATTTCTAAGTCACTTCTATTTACTTCATCCAGAGAATCTACTTCAATAGTATTTCCCCTGTCATGCATGAAATAATTCAAATCCATCTGCATTTTATTAACAACAACTACATTAGGCAAACAAGTAACAATTTCCATATCACTTTTATTTAAAGAATCACTCAAATTTATTTTGTTCTGAGAATCCACTTCAGTAATATTTAAAACTGAATTCCTTTCTTGATTATGAGTAATATAATTCAATTTAATTTGCCTTTCACCACCAATTCTGTTTGATACACAAGAAGCAAATTCCATATTATTTCTGATTGAAGGATTATCTAATTTATAAAAATTACTAGTTTTCTCAGACAGTGTTTGATAGAACCATGTCATTTTCTTTATCAGAGATGATAATTTTTTGCAGACATTTCCTTCCAGTTGTAATAATATTATTTACACAAGTTGTTCTTTTCATATCATTAATTGTTGAACTATTTATGTTCTTATCAACCATTTAAATAAGCATTTATTTTTATATAACGCATGTTTACAATTGTATTACATTCAAATATCAGCCTTTCAAGCTAATTGTGCATACGTTTTGTGAGTGTTAATAATAATTAATGAATACTTCCCTCTCCAATACAAGATATAGTATTTATGCAGGAATAAAATGAATCTATTTATTCCTATGACTCTCATATATAAGCATTTGAGTCGTAGGAATAAATGGATTCATTTTATTCCTGCATAAATACTATATCTTGTATTGGAGAGGGAAGTATTCATTTATTATTATTAACACTCGCAAATAGTTTGTGTTTTACCATTATTTATTTCATATTTTTTCATTTTGTTGAGAGCACTAATTCTGTAACTCATTATTTATTATGGTTTAAGGCCTATCCTTTTCCCCAATCACCTCCACACTACCACTTTCCTACCATATTCCCACTTACTTCCTGCCCTGCCTAACTTATATGATGCCAAACTATTTCATTATCCATGCCTACTCTTCTCCCCTACTTGAATCTGCCTAAATCATTTAAGCCTTATATTATATAAACTATCAACTCTACAACACAAATATGTATATATATATAATATATATATATATATATATATATTGAAACAGACAGATCGGAGAACCGATCTTCGTTTCAGGTGTTTTTATGTACGGTAATTCAAACTACTGTTCGCCCGCAGTGAGATTTTGTCTATTGTAATTTATAATAAAAATTAATTATATATTTTATAGTTTATTAGTCAATGTGTAAAGATCCCGTATATAAATGTCACAAACCATGAAATAATATTCGTGTGTGCGTGGTTTGCGAATTTATATCATTTAATTTAAAGTTTCAGTGCGGGCGTATTTGTTTTAAATTTTAGTTTTAAAATTGTATAAAGTCGTTTAAAAATACTGATCAAAAATCACATTCCTTTGATCAGTGTTTTTAATTAAAATCTAATTGCACAAATGTTCAGAGCAATTAAGTTGTAGTCAAAATTAGTAAGGAATTTTATATGTAATTATTATGTCAATTTAAAAATAGCGTATTAAATTAAAAGATGGCTAAAAACAGATAATTGATTGTTGGTCAAGCTAGAGAAAGTAGGCGGAGCCTAAAACAAAAACAAGTCGGAAAGGTCAGCAGTGGCTACTTTAGAAAAAAACTTGGATTCTAACTTTGGTCGTGTTTGAGAGAGGTAGTCTCCAGACAACATAGCAGTTAATAATAATTCAAATATCTTATTAAGAAGTTTACCAGTGAATCACAATGTTGATGGGCTAATTGCCAGGAGCTGGTCCTTGCCCGCCAATATGGATCCTCGTGCCGCTGTTTGATCATGTTTCATATACTTCAGAATTTCCAACTTCCAATCTCAAAATTTACTATGCCTTACAAATAACTTTCAAAAATGCGCGCCTACGTTACAAGCCAAGCTGGATGAAGAAAAAGAGAACTTTATTACACGAACTTTAACTTTCTTCCGTGCTTAATGTTATCAATCAAGTGAATCATATGTAAGTTTTTATATCATTTATAATGCTATTATTTAACCTGTCAGTAAATTTTCTTTTCTTTTTCTTTTTAATCCTCTGCTCTAGTCTTTAGAAATCATTTATAAAATTGTAATTAATAGTAATAATATGTCAACTGAATGCATTTATATTTTCTTATGTTGCTTATTTCATAAACAAACATTGCCAATAGTAATATTTCCAACTATGTGTAAACTAGTGTGTAATAATGATCAATTTAATTTTAAAAGTAATTTCATTTTCTGAATTAAATATTCGTTCACATTCCGAGTTGATAAATGTTAAGTCACTTTATTAGTCTATGTTAAGTTGTTATAAAATTAACAATCTAAGGTTCAATATTAAATATATATATAATAGTTTCAAAGTGTTATCTTAATGTCATGTCTGATCTGAGAAATAACTCCCTGTATAATTTGATAATGTCGCTACCGCCTGTCAACCTGAAGGGTTAGGAGTCCCAGAGTAAGATTAACTAATTATTGTTTTTCACCGTCAGTTTAATTTCGCTATGTTTTTATTGGGATAAGGATCTCAGCCTGTGGCGTAGAAACAGACAAATAGTTTCCAGGTTTTATATAATTTCTCTTAAAAAATCCGCTTCAAGTATTCGTCTTTCACGTCTGTGGCAATGCCGTCCCTTCGCTGAAGTTAGCGTCTCGCCATTCTACCATTGGGGAATGAAAGCAGTTTTTCTTTCCCGGTAATCTCTTGGATCACCGGGGTTCGAAATAACCCCGGCTGGTTGTCGTGTCCCGGAACTACTTGGGGGCATTAAGCCTTGTCAAAGTACAAGCCGCCCGGTATTCCGTTAATGCACCGCAATTGATTACTGTAGGGCTCTTGAATCCAGGCAACCACCAGTTCATCTATCTTCCATGTCGTATATATATAAAACCACCAGTTCATCTATTTTCCACGTCGTATTTATATAAAACCACCAGTTCACCTATCTCTTATGTCGTATTTATATAAAACCATCTCCACTGTTCGTCTACGTTCCGGCTCGAGCCTATTCAAATAAAATAAGTAAACAAAAATCTTTAGATAAATATTTTTTCCAATGCTCTTATACTCTGATTCTCTTAACCACCTGTCAATTATTCAACTACCCAGCTATTGGCATGAGTTTGTTCATTAAATAAAACGTTCACTAAAGACTAGTAGCCAAATACAAGAGGATTCATGGAAGTCTTACCGTACTGTTAACATTATATTTATATGCTTTGTATTTTCATGTTGAATACTATATTTATCCGCTTTCTATTTGTCTTATTTAACACTATATTTATATGCTTCATATTTTGTTCATTAAACACTTTATTTAATCTAAATTTTTGTGTCCTCCACCTTATTACTCTCTAAGTCTATTTAGCCACTTACTGTCTGTATTGGCAACTTAAATATATACGTTACATAAATGACCGTTCCAATATCTATAGTCTAATAAACCTATATATCATTAACTGTAAGGATTTAGTCCATGTTCTAAGCTGAGCTAGAAAAGGGATAACCCTGTGCTGGTGTAAAGTCATCATCGGTTGGTCATGCCGGGGTTTGGGTTTGAATTCAGTTGGCGTTTTGGGAATTTATTCTTAAACGTGGGCTGGGTTTGAACTCGGGTACTGTGTATGAGTAAGCGTGGTGGATTTATACCGGTACAATATATATATATATATATATATTTAGATATACAATATATATATATATATATATATATATTGTGCCCTTTTGTATGGGTCACCATCTAATTTTTGTGCTAATCTATTAAAAATTTTAAATTTAAGATATATTTGAATATGTGATGTTAATTTTGCTTATGGTAATATTTCAAAAGGTTTAATTAAAGCAATCTATGAGTATTTGATATGTGAAATTGTGCTGAAATTGAGAGAGACATTTTAAATAAAGATGATAGTAGTATATGGTTGGGAAAACTGGCCATAGTTAATACTGCATTAATATATTTAATAAGTAGGTATTTAAAACTAAAAGTGTTTAAAAGACAAGTTAAAATTAAATGCATATATTTATTGTTGATAAAATAATGTTATAAAAGAATATAAATATTTTTAATTATTATAAATACTTAAATAGAAGATTAATATTTGATTTTATAATATCGAATTATTAATTTAAAATCTGTTATATTATCTTATTTATTTTTAAAAAATATTTATTTTAAAAATGCAATTGTTAGTTATTTTTAGATTATGAGAAGCGTTTCTTTTGTTGTAAAAAACAGATGTTAGTTAGATACGCACACACATGCTTGGAAGTTATCTAATAAAGTTGCATAACTATTTTAAAAATCATGTTATAAAATTTATAAATAATACGTGAGCTATCACGAGATAAAATAAAGATAAATCAATGTAGAATATTAAATCTGATTTTTAAAAGTATTGCTTTAAAAATATAACGTATAAAAAAAGACTTAGTTTATTTTAAATAATCTTATAAAAGTTAAAATTAAAATCAAGTAAATAAGAATATTTTTAAAAAATGTTTAGTGGATTTAAATAAACGATAAGGATTATTTTAAAAATTTAATAATGTAATAAATATTAAATATTAAATAAGTCATTATTTATTTTTAATTTTGTGTTGTTGGTAAATATGTAAATAAGCCAGCAAGTTGATTGTTTAAATGTACCAATCAAATGGGAAGTTTCTTCCGGTATAAAAGCTTAGTTCAATTGTTAGGAGAGGACTCTGTGATTGAATTTTCAAGTTAATTGTGTTATTAAAAATAGCAAAGTAAATTTGATAGACGCTCTCAAAATCAATTTTAAAATTATAAGAGTGTCATTGTAAATAATTTATAAAAGTTTTAAATGATAGACATGCAGTGTTAATTTAATTTTTCCCTATCAATCGTCTCTATATTGAAGCTCAATTTACAAGCAAATGGTCATGGGAACATCATATATAGTGAAAATATATCGGAAACTTTATACTAGAAATATGACAAACGCTGGATTAGTTCGGAAAGTTACGAGATGGAGAAAAGTAGTATTTTGGACAGTATATAATTTTAAAAGCTAATTGCTATTGACTATTAGAAAATAGATATTTTAAAGAATAAAATACTTCTTTATGAAGAAAGTATTTTTGCAAGCTATAAATTTAAATATATATCTTAAGTAAAGATATTAGAAATAAAAGTAGTTTTATAAATACTTGCCTTGTTAAGTCTTTATGTTTAAAAGACTGAATGTTGACAATTTTAAAAAGGCAAATAAATTGAAAATATAATTAGCTAAAAGTCTTAATATAATAAAAATTATTATATTGAAATAATTTAAACGCTGGTTGTTTTAGATGAAGAAGCTTATTCTTACCTGGATATTTTGTTAAGAAATGCGCAAGTAATACGTGGACGTCCAAGTCAATTAAAATAATTAAATGATAATTTTTCATAAACTATAGACTAATATTAGAAATAATAACTTTAAATAATATTTTTCAAGAACTGGATCCGGAGCCTATAAACTATTTTAATTTTATTTTGTTTTACTTATAATTTATTTTCTAAAAAAGAACGTTATCATTTTTATAAAACTTTTAAAGAAAACACGTGATAGACCGGAAAAGGAAATGGTGTTTTAGTGAATTTGTACCTAGGATTAAAGAACTATTATGGTGGAAAAGAAGACATCGCTGGAGTTACGTAATATGAATTCTGTTTTATTTATCTAACATAAAATTTAAATATTATTAATTTATTAAAAATAAGATAGGTACATTTCTTAAAATAATAACTAAAAATAATATAATAATTAATTGCATAAGTTTATTTTATAATTAATATAACACGTAATATGTTAAAGAATGATTGTGAGTGTAAATGTGAATTATTTTATGAAGCTGTAATTCCGAAGAATATTGGAAGATGGACTGTACATTAAATCATTGCTTATGGTAAAAATTTTATAATAATAATAATTTTGATGTATTTAATATGTTTTTCTTTAGATCAACCAAATGATATGTTATTGTTGAATGAATGTATAAATATTTTAAAAAATACACACACATTATATTGGCAGTGACAGTTTTATTTAAATATGCATAATTTGAATTTATGATATAAATATGATACAACATTACATAAGAAGCTTAGAAATAATTATATGATTCTTTCGTAAATAAATTTTAATATTTTTTTTATGTTATAGTATTAGAATTATATTTATTATTCATAAGTAATTATTTTTATTGCAAGTTAGGAAGAGATTTAAAAGTCTATATTTTATTTTTATTTTATTGGATAAATTAAGTTAAGTTTTATGTAGAAGTTTATATTTGAATTGAAGATTTACCGAATATAGATGATGAAGTATAAATAGTTTTGGATAATTAGTATTTATTTAAAGTTGATGATTGTTTTTCCGGAAAGTTTAAATAAGTTTTAGAGGATGTTTTGTAGATAGAAAGTTATTAAGAAGGAGTAGAATAACACATAAAGTAAAGTAATAATTTTACATAGAAAAGAATCATAGAATTTATCTAATATAATACTTTATGAATTTGAAATTAATGAATAATTTAAATATTATTATTTAACAGTACATATATGTAATGCATATTTGATAAAACATGTAGCATGAATTGCATTAAATGAAATATAAAATTATAATCAATTATTGTTATTACATTACAAAGATACATTAGTTTTCTATATTATGCTATTAAAGTAATGCTGATAGTAAAGTAAACACATACTAGTACATGATGAAATGAATAACAGTAATACTTAAGTGATGTAGCAATTTAATTAGTAAAGTTTAATTGTTTACATATGCTACATAAATATTGTTTACATAAATTTTTCTGTGTAATAATTGAAGTTCACTGATATTTATTTAAAGTCTAAGTTTGAAAAGCATACTTCAATGTTATTAGTACAGCATTTAAAAGAATGTATAATTACTTATTAGGAGTATGAGTTAATAACAGTGTAAACATATTGTATTATTATTTTCTTATTTTTTATTTTCTTTGTTTTCCTAATTTTGAACTGTAAATATTGTAAATAAATTCTTAGTTGAAGTTAATGTAAATAAATTTGTTTAATTTGTTTTAAAAGTGTGTCGAGTTCATTATTTTACACCACAGCATTTGACAACAGATAATTTGAATAAACATAATATTTGCACAATATGAATTTATTATTATTATTTAGAAATAAACACAATATTTTCTTGATATCATTTTATAAGAATTGATTGACATTAACATATAATATTATTATGGTCATAGGGTAATTATAATGCACATTATAAGAGTACAATATTATTTATTGCCACAGATTATTGAATTATAAGATTTTGATCTATTCCAAAATTAAGATGCTATATGAAAATAAAAGATATACATATGATTATTTATTTAATGATTGATGATATAACAGAAATAGATAAGATTAAGTTATACCCTAAGATTAGTATTGTATATTATTATTAGAATAAGTTAGGTGTATTTAGGTTTGATATAAAATCCCTTATCATACTTATTTACATGAATTATTATTACTTTAAGATAATTAGAAGAGCCTGAGATTATTTAATTATATTTTAAAAAATTAAAAGTTAAGATTTATTTATTTATTACATTTAAAGATAGTTTATTTTATTTAAAAGCCATAAGAATGCTGTAGATGTAGTAGTAAGTTAATAAGGAGGTAATAGTATTCTTATGCCATTGAGACAATGTCTTGGGAGATATTGACTCAATGTAAATCTACTTATTGCTTTGTAACTTTACTTCACAGTCTCATGATTTTGATAAATACTTATTTAATTAGTACATACTATAGAAATATATTGATTTTGATAATTGATAATAAATTTAATTAGAATATGATAGTATAAAAGTAAATTAAAGATAGATATGCAAATTTTAATTAAGCATTATAATTTAATTGAGCTAGTTGTATTTCAAACTATATTATACATCGAGAAGTAAGGGTACAAAGGGTAAGAAGGATTTTGGCGCCGGCAACGTGGTGGGCCCGATATGTTGGGATTACAATTTTATCAACCCGATAGTTGGAGAAGAAGGATTTTGGCGCCCAAACGTTATCGGCCTGATATGTTAGAGTTACAATTTTATCGGCCCGATAGGTGGAAAAGAAAGATTTTAGCGATTAATTATTTTAGGCTTAGATATTTAATTAGGGATTAGGATACATAATTTTAGGGATAGTATATGTTAGGAGAATAAAATGATAGGTATAATTATTTAATAAAAATAGTGTATGTATTAAAATGTATAATTTAGGAGTTAGTGATTAGTATATTTATTAAACATAAATAATTAGTATTTTATCACAATATTTATAATTGATTAGATGTTGATTATAAAAATAGAATAAAGATCTTATTAGTAAAGTTATTATATTTTCATGTGGTATCTATAATATGATTATTTAAAAATTAAATACTATGTTGATTTTAAGTTAATAAGTAAATAAATAGGTAAACTATGGAAATGTGGCAAATAATTATTTTATAATGTGACCATATCAATTCTTAAAATATTTTAAATGTATATTTAATATAATATATTATGTGCAAATTGTCTGTGGGTCATAGGTGTAAAGATTAATGATATGACACAATTTTGTTATTGGAAATTATATAGTTATAATTATTTAAAAATAAATAGTGTAGAGTTTTCAAGGATATTATTTTATGATTAATTGTAGAAGTGAATTGAGTGGAGATGAGAAGGTTGATAGGGAATTATTTTGAAAAATATTGATAATAAATACTGCGTAATAATAGAATTGAATTTTAAAAAAATAAAAATGAGTAATTGGGATAAAGATCTAGAAGTTGAAATGTCCAATTTTGTTGTTGAGGATAATAGTTGTGTGGAGAGTAAAGAAATAGAGAAATTAGCAGATTCAGAAATAATATAAGAAAATACTAAAGTATGGATAGTGAAATAAAGGAAGAGGAAAAGATAATTTTAAAAATGGGAGGAAAAGAAGTAGTGAAAACTGAGAAAGATGTAGAGAACTTATCAATGTCTGATATTAAGAAATATTTTGAAGTAATAATTCAAGGTATGAGTTCAATGAATAAGTCTTTAAAAAAAAATGAAAGATATGAATATAAATATGAATATGAAATTTGATATTATTAAAGAGGAGTATAAGTCTTTAAAAGAAGAAATAAAAGCAGAAATGAAAGAGAATGGTAAGTCTCTTAGAGAAGATATTAGTTCTTTAAAAGAAAATATGAAAGAGGAGAATAAGTCTTTAAAAGAAGAAATGAAAGATAATTTTGCAGTTGTAATAAGTTTTAATAAAAAAATGATAGATAGAATGGATAATCTAGATAGAAGATTGGGTAAAAATGGGGAAGTACTTGAATCTATAAAGTTAGACATAATAAAAAGTTATGATAAAAAAGAAGAATTTTTAGACAGAAAACTTAGAGAAGTGTCAGAAAATATAATTAAAAGTGTGAAAGAGCAAATAGAAGAATCTAATAGCCAATGGCAAGTAAAAAATAATAAGTTAGATCAGAAAATAGAGAGTAATAATTTAAATGAAAAAGATGAAATTTATGAAGTAAAGAATGATATAAATCATATTAATGAAGAAGTTAGAAGTATTAAAGAAGATGTAGTTCAGAATAAAAAAGAGATTTCTATAAAATCTATTGAAATAATTAATAGTAGGAATGAATTATATAAAAGAATACTGGAGAATCCTAAAGAGTATTTTAAATTGACTAATGAAATGATAGGAATGTGTAAATCCTATGAAAAGTTAGTTGGAGAAAGAACTATAGACCAAATTAATAATTTTAAGAAATATTATCTTGATGATAAAAGATTTGGTAGATTTACAAAGATAAAATCAAAATCTTCAAAGCAAAAGTATTTAGAGTTGTTGAAGCATGAATTATTAAAAATTATAGATATAAGTAGTAATAAATTTAAGAATAAAATGCAAGAAGTGATATCTAAATGTATTGTTAATGATAAAAATATTCATTTACAAGTTGATATTTTTAAAGAAATATTATTTGAAGGAATTAGGAACTTAATACCTAATGATGAAGTTATAAATGGAAAATTTAATTGGAATAAAGATTTAAGCAAGATAAAAGTAAGACTTAAATGTCCAAAGAATGAGAAATTTATAACAAATTTTTTTAAGAATAATCTTAATAAAGGAAAGAAGATAGGAAAAGTTAAGGTGAGATTTAAGAAAGGAGAAAGAAAATTAAAGTTTAGATTTAGAGAAGAAGATATCTAATAATTAAGACAAATAATTCTTAAAGAAGATGTGTATTTGATAATGTATTATGGCATTATATTATTTTTTTTTTTGCTTTGCAAAATAAATATAAAATCTTTCCATGTTAGCAACCTTCAAAGAAATCAATTCAAAAAATTTCTTAGTCTATATGAGGGTCCATATAGAATATCTTGCAAAGTAGGGGAGAATGCATTTATGTTAACCACACCAGATGGGGAAAAAGGGACTTATAATGCAAGGAGTTTAATTCCCTTTCCTTCTGAAGTGTGAGTTACAATTGTAAAAATGTTGTGAATAAATATTTTAATGTAATGTTTAAATACTTGCTTTGTTCACATAAGGAAATAATTTATTATATATGATAAATTAGCAGAATAAATAAAGATTTAGCTGAAGAAGTTTACAAAATATGTATAATAAGATGTTATTTATCAAGTTAGTAAATGATAATTTAAGGAGAAATAAGGTTTTGTCAGAATGACTAAAATAAAAGTGGAATTAGCTGTTAAAGTAAATATTTTAAGCAAAAAGTTGAATAATAAAGATAGAAATTATAAAAACTCATGTGTTTAAAGTATATGTAAGTAGATCTTATGAAAGATTAATTTATATTATAGTAGTGATCATGAAATTGATCAATCTTAAGGGATCAAGTTAATCTCTTTAAATGAGAAGTATATAGATTTATTAAACAATGATCTATAAAATTGCTAATGAAACTAGCAATAAATTTGGAAGTAAAATACATAAAGTAGTTTAAAATATAGTATTAACTATAGGAATATGTATTTACAGTAGTTTATTTAAAAGGTGTATTTAAAAGAATTTAAATATTTAATGTTTATAGAAATATTAGGGAAATAAAAGTAACCTAGTTAAGAGATGAGTAAAGAAAAGTGAAACTTATTTTATAAAGTAAAAGAAATCATTGTAGTTTTATTTAAAAGTGTTTTCTAATTGAGATTTAAGATGACATTTCAATGCTTTATAAAATTTTATGTTAAAGTAATTTACTATGAGATTTAATGATAAGAAAGATGAAGATGATAAATGTGGATTAAAGAAGATGAAGATAGATGTTAAATTTAAAATTTTATCCGAAGGAGGGGAATATGTGCCCTTTTGTATGGGTCACCATCTAATTTTTGTGCTAATCTATTAAAAATTTTAAATTTAAGATATATTTGAATATGTGATGTTAATTTTGCTTATGGTAATATTTCAAAAGGTTTAATTAAAGCAATCTATGAGTATTTGATATGTGAAATTGTGCTGAAATTGAGAGAGACATTTTAAATAAAGATGATAGTAGTATATGGTTGGGAAAACTGGCCATAGTTAATACTGCATTAATATATTTAATAAGTAGGTATTTAAAACTAAAAGTGTTTAAAAGACAAGTTAAAATTAAATGCATATATTTATTGTTGATAAAATAATGTTATAAAAGAATATAAATATTTTTAATTATTATAAATACTTAAATAGAAGATTAATATTTGATTTTAATAATATCGAATTATTAATTTAAAATCTGTTATAATATCTTATTTATTTTAAAAAAATGTTTATTTTAAAAATGCAATTGTTAGTTATTTTTAGATTATGAGAAGCGTTTCTTTTGTTGTAAAAAACAGATGTTAGTTAAATATGCACACACATGCTTGGAAGTTATCTAATAAAGTTGCATAACTATTTTAAAAATCATGTTATAAAATTTATAAATAATACGTGAGCTATCACGAGATAAAATAAAGATAAATCAATGTAGAATATTAAATCTGATTTTTAAAAGTATTGCTTTAAAAATATAACGTATAAAAAAGACTTAGTTTATTTTAAATAATCTTATAAAAGTGATATAAAGTAAAAATCAAGTAAATAAGAATATTTTTAAAAATGTTTAGTGGATTTAAATAAACGATAAGGATTATTTTAAAAATTTAATAATGTAATAAATATTAAATATTAAATAAGTCATTATTTATTTTTAATTTTGTGTTGTTGGTAAATATGTAAATAAGCCAGCAAGTTGATTGTTTAAATGTACCAATCAAATGGGAAGTTTCTTCCGGTATAAAAGCTTAGTTCAATTGTTAGGAGAGGACTCTGTGATTGAATTTTCAAGTTAATTGTGTTATTAAAAATAGCAAAGTAAATTTGATAGACGCTCTCAAAATCAATTTTAAAATTATAAGAGTGTCATTGTAAATAATTTATAAAAGTTTTAAATGATAGACATGCAGTGTTAATTTAATTTTCCCTATCAATCGTCTCTATATTGAAGCTCAATTTACAAGCAAATGGTCATGGGAACATCATATATAGTGAAAATATATCGGAAACTTTATACTAGAAATATGACAAACGCTGGATTAGTTCGGAAAGTTACGAGATGGAGAAAAGTAGTATTTTGGACAGTATATAATTTTAAAAGCTAATTGCTATTGACTATTAGAAAATAGATATTTTAAAGAATAAAATACTTCTTTATGAAGAAAGTATTTTTGCAAGCTATAAATTTAAATATATATCTTAAGTAAAGATATTAGAAATAAAAGTAGTTTTATAAATACTTGCCTTGTTAAGTCTTTATGTTTAAAAGACTGAATGTTGACAATTTTAAAAGGCAAATAAATTGAAAATATAATTAGCTAAAAGTCTTAATATAATAAAAATTATTATATTGAAATAATTTAAACGCTGGTCGTTTTAGATGAAGAAGCTTATTCTTACCTGGATATTTTGTTAAGAAATGTGCAAGTAATATGTGGACGTCCAAGTCAATTAAAATAATTAAATGATAATTTTTCATAAACTATAGACTAATTTAAAATAATAACTTTTAAATAATATTTTTAAAGAACTGGATCCGGATCCTATAAACTATTTTAATTTTATTTTATTTTACTTGATGGGGGAACTTTTATTTTATTTAAAAAGAACGTTATCATTTTTATAAAACTTTTAAAAAAACACGTGATAGACCGGAAAAGGAAATGGTGTTTTAGTGAATGTGTACCTAGGATTAAAGAACTATTATGGTGAAAAGAAGACATCGCTGGAGTTACGTAATATGAATTCTGTTTTATTTATCTAACATAAAATTTAAATATTATTAATTTATTAAAAATAAGATAGGTACATTTCTTAAAATAATAACTAAAAATAATATAATAATTAATTGCATAAGTTTATCTTATAATTAATATAACACGTAATATGTTAAAGAATGATTGTGAGTGTAAATGTGATTTATTTTATGAAGCTGTAATTCCGAAGAATATTGGAAGATGGACTGTACATTAAATCATTGCTTATGGTAAAAAATTTATAATAATAATAATTTTGATGTATTTAATATGTTTTCTTTAGATCAACCAAATGATATGTTATTGTTGAATGAATGTATAAATATTTTAAAAATACACACACATTATATTGGCAGTGACAGTTTTATTTAAATATGCATAATTTGAATTTATGATATAAATATGATACAACATTACATAAGAAGCTTAGAAATAATTATATGATTCTTTCGTAAATAAATTTTGATATTTTGTTTATGTTATAGTATTAGAATTATATTTATTATTCATAAGTAATTATTTTATTGCAAGTTAGGAAGAGATTTTAAAAGTCTATATTTTATTTTTATTTTATTGGATAAATTAAGTTAAGTTTTATGTAGAAGTTTATATTTGGATTAAAGATTTACTGAATATAGATGATGAAGTATAAATAGTTTGGATAATTAGTTTTTATTTAAAGTTGATGATTGTTTTTCCGGAAAGTTTAAATAAATTTTAGAGGATATTTTGTAGATAGAAAGTTATTAAGAAGGAGTAGAATAACACATAAAGTAAAGTAATAATTTTACATAGAAAAGAATCATAGAATTTATCTAATATAATACTTTATGAATTTGAAATTAATGAATAATTTAAATATTATTATTTAACAGTACATATATGTAATGCATATTTGATAAAACATGTAGCATGAATTGCATTAAATGAAATATAAAATTATAATCAATTATTTGTTATTACATTACAAAGATACATTAGTTTTCTATATTATGCTATTAAAGTAATGCTGATAGTAAAGTAAACACATACTAGTACATGATGAAATGAATAACAGTAATACTTAAGTGATGTAGCAATTTAATTAGTAAAGTTTAATTGTTTACATATGCTACATAAATATTGTTTTACATAAATTTTTCTGTGTAATAATTGAAGTTCACTGATATTTATTTAAAGTCTAAGTTTTAAAAGCATACTTCAATGTTATTAGTACAGCATTTTAAAGAATGTATAATTACTTATTAGGAGTATGAGTTAATAACAGTGTAAACATATTGTATTATTATTTTCTTATTTTTTATTTTCTTTGTTTTCCTAATTTTGAACTGTAAATATTGTAAATAAATTCTTAGTTGAAGTTAATGTAAATAAATTTGTTTAATTTGTTTTAAAAGTGTGTCGAGTTCATTATTTTACACCACAGCATTTGACAACAGATAATTTGAATAAACATAATATTTGCACAATATGAATTTATTATTATTATTTAGAAATAAACACAATATTTTCTTGATATCATTTTATAAGAATTGATTGACATTAACATATAATATTATTATGGTCATAGGGTAATTATAATGCACATTATAAGAGTACAATATTATTTATTGCCACAGATTATTGAATTATAAGATTTTGATCTATTCCAAAATTAAGATGCTATATGAAAATAAAAGATATACATATGATTATTTATTTAATGATTGATGATATAACAGAAATAGATAAGATTAAGTTATACTCTAAGACTAGTATTGTATATTATTATTAGAATAAGTTAGGTGTATTTAGGTTTGATATAAAATCCCTTATCATACTTATTTACATGAATTATTATTACTTTACGATAATTAGAAAAGCCTGAGATTATTTAATTATATTTTTTAAAATTAAAAGTTAAGATTTATTTATTTATTACATTTTAAAGATAGTTTATTTTATTTAAAAGCCATAAGAATGCTGTAGATGTAGTAGTAAGTTAATAAGGAGGTAATAGTATTCTTATGCCATTGAGACAATGTCTTGGGAGATATTGACTCAATGTAAATCTACTTATTGCTTTGTAACTTTACTTCACAGTCTCATGATTTTGATAAATACTTATTTAATTAGTACATACTATAGAAATATATTGATTTTGATAATTGATAATAAATTTAATTAGAATATGATAATATAAAAGTAAATTAAAGATAGATATGCAAATTTTAATTAAGCATTATAATTTAATTGAGCTAGTCGTATTTCAAACTATATTATACATCGAGAAGTAAGGGTACAATATATATATATATATATATATATATATATATATATATATATATATATATATATATATATATATATATCAAAATACAGTACAATTTATATAAATTATATTCTTTTAGAAGTACTTTCGACTATACACTTTGTAGTCTTTATCAACTATATAACGTTGAATAATCAAAACGAGACAACCCTTAACAATACCCATAGTTCAATTCAGATTTCCCACAATTCTGTTATCTTAACATTTGATGACTGGCGATTCATTAATGCCAGTCATCAAATGTTAAGATAACAGAATTGAGGGAAATCTGAATTGAACTATGGGTATTGTTAAGGGTTGTCTCATTTTGATTATTCAACGTTATATAGTTGATAAAGACTACAAAGTGTATAGTCGAAAGTACTTCTAAAAAAATATAATTTATATAAATTGTACTGTATTTTGATATATATATTGATTTGTATATTACATATATTGTGAAATGAATACAGATATCAAACTTTATTTATTATATATATATATATACATATATATAATTATCGTGCCTTCATTTCTTTTGCCACTTTTCCATCTGTTCTCTTTGCACCTGGAATTGACTAAAAATTTTCTATTTAAACTGATAATACAAAATATGATACAGTAAACTATGGCAAACTATGACTTTTTCTCTTTTTAAAACATTTATTCATGTTTGAATCTCACTCAATGTAAGTTACATTATCACATGATTATCCACTGGTTGGCAAAATTTATAATTCTATAAATACAAGTCACCTGCCAAAATGGCATGATTAACAAGCTTATAACATTTGGGCTATCCTTGCTCACAGAAATGGATACCAAATTTCCTTTTGCATTGATCAAATGATTCACTATTACTATACTAAATATTTTTTTCAATGCTATTTGAAATCAGCAAGATATATTCCTATATTTTTTATTTGCAATGGTCTGTGATGGTTATAAAGTTTACCTCACATAAACAAAATTTAAGTATAAACAAAATGGTGTTTAAGATGAGTTATGTTACATTTTAACAAAATACAGTCAAAAAATATTATCACCACAAGTATGCAAGTTATACAATGACAAGCCACATTACATCAAGCCCAAAAGAAAGAAAAAATAAATACATACATATTATTACCACTCAAGTATATGAGTTATAAATCTGGCCTCATGATGGCATGCCAAATCCAGGAAAAAAAGATTCCTGTACTGGTCAGAATTGTATGCTCAATTAACAAGGTTTAGAATCTAAGCAACAGTACCCTAATACATTCATGCCTGAAATATACAGGTTAGGAGAAATCATAGATCCTTACTTATTTCCTCTTCTCTAAAACTATAACATTATGAACAACACTTCAATGATAACAGATGAATTTTATTCATTCCAGTCCCATAGACACAGTGGAGAGAAATGAGATCTACAGGGTAATTATTATAAATAAAGAACATCAAATCTTAGCTCAATCAGATACCTTAAGTGTAAGGAAAATTTATAAATTTAATGAATTGCAAACAGATAGCATTACAAAATAAACATGAATTATAATGTAGTATCCAACCACAATGAGCAAGAATAGAACAACCCAGGAATAAATATCATTTACAGTAATTGCTTATAACTTTTAAATAATAGTATTATTATAATGAACAAGTGAGATTTAATGAGTGAGGTTCAATAAACATGAATGCATGAGTAATTATCAACACATAATAATTTAATAAACATAAGCTATTTTAATTTACATCAGAAACATAGCACAGATTTAATATAATTTTCTACTTCTTCTTTTTCTATATAATGATTTCTACTTTAATATAACATACCATTTACTCTTTCTTAAACACTTTTTCAATACTTTTATTTATATCAAATGAACAGTGCAACTGCACTACAGTCATTATCAGAGCTACAATATTCAAATATATAATTAAACAATTAATACACTTATCCACAAATTGATATACATAATTAAATACACAAAAACAAAAATAATTATTCATTTTAACATGACCTTTATAAATAATTATTTCCTATTTTATTACTTTACTTTTTAAATAAGTCTATCAATATTTAATTTATATTAATTTATTCTATATCACTTTATTTTATTTTTTAAAAATATTATTTAATATAATAATTATAATGTTAATATTTGTTTTACTATTTAATACATATTATTATCATTTTACTTACATTATAAAATAAACTTCTAATCTTGTCTTACTTTTATTAAATATTTATATCAATTAACTTTTCACACATTACAAATTACTTTTTATTATTTTTTATATTACAAAAAATTGCCTATCTCTTGCTGATTGTATTATCAAAACCCATCTGACAAAAATTCAAAATTTATACTTGTTTAAAACTCCCCCTATTGTCATTTTCTTTAACTTTTTTCTTTCAACCTTTACAAACTCTAATTATTATTAATAATTGTTTATAAAATTATTGTTCTTACCCCAAAATCCCTATTAAGACTTGGTTTTATGCTCTTAATCAAGATTGCTTTTTTAATTTTCCTATCCCTTCTATTATTTGTGTAATTAATCATTTTTATACAATCTTTTTTAAACCTATGACTTGTTTCTGATGAGTGCAAATAAATAGGTAATCTCTTATCATATTTATGTTGAATTAATCTGGTATAAATTGAATTCTTTGTTTCTCCCACATTAGTTTTTATAATTTTACTTTTACATAATTTGCATTCAATTTTATATACACCATTTCTGTTTTTTCTACTTTTCTTACATACTTATTATCTAATATATTAAGTATATTCTTCCTTATTTATTTACTATCTTACATTTTATTACATTATTAAACTTTTTGTTAATTCTAATAATTATTCTATTCATACTTTTTACAATACTATTATTAAAAGTTTTAATACCTATATATTTATTCTTATCTATTTTATTTTTTCTACATACTGTCCCATTATTTGTATTAAATTTCTCTTCCAATTTTCTTATATTCTCTTCTATAACTTTTTCTGGATATTCATTATCTCTAACCTCTTTAATTATTAATTCTATCTGTCTTCTATAATCTTCCTTATCTGAGCAATAATTCCAAGCTCTATATATTCTTGAATTTATACTACTTATTTTATATTTAACATCTATATTTGAATTACAATTAGTTATATAGCTATCTCCATTAGTTCTTTTTTTACATACATATGTCTCTATCTTGCATTTACCATTTTTATATGATTTTTTTAACAAAATATCGAAATACAATTAACTTATTTTCATTTTCTTTTTCTACTATAAATTTTATATTTTAATCTAACCTATTAATCTCTTCAAGATACATATCTATTTGCCTTTGGCTCTTGTTGAAAATTAATAAATACTCATCAACATATCTTTTTATAAAAATTGGACCATTATTATTACTAATCATTATATTCCCCATATTCTATATATATATATATATATATATATATATATATATATATATATATATATATATATATATATATATATATATATATATATATATATATCAAATCAAAACTACCCCAAAACCAAAATTAAACCAGACCAGCACAAAAATAATATTAACACACAACCTAAGATTTTAATATTATTTTTATGCTGGTCTGGTTTAAATTTGGATTTGGGGTAGTTTTGATTTTATATTGACTAGTTTAGCTTTATGGCTGTAATGTTTATATATATATATATATATATATATATTACTAAGTACCCCACTTTATGCCCCTCCTATTAGTAATCCTTTGTTTTGCTTATAATATTCTCCATTAAATTCAAATGTAATCTCCTTACAACAAATTCTCATTATTTCTCTCAATTTCTCTACTGGTATTTTAATTTCTTTATATTCATCATCTCTATATCTTTTTATTGCTAACTCTATTGCTTCTTCGTCATCTCTCTATTTTTTTATTGCTAACTTTATTGCTTCTTCCACATTTATATTTGTGTATACAAATATAAATGAATGAGGTGATAGTTAAAAAATGTATCCTTTCATGATTTTAGAAATTAATCACTTAAACAATAAAATTTGATAAAAAATGTTAAAGACGAATATAAACGCATCCATTTTAAGCAATGATAAAATTATAAGAACCCAAGTTACAGCAATTTGGTTCTATTTGTAACATACCCTTGCTGACATCAATATTGTTAAGACAACTGTCCAATATTACTCAAAGATGATTCATTGATATAAGAAAATTGTTCAATAAACTTTGCCTCCAATGCAATGAATAAAATAAAGACTAAAAATTGGATACAGTACAAATAAAATCCTGTTTTACAAGTTTGATATTATTTGTTATTTTTAACCAAAAATAAAAAATTTATATTACATTTTCAATACTTTTAATGAATATATATATATATATATATTATAACGATCGAAATGAAAGTGAAGATCGAATCTAACTGCAAACTACAATATCTGCTCTACAGGGCGCCATCTAGGCATTTAAACCTAGAAAAATTTATAGAGTAGGCACATACGCATTGTTAAGATTCCACTTTATTTAAATATTCAGATCGTTAGCCCAAGTCACTAGCTCAGTGGAGATGCAGAGATAAAAATCTATATCTTAATTTATATCTTAAATATAAATAAATAAAAGCCACTGCCAGAATTATTTACGCACATATAAAATAACATTTAAATTTTGAGGAATAAATTCAACATTTTAGATTTTTCTATTAATCTTTAGTTTTACATTTAAGTAAATTACAACCATGAGTTTAATATTTATTTAGTGAGTCGAGTTTGAATAGACTACATAGATCTGCATTTGAAAAAAAAAAATTCTTCCCTGATTTAAATTTAGGCAACAAATTTCGCAATCAAACCGGCGCCAATCCATCTGATACACTTATGTATCCAATGTAGCATGAAAATACGACAACACAAAATACTATACTGTCAGGAATGTACATCTGAACAGCAAGTACAATTAGAGAAGACATTGTCTCTCCACCAACAGGAATGTCACATCTGTTGGCGAGTAGAACAATAAACATAAAACTCCATAGGAATGGACTGCGGTCCTTTGCCATCTTACAAACCCATCCATAGGCAAACAGAAGGTATGTGGCATATATATATAATCCTGCCCATAGTGGATCTCATACTACATCTACAATTACACAAATATATCCAATCCATTGAACCAATTCAACTACGAAATGAATAACCTAAGATTACCCTCCCTTAATATAACTTTACAAAACTATATAGCCATTCACACCCGACTTAAATTTAACATTTAAATACATTCGCACAGATTATTTTTATACAATTTGTTTTATAATGTCGAGTATAGATTGGCTGCACAGATTCCACAGTCAAAAACATTCCAAATTAAACATAACTGATCAAAATACAAAGTCAATTGATAATGTCAATTGCTGAGGAAATACAGGAGACCCTTTGGTGTTCATCATAAGACACCACAGTGACATTGTTGACTTATATGTTCTAATTGATTGTGAAAACCACAACATAATCAATTGCTAATGAATCTATGCAACGTCTATACCCAACTTAAATGTAATGCATTTAATAATTTCTACAATAAATATTATTACAAATAAAAATAATAAAAATGGAAATGATTTTAGCAAAACTTAACTATAGAAATTTAAACAATCAATTATTAATTTGAAAATCAAATAAGAGTTCATTTTAAAATTTAAATTAGCTGAATCTTTATAAAAAAACAATGACGAAAGTTCTTAATTACTTTTTTTTGTTGTTGTTAATTTGTAAAGTTCATAGCTCACAGTAGAAGAGTCCAGATTTCTGCTTTTAATTCCCATGATGCCTCCATTGGAAGATAATGTTCTAGAGATAGCAATAGCTGGTTCAAGGTACCACAGTCTTTTCATTTTTTTTTAAATAGAGAGTGTGGTATGTGCATTCTACCACATCTCTCAAACACAAAACACAGGAACTGTCAGAAAAAACTGTATTTCCCTTTTTATATTATCCACACGGACAAAATGTCACTAATCCATCACTTTTGTTAGGGTCCGAGCCAAGGCTTAGTGCTTCCATTGGACAAGCTAATTTATTTTTATTTTTTATCTATCTTTCATCATATGATTTTAATCATACAAGAGCCCGAAGCTAGCTTGCTTTTCAAACAATTTATAAACAATGATTTCCATTTACAGATTACAAGAATTAATTAATACCTGTTTTTATTTTTAAATCTTGTACTTTTTTTTATAAAAAAGTACGTTCAAATATTTATTTATTTGTTTTTTTTAAAAAAATATTTTTAAAGTTTGACATCTATGCGAATGTATATACGTTTAACAAACATTTTAATTTTAGCGTTTAGTTTTTTACTTTTATTTGCGAACATTTTAAGTTTTTATTTTAAATTAATGTAACAACATATTTATATATCGTTGCAATATATATATATATATATGTGTGTGTGTGTGTATTTTACATATATTTTTAATAATCTATTTCAATAAACAGCATATATGAAACATGAAATATTAAATTTTGTAATAGGTAAGTTGCTATGGTGATTGTAGTAACAGAAATTGAAATATGTAATAATTTAGTAAGAGTGATTGTATTCATGTAAACTTTTTATTCACTTAATTATTTTCCAGAATCTATTTATTTACTCACTTATTTATATATTTTTTGAAATTGATCACAACAGATTTATGATTTGATGCTAATATTAATAGCAAATAATGATATTATTTTAAAATATTTGATTTGCATGGTTATCTAGTTAACATTTATATTTCAAGATCTCCATTAACCATAGGACAAGTGAAAGGAAATTAAATAAAATCAACAAACATGTTTATTTTTTTAAAATACTGTATCATACAGAACTAATCTGGGCAGATTATATATATATATATATTGTAACGAGCATAGATGTTCGTTACATTGTTTTTTTTTTTAAATTTATTAAACATGAAAGTTAATTAAAAAGTTCGCATTTAAAAATTTTCTTTAAGAATTAAAAATTGAAATTAAATATCATCTTAAACTCTTATATATTAATTAAATCGCACAGATAATGAAAAATTATTAAAATAAAACTTTATTAAAGAAAAAGTATTTTAAAACTAAATTTTAAAAAGATTTGGAGATGAAATTATATCTTTAAATTTATCTTTAAATATATTTTTGATTTGGAAAACAGGTTAATTAATCAGAAATGGAAATGATTGTTAATTAGTTAAATGTAAACCAGCCTTCGGCATTTAAATGTAAAAACACCGGTCAGATAAGAAAACAATAGAAACTGTTAGCAAATAAGAAGAAATCCCTATGGAATCGGACCGCAGCGAAAGGACCATCGCATTGGTGACGTAATGTAAATTCAATCCTTCACATTAATATAAAAGGAAAATTTGGAAATTATTAATCAGTGACTGGAAATTGATTATTACGATGTGACTATATGTAGTAGTACGGAGTTGGAGGAATTGACAGACGCACGGTCAATTCTTTCAGCTGTTAAAGAAGGGAGAAATGAACTATCGTTTCCTACATTGAGGACCAACTAAATTAAAAACCTCCGAATGAATAAATAAAACAATGGCTAAATGGATACCAATTTTAGGACGGCGTGGGAATTTACGTTCATGGCAAGCAACGGATAAAGTTGGACGTTTTAAAAATCATAAGAACTTATATATATTCACTTGAAACAATAAGAACTCTAAATTTTAAAACTTTTTAGTAAATAATGCAATAGAATCCTATCTGACCAAACTAAATTAATAATGTTATTTGATGTATTTTTTTTCTTATTTATTTTGTAAAATCATTTCCATTTATTTATTTTTTGTTCTTTAAGTTTTATTATGTTTGTTGTTTTCCGTTAAATTAATTATAAAAATGTTAAACTTAAGTCAGGCGTGAATGGCTGTATAGATTTGTAAAGTTATATTAGGGGAGGGTAATCTTAGGTTATTTATGTCGTTGTTAGATTGGGTCAATGGATTGGATATATTGATGTAGTTAGTAGATGTAATCGGAGATTCGCTTCTGGCAGAATCGTTTATATATACGCCGCACTCACCCGTTTGCCTATGGAAGGAATTATAAGACGGAGAACGCAGTTCCTTTCTATGGAGTTTTTTTTTATTGTTCTTCTCGTTAGATAGATGTAATATTCCTATCTGATTGAGAGTCAATGTCTTTCTTAATTCTTTTGGTGCTGCCATATTTCGTATTACATTGAATACATCGATATATCAGATGGATTGATGACAGTTTGATGGCGAATTTTAGCCTAAGGTTAAATAGGGATAGAATATTTTAATTTCAATGCAAATCTATGTAATATTCATACTTGATTCTAAATAAAAATGCATTAAACTTAAGTTGTTTATAGACGCTTGCATGGATTGTTTATCGGTTAACTATGTTTTGCGTTTTCATATTTGATCAAAATATATAGACATTCGATAAATAATGATACCTTACGGTGAGTATCTAAAATGTATTTATTCGGATGTCTTTTAAGTTATTGGTGACAATGCGAGTATCTTATGATGAATACTATTGGGTTACGTAGAAATTTCCCTCCGCAATTGTCAGTAATCAATAATTTTGTATTTTGATCATTTATGTTTACTTTGGAATGTTGTTGACCGTGAAATCTATGTAACCGATCTATATTCAATATTATAAACAAGCTTTCCTAAATTTATCTGTGCGAACTTAATTAAAATGTAAAATTAGAATATAATAGTAATTAAAGGTAAATTAAAGTCAAAAATCAAAGTTAAAAATAATGTTAAATGTTAAAATGTAAACTAATACTAAAATAATTTTAAATCTTATATATATGTGCATAAATAAATGTTTGTATGTTAATTACTGGCCGTGGCTTATTTTATTTATTTTTTAATGTTGAAATCTAATTAGATAAGATATGATGTTATTAAATCTCTGCTACTCCCTGAGCTAGTGACATGGGCTAACGACCAGAATCAAAATTTAAAAAAAAAAAAATTTTTTTTTTTGACTTACGTATCTGCCTACTTTATAAATTTTTCTAGGTTCAAATGCCTAGAGGGCGCCCCGTAGTGCAGTTTACGTTAAGTCGTCATTCTCCGGATCGATACAATATATATATATACAGGTTTATATATACCTGTGTTTATATATGTAATAGACAGGGTATGAGCACAGACTTTCACATGACCCACCACTCTCCACATCATCTCATAACACTGATACACCTGAACACACATATGTTGAAAAGATAAATAATCACCAATATATGTATTTCATGCTAAACCAGCAATCATCAGTTGGTCCAGATTACCATCTCTACACATATGGACCAACTGATGATTGCTGGTTTAGCATGAAATATGTATATTGGTGATTATTTATCTTTTCAACATCTATGTGTTCAGGTGTATCAGTGTTATGAGATGGTGTGGAGAGTGGTGGGTCATGTGAAAGTCTGTGCTCATACCTGTCTGTTACATATATATATATATATATATATATATATATATATGTATATATTAAATATATATATATATATATATATATATATATATTGTACATATACATACAGTATTCAATTATTTAAAAAAAAAAAATTTTTTTTTATTCTTTTATACATACAGATTTTTATATGTATATATTTATTATTATGAATAAGCAGTTCTTTTTGTGATTTATTATATAATATTTTTTTATTAAATAATATGTGTTAAATTTATTTAACTTTCATTTTGTTAAAATAAGGTAAATCAGAAAGGTGTAAAATAAAATTGTTAGATTAGGAGATAAAAAAATGTACACGTGTGAAACAATGAATAGATCTGTACAAACACAAAGATGCTTTTACACTTATTCCTGATCGCTATAGATGGCCAGCTTTGTTGTTATCTGTATCTTAAAATTATTTTTACAAAAGAGGTGCTTTGATGTAGATAACGATCAATTATAAGTCGTCATTGATTGTGACCGTCAAACTTGTGAAGCTTTGATTTTTTTTTAAGATAAAGATTTCCAGATGTTTTTTTTCTTTGGTTGAAATTCGCGATATAAACGATTAAAACAATTTTTTTTAGGCAGTCAGTTATAAATTTTTTTAGAGAGATGATCAGTCAGTCTTAAATTTTTTAAAGAGATGATCAGTTAAATTATTATTATTATTTTGAGACTCAACTCAGTCGGTCCTTCCTTGTTATAATTCTTAAGCAGAAATGTAAGCTCGAATCCTTTTTTTTAAAAAAAAGAGAGTGAACGCTTTAATTCTTTTTTCTCACTCTTTGAAAGTTGAAAAAAAAAAAGAGCAAATGAAATGTGCATTTATATAAAGCAATTTTCAAGCAATATTAAAGAATAGGAGAGAAATGGAACAAGATTGAATTTATTATAAGTTAGTAATAATTATAAAAATGATATTAACATATTTGGTTATGCATAATATGCCTCTGCATTGCTAAACCATCTTTTTCTGCTTCCTGATTAATACTGAATGAGTCAAAATCGCTGATCTGTCTATGAAATCATGTATCCAGTAATAACCAACAAAATGATAAATTTTGAAGCCAACCACGCAAGCTATATGGAATGCTTTGTTCCTAGTTCATGTCTTATTAAAAGCTCACTGCCTTCGAACCAATGGAGAAGGGGAAATAGGAGGAAAAGAAAATTTAAAACAGCTATGTAGAACCAAGTTTGAAGCCATAAATCAAATTTTTGTTGATTTACCTCAATCATCTAAAGTGTCGACAGCAATTATTTTTTTAAAGAAGAGAAACAAGCAAATCCACCGGTACCTACTTATTCAAAGTACTTATAATAACTTTTTTTTTTAAATGGTAGAAGGAAGCCAATCAACAGTGAATAATAATGGAATTGAAGAAACAAGAAAGTCAATTGATTCAGCATTATCTTAAAAGTATCTGCAATAACTTTTTTTTTTTTTTTGTTGGTGAGCAAAGAAAAGCAGTCTAAAATTCAAATTCAGGACATTAATAAGAAGTAAAAAGTAGACGGGTAAATATGAACTTTCTTTAACCGATTTTATTCTTTTACTTATTAAAAGTAAACCTTAATTTACTGGTCAAAGCAATTTTCGTTTTTGATACAGAAGCATTAAAGACTTGTTTATCTATAGTTATTTGCAATATCTCACAACATAGCACAAACATAGTTTAAATCTTTAAACTTAAATTTTTCATTATTTTTTTTTATTATATATTGTAATGTTGAAATGTTTTTTTTTTTAATTGTTCTTCAGTTGTTAATGATAATGAGCAACCTATAGATATATGCATTTATAATGTTTTTTATTTTTATTTTATCTTGTTGCATATTAAAAGTTAATATATGTATTTTATTTTCTTTCGCTATAAGGTTGCAAAAGAAAAAGATATTTTTATATATGTGATTTTTGGGTATACATTTTAAACATATATGTTAACATTACCGAATGCGTGAATGTGTAACTGCTTACCCAAACACATCAAAGAATAGGTTATATATGATTAGTTTAAAATGGTAAATTAAAAAGTACGGCATTACATTTGAATGGAAATGAAATGACATATACAAGTTACACCTGAAATTTATTTTATGATATGATAAGTAAGAAAATTCTTAAATAAGCATTTATAGAATATGTATTTTTTTTAATATTGATTTAAGTCAGCTTATTTTGAGATATCAAGAAAGGTGACAAACCTATATATTAAGTTTATTTGCTTATACTTATATGAATTTTTATATTAATAAGCCATTTATTTAATTGTCGATTTGACTTTAAAGAAGGAAAGAAAGAGTAGTAGTGTTAATAAAATATAATTATATATCTTAATTGGTTTCCGAGTTATTATTAAGAATATTTTTTTTTTGTCTTAATTCTATCATTTTAATTCATCATCATTGCTCGCAGTTATTAAGTATTACCATTCGTATATATTGAGCAATCACTTGCAAATATTAAGCGTCTGCAAAATAATAGGTAAACTAGAATGTTGATATTTAAGTATTTAAGGATTATGCTTGAGAATAGCCAAATTTTGATAATTATAGTTCAACATAGAAAGCTAAAATTGTGTTGTGTCCATGAATTTAGATCATCCTCATCAAAGATGGATATCATGTTATTAGTTAAAAATGTTTCAAATAATACTATATAAAAGTTATGATCGCCATCAATCATCATTAATAAATTATAGTCATTAAATTTAATGTTTAGCGTAATGAATATATTTTAGTAAATAGGGGTTTATATAAAATTGAATATTATGCAAAGAGATTCATGGTGATCAATCATCACCATTAGTATTATTAAATCCCAGTATGAAATAAGATAATTTTAATAGATGCCTATAAGTTTATAAAGATGAATTTATTGTTGTGAGTTTATTGATAAGCCATGGCTGGTATCATCATCACCATTATAATCATTATTATGATATCACTATTATAATCATTATTATGACATCATCACTATTATAATCATTATTATGATATTATTATCATCATCATCATTATTACCTTTATTGTGATAAATAATTTAGTTAAATGGCCATCAATATCAATAATGGTCTTCACATGCTTGTTTGGAAGCCATTAATAGGATTATACATGTCTGTTCATCAATATACGCTAATGAGCTAGCAATGTCTATAAGAATCTTTGATCTATAGTATAAACTTTGGTGATATTGGGATCTTGTAATTTTATCAATGTAGATAAAATGTAAGAATGTCATTTTTGTTCAATAGTCATCCAAGTCATGTGTAATAAATATGTACTGAATGAGTTTGAACTCAAGTACACTATAAATAGATACTTATCTAGATTGAAAACAATCTAGTGGCGCTCATGGGAAAACACATGTACTTAGCTAAACTGAATAAAGAGTGATATCATCCCTTTCCAACTTCATAATATTAGTTTTATAAAATATATTTTTTAATAAGTTATCATGAATAGCACCAGTGTGTGCATATGACCATGAATGGTCTTATATATTTGGAAAGAAGGATAGAAGGATTCTTTGTTAGAAGAATCTAGTATTGGAGATAAGCATAAGGCACTCCAGGAATCTCACAGTGGGTACTTTTATTCAGTTGCTATATTTGATATTATTTTTATTAGATGACTATGGCCAGTATGTTTTATTGTTCAGATGACTGCCCCAATATATAAATAAATACCAAGAATCTTTAATGCTGATATTTTCTTTGTCTATGCTATGATGAATTGAAATAGCTACAAATTATAATTACAAATACATATCTTTTATATTAATTTAATAATTACAAATACATATTTATATTAATTGATTTATTTAAATTGTTACAATATATATATATATTAAATGTAAAAATACAATATCCGTTATAAATATATATATATAACATAAATAATTAACGGTAAATGCAATATTATAGTTTAAATTTTTTTTAAGTGCTTTTGATTACATAGTAATGCTCATCAGGTTTAACTGAATTTCAAATGTTTTTAAACTTAATGTTAAGTAAATTTCCATAAGCTGTGTATGGCCATATTTGCAACTTGCCTATTAACAACATCATCCTTATATTTATCAATCAGAATTGCCTCTTTAATTATTTTTTTTTTTATGATTCCTTTCTTCCATTAATATTTTTATTTCATTACTATTAAATATAACCTATAATTACAAGTTTTTTCATGGTCAAAGAATACTGAATCTGTATTAAATTGACTATTTACATTATTTTTAAATCGATTATATAATAATTGATGCTCCTTTAATTATAATGAAATAAAAATATTAACAAAGGCAAAACTCTTCATACAGTAGTGCCACCCAATGCCAATCAAAGCAAACAATGGAGTAATCAATGAAAGAAAGGAATCATAAAATGAGGAAAATTAAAGATGCAATTTTGATTGATAAATATGAAAATGATGTTATTAATAGACAAGTTGCAAATATGGACATACACAGCTTATGGAAATTTATGTAACATTAAGTATAAAAAAATTTGAAATTCAGTTAAACCTGATGAGCATTACTACGCTTCAAAGGAATTTAAACTATAATATTGCATTTACCGTTAATTATTTAGGTTATAATAGCTGTTGCTTTACCTAATTTATTGTACAGATATGAAGCTTTGACATTTTATTATACAATATAGGGGTATTTTTAAAAATCATTTAAAATGTTTTGAAGACCTTTAAATAAACAGTGACAAATTCATAAAACCAATCAATACATTCTTCACTTTTCTGGATATGTTGATGTAGAGATAACTGTTGTGTAGAATCACTCATTCATTGGATTGAACATGCAGAATGAATGAACATTGCAAGGGCAATTTATAGTGTTTTGGTATTTATGGTAGAAATTGATTTTGTCTCTTTTATAAAAATTAACTCAAAGATTAGACAATTGTGGTGTTGACAGTATCCACTGAGTAAATATGGAACAGAAAACAATACATTGGAGAACTCCAATTAGAAATAGTATTATAGTATTGCAGAAAAAATATATTATGCTAAAGAAATAAATATCATAATAATACATCCAGTAACCAGAAAAATGGAATGACACATTCTATATGTGGATGTATTTGTATTTCACAGATTGTAGTCACTTCAAAATTTATTTCTAGAGTAGTCCCCCTCTCTTTTTCTTTGTTTTTCTTTTTTGTGTTGGTAGGAGGGGGTAGAATGGCCAAATTTCTTTTTGGATAACAGTTTATTAGTATTAATTATGTACATTTCCAGTAGTTTAGCATAAAAAAAATTGTTATTTGGGAATCATATGATGCTCATTAAGGTTATAAGAAGAAAAAAACAACGTATATATATATTCCTAATGTCCACTTCATACGTTCTTGTTGTTGCAGCTGTTATTACTATGTGATTATTCATATAGTATACGAACATGGATGGGCTGCTTCCAACATGCATTAGCCAGCGTGGTGTGTTTATTGGCTTTTTACCTCTGAGTTTAAGATCGAGAAACACCATGGTCTTTCTTCTCAGTGCCTGATAAGGCAGAATGAATGTTGTGTAAATAATAAATATTTTTTCAATACATATATACAATTATGACAGACAAAAATAAAGCATGGCCTTATTCCCAGGAGACTGTAAAGTCACCAACCAAGGCAGCGGTTGGTGGCTGAAGGTGGAGGGTGCTAAGAATCGCCTGATTGCAGACCCAGGCTGCCATTTGATGACAACTTTTTATTTAGGTACTTACAACTGCAGATCACTTTCAAGTGCAGGAAGATTGCAAGAATTAGAAGAAGAACACTCTTATATTAAATGGGACATTATTGGACTTTGTGAAGTTAGAAGAAAAGGTGAAGAGACAATTGATTTAAAAAGTGGACGTATACTCTATTATAAAGGCACAAATATTGGAAATACAAGTGGAGTAGGATTCATTATAAATAAAAAGTGGAAGAACAACATTGTGGAGATTGATGGTGTATCGGACAGAGTGGCAAGATTAATTATACAACTTAACCTTTTAACCGCTAATTATATTATTGGTTGTATGAGGTAAAAATCAAATCTTTTAATTGGCCAACACACAAACTGAAGACAAAACCTATTGTTAAAACATATTCGCCTATAATATTAAATTCAACTCAGATACGTTTATAAAAAGTATATTACTAATTTTTCAGGTTATGAAGAGAACGAAAGTTCTTTCAAAAATAAATTGCTATTTATTTATTCTAAAATATTCAATTTCGGCAACATAAAAGCTATAATATAAACAAAAAGGTCGACTTTTACGTTATAGAAAAGTAAATATTTCTTTTAAATATTTCTTTAATATTTTTACTAAAATCTTCAATATTTTTCGAAAATAATTTTGTTTTTTTAGTTTTTTTTTTAAAAAACTAGTTTAATTTCTGAAATTATATTTTTTTAATACTTAAAATTGCATTCAAAATGAAAATCTCAGCATTTTTCTTTATTTTCTTTGATCAGGCGGTTTCTTTGTTCTTTCCAGCCAATCAGAATGTCTTTTTCGGCTGAGAGCATGCTAAGAACCAATCACAAATAATGTTCTTTCTTTGTTTAGGTTTAAATGCGTTTTTTTTTATTTTTTACTTGTAAAATAAGTCGGAAGAGGGCACCATCTTACAGAACTTTTAAAAACCTATTCAAAACCTATCAAACAAATTTTTTAGCATAAGAACTGGCAGAGTTAGAGTGACATCAGATGTCTATGAGGAGCCTCGTAAAATACAGTCTTTTGGTTAATAGCAGATACCAAATGCAGATAATTCAGGTTTATGCTGCAACAAGTTCTCATAGTGATGAAGTAATAGAAGATTTTTTTATCGATGTACAAAAGGCTTTTGATCAGAGTAAACAACATTTTAAAATTGTTATGGGAGACTTTAATGCTAGAATTGGTAAACAAATGAAATATGAAAGTGTGGTAGGTAATTTTGGTTATGGTAATAAAAATGAGAGAGGAAATAGACTTGTGGAATTTGCAGAAAAAGAAAAACTTTATATTATGAATTCTTTTTTTGCGAAAAATGTTAAAAGGAAATGGACATGAAAGCATCCAAATGAAGGTACAGCAGATTTGGATTATATTTTGAGTAACAGGAAATACATATTTCAAGATTGTAATGTTCTTAATAAATTTAACACAGGAAGTGATCATCAATTAGTAAGGTGTAAGATACATGTTAATGTGAAGCTAGAGAGACAAAAATTATTAAGAAAAACAATATTTACAGTTGATATTCCTAATCTTCAGAAACATTCTAATGAACTTAAATTAGAACTTAGATATCAGTTTCAAGTATTAGTAGATTTTGAACATGATTCAGATTTGAATGAAATTAATATGAAATAACTGATACACTTTTAAAAACTGCAACAAAAATAGCTGGTAGAAAAAAGCAGCAATTGACCAATAAAATTTCTACTGAGACTAGAGAATTTATGAAGAAAAGAAGGAATATAAAGATATATAAAAATGATGCATTAAAAAGAATTGAATATCTCGAATTTTGTAAAATGGTGCGGAAAAGAGTTGAAAATGATATAAGAAAGTATAACTGTGAACTAGCAAGGAAAGCTGTAGAAGAAAATAAAAGTATTAAGAATGTAAAACAACATATTGGTATTGGTAGAAAATTTATATCTGCAATAAAAAAAGAGGGAATTGTTACTAAAAAGAGAGATGACATCATGAAATTGGTAGAAGATTTTTATCAAGAATTATATAATAATAAAGGACAAGTACCTTCTATATCTATTACATCTTCTGAATTGCCCAGAATTTTAAATGAAGAAGTGAGATACGCAATTAAATGTATGAAGAAAGGAAAGGCTCCAGGTAATGATGGAATTATAATTGATATATTAAAAGAAGCAGGTGAAGAAATAGAAAATTTTTTAGCAAAGTTATATACCAAATGTCTAAATGATAAAGATGTACCGGAAGATTGGAAGAATGCAGTAATAATATTAATATTTAAAAAAGGTGATAAAGAAGATATTAGAAATTACAGAGCTATCAGCCTTTTATCAGTTTTATATAAAATTTTTACCAAGATAATTACAACTCGTCTACAGAGAACATTGGATTTCCACCAACCAAGAGAACAAACTGGATTTAAAAGTGGTTTTAGTACAGTAGATCATATGCAGGTGTTGAGAGAAGTTATAGAAAGAACGAATGAATATGAGTTGTCATTATGTTTTGGATTTGTAGATTATGAAAAGTCATTTGATTCTATAAACATTTCTTCAGTGATTAAAGCATTGGATCATCAAGGTATAGATCCAGGATATTGTCATATTTTGAAGAATATTTATAAAAATGCAACAGCAACAATTAGATTACATAATGATACTTGGAAAGTCAACATTGAGAAAGGTGTAAGACAAGGTGACTCCATATCTCCAAAACTTTTTACAGCAGTGCTGCAAAACGTATTTTGTGGATTAAAACAGGAAACTAAAGGTGTGAAAGTAAATGGAGATTATTTAAGTCATTTAGATTTTGCAGATGATGTAGTTGTTTTTGCAAATAATGCTTCAGAGCTGCAGGATATATTGCAGGAATTATCAGATGAAAATAAGAAAGTAGGACTAAAGATAAATGTTAAAAAGACTAAAGTAATGTTTAATCGATTTGCTCAAAATATTAAAATAAAAATTGATTATGATGAATTAGAAGAAGTTAACAGTTACAAATACCTTGGTCAGATTATTAATACAGATGGAAACATAATGCGAGAAATTAATCATAGAATTAAATTTGGTTGGAGTGCTTTTTGGTAGAAATAACTTGATACTAAAAGGAAATATGCCTATGTGTTTAAAAAGGAAGGTTTTTAACAAATGTGTTTTACCAGTTCTTACTTATGGATCTGAGACTTGGACACTTAATAGAAGAGCAATACAGAGACTTCAGGCCACTCAAAGAAGTATGGAGAGATGCATGTTGGGAGTAACAAGAAGAGATCGAAAATGCAATGTATGGGTAAGAGAACAAACAGGTGTTACTGACCTCATTGAAAAAATTAAAAGATTGAAGTGGAGTTGGGCTGGACATATTGCTAGAAGAGATGATAATAGATGGACAATTGAAATTTTAAACTGGATTCCAAGAGATTGTAAAAGACCCAGAAAGAGACCACATGTGAGATGAATGGATGAAATAAGAAAGTGTGCAGGGGTGATGTGGAGAAGAGAAGCTAAAGATCGGAAAAGATGGATTAAACTTGGAGAGACCTTCATCCTGCAGTGGATTGATAATGGTTGATGATATATATATATATATATATATATATATATATATATATATATATATATATATATATATATATATATATATAAGTAACTGTTTATGCCAATATCACTTGCAATAAACTTGAGCAATTACTAAATAGTAGGGTATTTAAATAACCAATCTATGGATTGACTTGTCTTTTATAAATATTTTATCACATCGTAATCACTGTTCACTTAAATTTACTATGGATAATGCAAGAATAGAAATATGCTCTAGTATACATATTGCCTTGGCTAAAAATTCATGTAGTAATACAGCAATTCTATTTTCTAGCTATCGATTCCCATAATTAATTTTATTAAAAGCATGCTTCTAACACTCCGTGTGTAGTAGATAATGTTATACTTGATAAGTTTCTGTTATTAACATTTACATTTCACAGTAGATTAAATATTGCTTATATATATATAATATATATATATATATCTATATATATATATATATATATATATATCGTATTTAATTAATTTTAATTCTGATACAAATACAATTAATAATTTTTTAGATACTGCTAAGGTAATTTTACTCTTAGATTTTCTCATTTTTGCATTAAAGCTATCTTTAGACTGCAATTCATTATTTATTTGAAGTTGTTAAATATTAATATGATTTAAATGTTCACATATATATCATTGTTAGATGCAATTGAGGAGAGAAAAAGATTCAGTCTTTATTTATTCGCTGAATGTTCTTTAATTTTAAGATTTGACTTTAACAGTAAGTTAGGTATTTCAAAAGAATAAGGCATTGTCCTAAAGCAAAAGCTTTAGAAAGTTTTTTTAATTTTCAATTGCGTCTTAACCTTCAGGCTGTTTAAATAATATATTTAAAGACTTTCAAAGCTTTAATCTTTCAACCATATTTTTTATTTGAAATATAATAAAAAAATGTTTAAAATAAATAAATATGTTTGAAAGCTACAAAGTACTTCAAATACAAATTTTAAATTCATTCAATCTTTAGTATGATTGCTGTTTGCATCAAGTTGTAGAATAAAATAAAAATAAATTTGTTACTTTGTAGTTTAAAAGTCTAAAAAAGTAAAGCTTAGGTTTTAATCAGTAGCTTTGGGTTAAAAGGTAGCTTCTAAAAGAATAAAAAACAGTATTTCTATTCTAAGTCCAACTTTAACACATACTTATATAAGAAATGACATTGCTAACTAAATTAATATATGTTTTATTTCATGTGCTTTATATTTGTATTTTAAAATACTTTAGAACTTTTAAACGCTACACATAATTTGGATAAAGCTATATGAAAAAAGCCAATTTCAGATTGTTGCACTTACATGTCTTTATGTAGAGTCTGAAAGCTATATAATATGCTTAATATACATTTGCTCAGAGTCACTTGTGTGCAGATGTGCAGGTTGTGGTGGCACAAAGGTGCTTCACTACTGCGACATCAAGACACCAAGATAGTTCATAAAATTTATATATAAATAAAATTGTTGCATTTTTTTAATTATTTGATTGCTAGAAATATGTTCTGAGTGTAAACTTTTTTTTAAATATGAGTCATACTGTTTTACGTAAACTTATTTGAGACCATTACCCAATTTCTAAGCACAATTTGAAATATACTTCATATATAATGTTATCATTAAGCTAAACCGAACAGATGTACACAATTTTATTATAATAATTAATAAAACTTATATATATATATATATATATATATATATATATTGTGTGTGTGTTTAAATGTCTGAATCACTTTATTTGTAAAAAACATTCTGATTGTAAATATATATATATATTATGTAAACATAAGAGAAATATTTTTTTTTATTTAAAATTATTATGGCATTTGTTCTAGTCTTGAAATATATATATATATTCTATCATTGTAAAATCCTGAACAAGCTGGTGCTCTTTCATCACTATAATTAATAAATTTTATGTTAAATAAAAATGTTTGGATTTCCCAAGCATTTTTATTTAAATATTCTAATTTATATAAAACGCAACATTATTTTTTTAAATAATTTAGGATATACTCACAAATATTAATACATTTTACATATGAATGTAACTTTCATAAAACATTTCTAAAATTTTTTAACCAAAAGTAATTATCAATGCCCAAGAAATTCTTGCATCTATCCAACATGGTTTTTGTTTACAAATATTATACCTATGAGAGTAACAACTTAATATATCTATATCCTTATATCTAGACCACTAATAAGATATTATACACCTTTCATCACTAAAACAAGATTAAGAAAAATCAATGTAGAAACACTTTATAGGTTTTAAAAAGGTAGCAACAAATATTATGCTTTAGGATAAATATGTACACTTATACACCCATATTAGGGTGAGGTAAAAATATGTATGCTTTTAACACATAATATATTTTAAGTTTAAAATTACTGCTTAGAGCTAATAATGGATTATAAGTTAAAACACATATTTTTAGATACAGTTTGCCCTATTCTAAAATACACTTTAACATTTTTTTATGGCTTAAAGTGGATAATAAAAATATGAACAAATAAAAATACAAATTGGCACTTGATAACTATGTACATGTGGTGCCAATAAATAAGCTAGCCCCATTTCACTCAAAAAGCAGTATGATATCTTCCACAAAATTGCCTAAAGGAATACCATTAATAATATAAGGCATGGGCCCGATCACTTATAATAAATAAGTAAATAATTATATATCTCACATGCACATACAGAAGGCATATAACACATCCATTCAACATAATAGTATATGTACTTTGACAAAACTGTCATTGTATAATGATGAAAACATTCAATTTATAAGCAATCTAAAATTCTCTCACACATGGCTGATATTTATAATACCTGTAGTTTATAAATAGCTTATGTCAAATCTATAAAATGCTGTTAACCCTACATTGGGTTCAATTGTTTATTTTAAGCTTAAACAATAATAAATTCAAAAGAACTCCAGAACAGTAATAAAAAATTTAATTCATAGATTAAACCTTTTACCATATATCTCACCCAATTACATTTCTTGGATACCACCATTATAAACATATTTAAAGTTTGTAGTTTAATAATTTACTAATGCACATACTCAAATTATATAGGTAATACTTGCAGTTAATGCTACAGCCTTAAGAGCTATGCATCTAAAATTTCAACAGTAGGGACCTCTACAAATCTTAGCACGAATTAGACTTATAATATCATACATAATGTTAATAATAATAGTAATATTTATGAATTGTAACTATAAATAACGTTAAATATACTAAAAAATAGATGCAATAAATATTACACTCTTTCTTCAGGATAAAAATTATAAGTTCTTTACCTTTTTTCTTAAAATATTGGCAATATATATATTCTTTATGCAGGAGAATATATATATATATATATATATATATATATTGTGACCTTCTAGTTTGGCACCTGAAATATTGGTTGTAATTGCTTGTAAAAATTGTATCAGTAATATCTGATATCATCTTATTAAAAAAATGAAATAACTTGAAATTTTAAAATTTTTTAGTAAACGCTTAAAGCTATGCTTAAAAGTACTTATAGGTGTAGTTTAGGGGATTATTAGATGTTTAATCTTTTCACTTTAGTGTGTAATCAATGATAGGATAGGTGGGGTGGCTTGTCACAAAAGTAGTCAGTTAAGTTTAGGTTGATTCTAATTGGTTTTATTTGTTTACAGAACAGTATTAAGATTTGTTTGGATGATTCTCTAGTTTATTTCCTTTTCATATTTTAATCTATAGTATAAACAGTGAAATATGTTTAACTCATCATCATTAAAATTGTTGTTTCAGTCATATCAGTTTAATACCTATAGTATATTATTTGTAAATATTCATTTATGTCTGTATCATTATCCAACTTTATTTTTCATTCATATACTTCATGAAACCATCAAATATCATGTCTCATATCCAAATATTTAATTTTACCTTATTAGTTTTAAAACCAGCTAAATTACTTTTAAATGAATTGATGTATCAATGAACTGGTGAATTATTGAACAACAAATATACTGTAAAATATTTTATTTGTTAAAATAATTGTTATTAATTTATTTTCTTGTTTTGGGAAGTACAGAATATTTAATTCTTAGTTCAATTTAATATTTAGTATTTTTTTTATTTATTTAAAAGACAAAATAGTTTTTTTTGTTTCTATTTTTTTTTCCTACAAGAAAGTTTCTTGCATAAATTAAGTCTTAGTCTCTGTCTGATGATCTTTGAACTTTCAAATGACTTTGGATTGGAAGAATAATCGCTGGGTAATTTTTTGAGGGCTATAAAAGGGTTAATTATAATTCTAAAAAAAAGACTACCAAAGGGGACTACTAGAAAGAACTACCAAAGAAAACTACTAAAGGGAACTACAAAATAAAAAAGACTACTAAATCAGATTCTCTACTGATAGAACTTCAAAGTATTATCTAAACAAGAAGCTTAATAGTACAATTTTTTATTAAAAGCCTATACTTCCAAGAAAAAGCCAAGTTGAAAGTTTAAAGTACTAAAAGGTTTCAGGATGATGATAGCATGAACAACTTAAAGGTACATTAATTTTATTCTTAATTGACAGTTTCAGGATTCTCAATCATTATTTTGAATGCATGGGTGTATCTACATTATAACATATTTACAATTAATTAGTAAGAAATGGAAGTATGTAATTATATTTGAAAATCATTTTAAATTTTATTCCTACTTGTGAAGAAGACAGAAGAATGTTTGTTTATTTTTCAAAATTATTTTTCTTAAATTTTAATTATAGTATTAAGGGAACATCTACAGTGTGTGCATACCTTTATTATGTCAGAAAATTATGTGAACTATTATTAAGTTTCTCAAGAACTCTTTATGATAAATTTTGTGCTGGTTATAAAGAAGAAGGTTAAGAAAGTTGCATAGGAATCATTTATTTTATTATCATTTTATTGAAATACTTGCCTGACTATTTATATTTTTTTTTTGCCTATTAGAAAATAAGACTAAATTTATAATTCAACTAATTATCTAATTATTTTACCCAATTACTATGAGAAATGGATTTAGAAAATTGATGAAACTGAATATGACTTTGTTTTATTAATTGTCCTCTTTATTTGTGATGGAATTCCTTATATGGAATGTTTGTAACCAGCTCACAGAAAGTTAAATGAATATTATCAGTTCAAATAATTGTGTGCAATTTTATAAATGGCTCTGAAAAAAAAACTTATGCATATAAATACCTAATATATTTTATGAATGGAAATGTTGAGTTATTACTTCTTATATATAACGTTAGCAGCAATTTCATTAGCTTTGCTAAGAACATTGAAGCACTATACTGGAGTCAAAGTAATATTGTTATTTGTTTTCCTGCAGGGACGATGTTGTTTTTGTCAATATTTATCTCTGTG